>CM066239.1:4131279-4578662 GCA_033675125.1 Athetis lepigone
AATCAAAATCAAAATCAAGGCATTTATTTCACTTAGACCATTTATAGGCACTTATGAATAGTCAAAGAGTCGGTCGGTCAGTCAGAAAAGTGACGCTAATTGCCTGTTCCAAAACGTAGATCTCTATGGAGAAGAACAACAAGAACGTTTCGCAACGCCTAGAAACATTACGTTGCCGTCGGCAATGGCTTTCCAGCGACTGCACATCCGAATGTACAACACTGGGTCTGTGCACGGTCAGGACCAACACCGTGTTGACCATAGAAATATAAATAACAGGAGAAGTGGCAAGTGGGCGTGTCGCTGTCCGCGCGATATGTAGCCGTGCTGCATGTCGTACGTAAGTGGCCGTGTCCGCGAACTAGTGTGCTTTTGAACGCCATCGTGTCAACAAATTAAAATACCGTATTGTTCGGCGATTTCTTGCAAAAAGTGAAGTAGATACCAAAACTATGTAAATAATGGAATCACATTCCATATATTTTTTCCTATATTTGTCTTTAAAATCATAAAAAATAACAAATCGAAAAATATTCCCTGTTATTTCGTTTCTAAGCATCACAGCGACTGCATTGTTTCTGCTGAAATACATTGCTCCTTCGCAACTACGCAAGTTTGTCACTTAGTGACAAGACAAGCAATGTAAAAATCACAAAACGATATTTAACTAAACGCAAGAATCGCGTGATGCGGCCGCTGGTTCTTGCCGTGAGTTAATGATGTCCATGTGCAAATCCTTTAGCGTAGGTTATCGACAACAAAGTCGCCTGACGAATAAAATATTGTTTGAGAGCAATTTTTTTTTATTTGTCCACCGTTTTATCCCGCTTGGAATATCAAAGTAAATACTAATATTTACCCTGTTTATATTTTGTTTTATTATTATTAGTCATATGTGACCAAATATTACAGCGTCCTTAAATATTTCCCTCGGCTTACCTAACACTGTTCAAGTGCATGTCGCGTGGCATCTGGACCATCATGTCCATTTTGTATCAGTATTATACCATAGTAAAAAATAAATAACTGCATCGTACTCATAATTATAAATTTCAAAAATGCTTTTAAGTTACACAAACCAAAATTTATCTGTTTACGCCCTCTTTTTATTTAGTTTTACTTTCGGGAACCCAAAAAGGATTTGATCGATAATAAATAGAAGTTTCGATAATTTTCCGATTTAGTCAATCACTAGCGTAAATGTAAAATAAATTGCTTTTGCACAGCACACGACGATAGCCATCGATGTTTGTGTGTGTAAGATGTACGGTGCATGGTAAATACACGCTGTGTAGGTGTTCTAAGGTTCATAATTGATTGTGTTGAACGTGCTAGTGCGGGTGTGTGCGCGGCTGCGTATCTATTGCTTTTACTGAACTGCGCGTGTAGTAGTTGCCGAGTGGTAGGGGACAACAGGAGACACAGGTATCCGATACATTTTCGTCTACAGGGCATATCTCCTTCTTTAATATATCTATGGTGTTGACGCTGGAACTGGAAGACCTAGAACTCGAGCCGTTGAGGAAGAAATTCTCGAGATGATCGCAGCAGACCCTACGCGAAGTACTCGGGGAGTGGCACGAGAAGCACAAGGTGGGCATATTGAACACCAACTACTCCGTGGTCATCAAGTGGACGTAATTATTAATTAGTTTTGCAAGTTTATTTAAATGAAAAACAAGTGTTAAAATGCCAAACTATCGTTACTAAAGTGTCTACAGTTACAAACAGCTGAGTGATTTCCAACACGTGACGAGTTCATGACCTTAGTGCAGTAGGCAACAGCGGCGTCTTTGATGGATTTGCGATATCGCTTGCAGGGGTAAGTAACCGGTGGAACTTTTCAAAAAATAATATTTAAATTTTTATTTTGTAATTTTTTTTTACGTTGTTTTTTTAATGACTTACGTAATTACCATCTAGTATCGATTCCGAACACGCCCTTAATTGGAACAACAGGGTTTTTGTTACATATTGTATAGGGGCCGAATCCACAACTTTTATGCTGGGGGACAAATCTTAGGGGACGAATGGGCTCTGACCCGTTTAAGGTACGTGAGGCCTGCCTGTTGGAAATAATTTTAGGCCTGGCGGAACAACTTTTTTTTTGCCCTTAAAACTTAGACTAAGAATGATGTACTTACCGATAGCTCTAGAGACCGCCAGTTGTCCGTTAACCCGCCAAGTTCCCCAGTACATGACTGTGCCTCCTGACGACTCTATTCTATCTCGTTCGTCCTGAAAAACATACACTGTTGTAATATTTGGCTCTTTTCGGAGACTTGCTTAGAAAGTACTTTCTTAAGTTTATCTTAGACATCACTGATATCCCATGCCTCGTAAAGCTAGTATAGCCGTTGGTCCCGGTTGTCATTCGTAGAACTTTGACAGGCGTTATGGGTGATCAGAAGCCAGAAACTCTGACCAGCTTAACCAAGAGGTATCGTGTCGCCCAGTTACTAGGTTGAGGAGGTCTGATAGGCAGTCGCTTTACGTAAAACACTGGTTTCAGCTGAATCTAGTTAGGCTGGGAGTCGACCCCAACATATTTGAGAAAAGGTTAGGAAGATGATGATGATGACTGAGACATGCTTAAGATAACAAAACTTCATATTTGAGCCTAGTTCCACTAAACAGAACCAGTTTAATTTTAGAAGTAATTGTAGACTGTAAATATTTACTGATGAATATTAAATGTTTGATTGCATGTTGGTTCACTATTGATGTAGGTGGACTCGTTCTGACAAAACTAAGCTGATTTACAATTAGGAAACGACCTTCCTTTCCCCTTTTATTTTAACATGTTGCTGGCTGTTTTTTTGCAGGAAATCTGTCAGAAAAGAAATCGGGAAAATAAATTCACAAGTTCACCTAG
Source organism: Athetis lepigone (assembly GCA_033675125.1). Classification (NCBI taxonomy): domain Eukaryota; kingdom Metazoa; phylum Arthropoda; class Insecta; order Lepidoptera; family Noctuidae; genus Athetis; species Athetis lepigone. The sequence goes on from CM066239.1 coordinate 4,134,155, forward strand.
TCATCTCTTCTTGGGACTATCACACTGGCGATTAGGGTTCTCCTTGAGGTTTTTTGCTCCCGGATTTAATACTTAATACCTCAATTTCCCGCGTTCTTTGTCTCCTGTTTGTGATAGACGCTCTTAGCTAGGGTTGCAAACCCAGCTTGTTTGCAGGCCAAGACCGATATTAAGATTAGCATTGAAATCCAGTTCCATTAGTATTATTCTTGTCTCATAACTACCAATTACTTTCTAAATAATCTTTACTGTTCTTGAACTGATTTTCATTCAAAATGACTACTTTCTTGTTCTTTTATGATACATTACAGTACTGCGACACTTATTTCAAAGACAATAAAGTTCATTTTACATAAAATCCTATGGATACATGAAATTGCTCTCGGTAATAAATATATAGACTGTCATAGTAATAATAGAGAGAAATGTAATTACAATAAACTTCATTTAAACTGCACATAATCAACAATTCATATTATTGTTTGTACAGTCATGGCGTGAAAGTGCGTGGGTTTCTGCCTCTTTTCTGGTTTTAAATAGGCACTTAGATATTATTATCTATATCTCTTTTTATGATTGAATATACCACCTTGTAGTTCAAACTACGGTAAGCCAAAATTTGCTGGCGGGTTAATTTACACCGTAGACGACCACTTAGAAAGAATATTTGTAAATTCAATGCCCAAAGGGATAAAACTAGGGATGAAAATCCATCCTAATCCAAGTAATATGCTTGAAAGAAAATTTGAACTTTTCAAAGGTTTGGTACATCCTGGAGAAGGAACGGGTAGCTAGTGATCAATGATCTTATACGTAAAAAGGTGTAGCTAGGTTATAATATACGACATTCTATCTTCAAAAACGGCACACTGACGCTCACATACATCTTCTTCATCATGGGCCTCCCTCTGGGAGGTTTGGTTTCCGCACTTAGTCCTCTTATATAGGACCATTGTACGTGGACGCTCACATACAATTAGACGTCAAGAAAGGATGGCATGATTCAACTTTTGCAAGACACAGAGACAAATATAATTTGCGACTAGGTGAAATAATCACATTTTAAAGTGCCACAGGCTGACTGTACAATCGACAAAATGGAATCACCATCATAAGCTTATTTTCCTACGGACATTCAAATACAATTAGGTTGACAATCGCGTAAACATGTATTAAAAATGTCACACGTATATACTTATTATTTTGACAGCTTCAAACGATTTGTCGTCGAAATGGGTTATGATTCAATTTTGTCGATAGTACATACACCGTTTTTCTTATAATGTAATTGCTATAGTCTATTTTAACAAACGAGTACTGAGTATCTCTCTCACATTTCCGCTATAGACAGAGAGAGATGGGAAATCAGTCGAGGCGGAGCCAACGCTTTTAACACCAATAATAACACTTTATGCTGATTATGTGGACCAATAGAAACGCAGACAAAATTTTGGGTACTTTTGGAGGCATGAGGGGCAGAGAGTGTAAAGTCCCTCATCCTCCGTTGAAACGGGAGGATCCTCCGACCAGACGGGTGTTGTGTCTGGTGGACTACTGCCCGACGGTTCTAGTCGGGATTGATTGTTGTACTCGTTCTTATGTCGCCGGTAACTCAGATATCGCGATGCAGGATCGTCAGTTGAAGTTTGTATGTTCGGCGAAAGATGTCGCCACATACTCGTTTGTTGAAAATACAGAGTATAGTGATAGTACTAAACGCTAGTTACCTGTCGGCCGGGCTTGTGCGGTCGTACGAGCTGCATGAGCCGCATGCGCTTGGCGAGCAGCGCCAGCGAGTCGCCCGCCCACGCCGCCAGCAGTCGCCGCCCGCGCACTGCCACTGCCACTGCCGTGCTGCCGCCGCATGCACGCTGCGAGTGGACGACATGTTAAGACATTGATTAGTAACTGACGTTAGTTACGAAGACATTAAATGACAAAAGAAAATATATAGTAATTACTCAGAACGGTCCCACAGCTGGGCAAAGGGCTCGCTCCATTTCATCAATCTTTTGCAAATGATATTTGATTAAATATTTTTATTTTGTAATTTGTACAGATATAATTTTTTTACACGTTAGTGTTGTCATAAATTAGCAATTTCAATACTTCTAGGATACTTATAATAATGTAAATGCCATATTTTCTTGTAAGTTGTTCAAGAGTATTATTTAAGGACTCACAAAGGATACTTTTGTCTTTTCAATGACCAAGCGACAGCCGCCTGTAGCTCTGCTATTGCCTTTCTATTGTGTCTTGAATCACGTGTGTTTGAAGGATTAATATTCCTTAAAGGATACATTTTAAAACCCTATTCGAAATGATTTTGAGTAACGTTTCGGTAAGGACCTACCTACAATCTTAAAAACTTTTCATCAAGGTTACAACATTTATATGATTAAATCACAATGAGACACAAAATAATCCTCGACAATATCTATCAGGTACATTTCCGCGTCCTACGTGACCGCGATAATCTTATTGTAATAACGCTATAATGTATTCAGCTATAAACTAAGCATAGAATAGCTAAAGGAAAACAATAACAACTCGGAGCTAAGAAACTCACAATTTCTTAGAACTAAGAAGACAGTCGTGTTAATCAATTTTATGCAAGTTTTTGCTACCATTGCATTTCAGCGCAGACTAACGGGTTTTTTGAATGGCAGATAGAGGTCACTGCAATATTCGGAATTTCCATTTTAAGCGTACATAATTAGTTAAACTAGGTGTAGATGTACTGCAGTCAAATTTGTTTCAGAATTTTGACAACAAACATTGAAAAGAAACCACATTTGCTTCCATGTTTGTTGATCAAAATTCTTGCTTACATGTTTTAAGTAAATATTATGTATATTAGTTATACGGTACTCTTTAATGTACGCAAAACCAATTACAAGTAAGATTTTTAAGACTTACAAGGGTGCTACAATAAGCGATAATCGTTATTGATTATTGTCTTTTAATAATTCAAAATAGAAAAATATTAATAGCTATCATAGATACAATGTTGTTAAATACACTTTGTTTTAAGGTCTTAATATTCTGGCGTACGCCTGCCGGGGTTGCGGAACGCCTGCCGGGGTTGCGGAATGTTTATAATAGTTACCGTGACCCTGGAACATAAAGGGCAATCGAAGGAACATGAGTGGGTTTTAGTCAGTAAGAGTCTGACACGCCCTCCCGTCGCACCCAGGACGGGAGCAGTCATTGGATGATTTCCCACTCACCAAAAAAAAAAAAAAATATATATATATTCTGGCGTACAAATAGTATTGTAGATCATTAATACAATAAGATTCTATTAGTTTTCGTTACAGGTGCAATAAAATCTGACTTGCATATTATTTAACTCATCATCATCAAACAGTTATCTAATTTTTATTCACACTACTATTATAAAAGCGAAAGTTACTCTCTACATCTCTTTCTGTCTGTAATGCTTTCATGGCTAACCACTGGGGCGATTTCAAAATTTTATTTGGAATAACCTTGAATTGAACCCCTATACCAATCTGTATCTGTGAGTATCTGGATGATAAATTACGGTAAAACCTATGTACCTTTTAGATTTAGAGTTAGAAAATAAGTCCAAAATTTGTACACCAGATTTGGTAGAATATATGAAACTACACCAATTGTAACATCTTATTGCACTATGTTCTTACAAATAAAATATTCTTTCTTTCTTTCTTTATATCCGCGACTGCCGTGATTCACATAATAAATTCACATCAAGTAAATTTTAGTGCACAAAGCATTTAGTAGTTATCTGAAGCCATATTTGCACAAGTACTTAAAACATTAGAGAAAAATAAGTTAGGAAGGTTGACGATAAGCAACCTACAAAATACCTCGAACATAATTACTATAAATTGACCGTAATAGCGTTCCTTTTCGTACGGGAAAAACCAGCGTTAGTGAACGTAGTTGTCTAGCATTTTTGCTGAACTCAACCTATGCGGCGCAGCCGCGTGACACGCAGTGTTATTTCTATTTATTGTTTAACATGTGGTATATTCTGTGTGTGTTTGTGTTCCAAATAAAATATTTTTCTTTGTTTCTTTCTTTACCATATCCTTATTTACCAGCTAGTACATTGACAAGTAACCCAAGCTCAAGTGAGTACCTCCTGGTTCCTCTTCCGTATGAACTCGGCGTCGGTCTTGAGGAAAGCGTCCCGCATGGCGCGCCGCAGGTCGGTGCAGAAGTGCGGGCTCTCCACCAGGTACTGGTGCAGGTGCGCGGCGCAGTACGTGGCCGCCGCCGAGCCCGCGTGCCCGTCGTACACCGCGTAGAAACTTGTTGATTCTGTCGTCTGAAATATTGAGTTTTGATCGTTCATTAGGACTTTTCGACACTTGATGCTAATGTCCTGAAAGCTGTCTCTCCTTTTAATTTAATTGTCTAATTAGAATCTTATGGATAAAGAATTTTGGCTTTCTTGACACACAATAATTCTTCATCTAGGCCTACCTATTATAACTATAGAATTTGTGTTTTAACAAGATACTGCCATTTGAACTTTGGGTGGTACCTAGTATTTAAGCGGACACAGTAAAACAGGTTTTAAATATGTAACAGGAGATTTAAACGAATAGAAGTATGCAAAATAAGTCTATAGATAGGCGTTATTTAATTACAACTTTGTATAACACCATCGACTGATAAAATTTAACTAGAGATGCTGCTTGACAGGGCGAATCTGAGAAGTTTTTTACAATCAAACATGATAAAAGGTAAAGTATAGACATACATTATTTGTCACCATAAAATTGTAGAGAAGGAAGTAACATGGCATACCAACATGGCGTCGTCACAATACGCCGTACGGTACTCAGCCCTATGCGTAAAATAATCATAACACGCGCCATTCATAAGTACCAGGAATTCATAAACTTATGCAAAGCATGGTGGTGTGCCCAATTTGAAAATACATTGATTATCTTCCTATCTTGATTATTTCCACTACCCAGTTAATGGCTAACAGAATTCCCCTTATTAAGCTGACTGTCAGACTTTTGGTAACGACTGTCGAAATGAGCGCCGGGATCAACGGCTTTGCGTAGTTTCCGAGGTACAGGGCTTCGAAGAAGCGACATAAAACCGACTAATAGTATCACGTCTCTGACTTGATAAGACAGACTTATCAAGTTAGCACAGAGATCATTATCAAATGACATTGCTATAATCGACAGACACAGGATTTAAGCTGTGATTCTACCGCACCGCAAATTGAAGCGCATATCTAGATGCGCTTCAATTTGATAACTTAAGCTGGGCTAGCGCTTTTAATAGTTGGAATTATATAAATCTCACGCTAAATGCGTAATGAACGCATCCTTGACTGGTGGAATCACAGTCTTATGCTAGAACAGTTCTATACCATTGTACAACCAAAAAAAGAAACTTACATCAATCCCAAAAAGCGCTTCTAAGTTTCCAATCTCCACATGTCGGTCTTCCATGACACGTCGTGAATTCTTGGTGGCACATGAGACAGTCTTAAGGTCACGTTGGTCGAGGGGCGGCGGCGGCGGGAGGGTGTCCAACTTGGAGTTGTCCAGGTATCGGAGGCAGACGTCGATGACGCGAGCTGTCACCGCTTGCATTAACCGAAGGGCTATGTACACTGGAAAGATGGAGAATATTTTTGTAGTAGATGCGAGAATGGAGTATAAAAGCTTAGAATATTAAAAGTGAAAATGGATAGTTTTGTGTCGGTGTGTCAAACACACCCAAACAAGCATAACCTTTTTGTCATCTAGTTAGTTAATTATCTGCACTCTGTTGATTTGGGCTTTGCTTTATTTGTATGTTTACCATTTTACCATTTAAATAAAATCAAGTATCCTATTATAATTGTCGACGGCCAGCAAGCACAGTATTTTCATGGAACTTTCAGAGAACACAAAAATTCCGTAGTTTTTAATCATAATCTAAACCATTTGAAAGTGCTGGCAAGATTATATTGAACAGAATATTATTCTGCTGTCAAGCACCATAGGCTACGTTTTGAACTCTAGAGAACCAAGTAGCGGGGAGAAGTCAGTTATACATGGAGTAACTTAGGGAAGAGTAAGGCATGTATCGTTCAGGCCCTCGAATGTTCAAAACCTAACCAAATGAACTAAACATTCGCAACGTTCTGTATCGACATTAACAAAAAGTAAGACAACGCTTAACGTACATGTTTCGTCTAAGTGCTATTATACCAACAAGGAAAAACAAAAACACTCCTTGGCGTGGTTTCGTAAAAATCATTGTGTGTTTTCTAAAATTATTTCAGCTATAATGACATCAAAGTTAAACAAATTCTAATTTTGCTAACTGAATGTAGGAAAACGTAATACGATTTATATTTATAACCAAATTCAGGAGATTTGTGCAGATAAATAGCCGTTGGATGTAATGCAGAATTACGTGGTCAAACAGGTTACATTACTCGAAGTGTCGGTTTAGCGATGGCAACGAAGCGCCTCTTAATGCCATTCTGTCTATTATTACTTTATTATACAGATTTGATTAGTCATAATCCTTGACTTACAAGTAATCAAGTATAAAAAGCCTTATTCAAAAATCTACGAAAAAGGTCTGAATGTTCGCCATACTTGTGGCTTTAATAAAACTAAATAAGATGTCAGACTAAGGTCTTACAAAAAAAAGCACTTATGCACTTAACATAAGCAATGTAAAAGTGTTGTTATGTATTTTGTGAGCATAGTCTACTTTTGACAGTACAAGGAAATAAATAACATTATTTTCCTCAAACCATGTGTAAATTGTCGTAAACGACCATAGTAAGTACATACCCACATGTTGAGGTTTGGTATTATGTACTTATAATAATAACGTCATTGATTTGGTATCGGCATTTATATGTCGCATGCAGTCATAGATATTATCAGCCCCATATTCTAATACAATGCAAAAACGTTCATCGAAGCACGTAGTCCTAAGACCCTTTCAAATATTGGCATGCGACAAAGCTTCACTTCATCAAAACAGGACAATACTTAATGTGAGAGTAAACAATGAATCAAGATTATAATCATGCCTTCATGCCCTTTCCTGCTATAACATCTTCCTCTGTATTCATATGACCTCTATAATCCAAGCCTACGATCGATGCGCTACGGAGCTGAAGTGCATTTAAAATTAATCAGGCGAATTTCGATTAGATTATATTTAGACTAGAGTTGAGTGTACCGAGTGCCGTCAGTGTAAATGACGTAACACAATAAACACGAGATTGTATGATATCATTATCTGTACAACAATTCCTCTACTAGGTGCCCTAAACGATACTACCATACACTATGAACGCGCCTCTCTACGAGATAGCCACTTGTATGATTACGTAAGTACAAATAAGATTCTTGCCAAGTGCTTTTGTTCCTCAATCGATACAATTATGGTTATTACGTCGGAGCATCTAACATTTGATGGATCGTAACATAACCATAATAGAACATAAATGGCTACTGTATAAGAGACTGTTTCACAAGCTGATTTTGTAGCAACGTTGGCATAATCTTCATTTACGTAGTAAGGATATTTTATTGTGATGTGATCTTCAAATGAGAAAATAATAATAAAAACATAATATCGATTCTCAGTCGTCACAGTGAGTTTTAGGACGAGCTATTGAGCTATCGAGGAACCCCCTACTAGTTAACTGGAATCTCCTGAAGTAGGACAAGTGCTAGATCGATATCATGTAGGATGCCCATTACTTTGGAACGGAATCAATCGAACGAAGTAACGCATCAAGCTTCCGTGAGCGAGCGAGAGCGTGTGTATCCTACACGGAATAAAATATGGGACGCGTTTATATCTGTCGGTGGCGGACGTTTTCAAGAACTATTAAACTGAAAGGAATTATATTGTTTTTTAGAAATGGTGCGAAGATGTAAACATTGCCTTCGTGGGTAAAAGGCGAGGCTATATTGTTATAAAAAACCCATCAAGTCTCGAAGAATTGCGTTCTTAAAATAGGAACCGTTCGTTGCGAAAGTGAATTATCTAAAAAAGGCAACATAGATTCTGTGGAGGTGTTTAATACTTCCATACCAGACGTTCTATGAATGGTGGGTGCAGCTAAAAAGGTGAAAAACATACCTGAATCGTCAGATTTGTATCCAAACTCATTGGGCTGTTTCTTCGATGCTACTCGCACCTCGTCAAGTATGATCCGCCGCAGCGGAGTCATCAGTGTCAGCGGACATTGTCTGGAAACAAATTACCACAATATTTAGTGGAATAATATGCAATTATGCTAAAATTTTCTACACACAGCACAGAATTAAGTGCACTTCTGTACGGAGTTCGTACATAAAATTTAATAAATAAATAATTAACATTCTACGTAAAACACGACAGGAGAGCAATAAAATATTATTACATGGTCCTTTTATTGGAATTTCAAATAAGATGCAGTTAGAATTAAGCAGTCCTTGAAGCAATAATTTCTTTTTGTAATAGCAATACTCGATCATATCATCACAGAAGCTTCTATCAATCATCTTCCTTTAAACCAGGAAATTCTACAGCAGAATACGTTGCATCTTCTGAGTGAAATGACTAATGACGAAATGTGTTAATATAGAACTAGGCTCATTATGAAATGTTAGCTTGGTATAATATCGATTCGTTAAAACTGCAGAAGTAGAGACTCTGTACCACAGAACAATTAAAGAGCTCTGTACTATAAATTCCTTTAACTCTATTATGAGTACATTAGTACATAGACAAATCAAACTTCATAGCCAAATCAAACAAAGGTTGGTAAACACTAGACCAGTTTCGCAGAAAAACATTGGGTAATCTCAAGATATCGGAATCAGAAATCTAACAAAACAATAACAGCGAATGCGACACTGATAGCTTATCATTTCGCACGATAAATGAAAAAGTCGTTTAAATTCAGAAAATTATGTTGGAATCTGTGTAATTTCTAGTATTGTGGAATAATGTTGAAAAGAATTAAAACAGTAAAACAGCATATATGATGGTTGCTATATAATCAAGTACGAATGTTTTTTCATTGACATTACATATTAAAAAGTACTTAGTACCAAAAGGTTTAATACCAAGTAGTTTTACAACAAATTACTTTATACTACAGCAAAAGGCTGATGGTGCACAATAGGCTTTTATTCAGCTGTATGAACATCCGGGAAGCCAACAATGGCCGAAAGTGCTAACAGCTGTGAGAGGTAAAAAACAGCCGCTAACTGCGTAACTCGTGGTCGGTAATACAGTACATTATCAAGTCTAAGTATATCTCTGTTACCATTTCAAGTTTTCCTACGTGAAAATTGAAAACTTTACGATTGTCAATATTAGTCAATGCAAAAAATTGCAGATGCTTGTCAAAAAAGTCAAAAAACTATCCTACTTGCTTAAATATCTTGCTAATAAGCTTGCTAATATATATATTTTTCAGATATCCTACATATTGTCACAATTAAAAAAATTACTATTCCTGAAAGACTGTATCTGTACTATACGTTTTTTATCTCCGCTACATCAATATACAGGTGAATCTGATAGTAAAGAAAGGTAGGTTGGTAAGTACAAAAACATCACACAGAGTGTAAGTACACGCCTAGTTTACAATTTAATGAAGTTGATAAGATAAAAATGTTTTCAAATCAAAAACGGTCAGTAGATTACCTACTAGTAACTTTTAACTTCGTGTCCTTTTTATGTGTATGTTACAGGCAACATGATTAACTGGGCATTATTAATAAGGACCGGCTATTATTAATAATGCCCAAGAGAGATGGGCAAAGTGATCAATTTATTACTTTGACCGGCCATTATTAATAATGCCCGACGGCTCTCGGTCCATGTAATAAGTCAGTGTTTGATATAGCTTGAATTTATCACTTGGACCGGGCAGTATGAATAATTTCGGGCACCTTCCAAGAGAGATCGACGGAGCCCCGTTCCGCGGGGCTCCTGCGGAGCTCCCGCTTTAGTCTTCGTGGTTATTTTTTTTCCTTCTAACCTAACCTGTCTGGGTGTCGGGGTGCTCTGAGTCGGAATTTTCACCATATTTATTTTTTATCGTAGTTACTTACCTGAGCCACACTTGGCGCCTGCAAATCACTACGGTTTGCCCAAGACAGGGTAAGCATTATTCATAATGGCCGGGAAAAGTGATTAATCATGCTGTTTTAATCACATTGCCCAATTGAGTCGGGCATTATGAATACAGACCGGTCATTATTAATAGTGCCCGGACTTATCAAATTGCCCGTAACATATACAACTTCCACGGTGCTTATCTGGACCGCATTCGATCTGTGTTCTCTTTTGACTTTGTGTGCTTTTGACTTTTTACGCTATTGAAGTTCTGCTCTGTCAATTTGCAACTCATTGATCATTTAACGCTTTTAATCTTATGTTTCCAAAACATTCCCGTATGATTTCAATGAATCTAAAATAGTATTTAAGAAATTGCACGTAGGTGCCGTGTGGTATCCTGACCTGCTAAGAATAGAGCACAGATCTTCTCTACCGTGGGCGACATAGAGAGGCGACTTAGGAATTCAGGTAGACAGGCAGCCCAAAGCAGCACCCTTCTTAACTGTGCAAAACCTGTTTTTCTTGAAGATTGCGGAGTATAGGTCGACGTCGGACCATACAGAAACAATATAGTTCGCCTGATTAAAATATCGAATCTACCTGGGGAATAATGATACTTATGTAGGTATTTGTAAAATGTAGAATAATTTATCAGTGATTCTGTGAATTAGGAATCACCTCCGCAAGGTCGAACACGATAGAGTGAATAATTTGGTAATTAGTAGACAACATTATAACACATCGAGAGCTAGAGACAGAAAACAGACAACCCCAACTGTTAGTTCAGCTAGAAGAAATAGGTACTTACATTGTGCAGTAGACAACATAGAATTTCGGATCAATGAAAACAGCCGGTAAACAAACCAGCGGCCATTCACATCGCTGGAACATATGTTAGTTTCCCTCGGTTTGGTTGCCGTTGTAGTTATAAAATAAAATGCGGACGTGTACGTCTGTCTGTACAATACATAAAGAGGTTGCTGACCCCGTTCTTAAAACGAATGCATGTGTTACATAGGTACATACATTCTCTCTGAGTTGACACAATATTTCAGACATAACTGTCGTATACTAAATGCAGAAGATTATGGTTATAAATTGCAGTGACAAGAGACTTTGGTCCGTGCTGCACATTAAAAAAAATGGTATAGGTACCGATGTTTGCATATAAAAAACAAAAAAATGTTTTTTTTGTAAATTTCACAAGAGGGATCTTGATACAATAGTTGCATTAACATTTCTGTCCTCTCATTTTTAATTTCTAAATGCATTCCCAAGATTTCCTACCTGGTCTACTTATCAAAATAACGTAATGCCAAAATAATTAATCTGATGTATGTAAGGCATTCCTAGCCGTGTGTTTGTTTTGTAAACAAACAATTTGGGCAAATTCCTTTTGGCAATTAACTGTGAATATTTGAGGAGTAAACAGTGCGCAGAGCGTTGACACGGGTTCGCGTTACTATCACGAACATCCGTATCTGCCCACGCGGTCTCGCGCGCCAATTTATGCATCGAGGGTACCAATCCTACGACCTCAACCCACAGGCCCTAGAGAAATTACAAACGCTCTGTTACACAAGGCATCTTCCTCGTGAGAAAGTCGCCAGCTCAATCGCCGAAGGTGACGGTATAAAAATGCAATCATAACATTTTCTGCGGCCATGCAATATCAGAGATGACTCGAATTGATGACCTCAGTCTCCTAAGAAGAGTGCCAAGTTTCAGAAATCTATTTTAAGCTTGCATCGTTCTAGACATATTGGGTCAATGGATATAAGCTGGTTTCACACCGTATTTATTTACTACATAGTTAGCAGAGCCATCAGGTGTCAGTTAACTAAAATCTTTATTATTCTCCTCGTCTCACGAGTTTCGAGTTTCGAACAAAGTCTAACGAATGAGAATTATAATGCTGACTCTTTATTGATATGACTTTCAAATATTTTTCTCACGAGTTTATTGTCTCCTGCGGTGTTAAATTCGTTAGTCTGATAACATGCACTTTCTACCAATTCTAACTGAAAAATATAAACGATCGTTACACGGTTGCTGCAGTGAATTATTTATGGTTGTACCAACCATAAATAATTATTTGCTTTTGACAATCAATAGCATTGAATAAATCAATAAATATTTTATATTGATTAAACAGTTGTAGTTATTTTGTTCTAAATTATTATTTTTTACCATAGGAAGGTACCATAACGAACTGGTCGTCACAGAGTCACAGGTCTGTCTGAAAACGAGCTACAAATCATAAAATGTCTGAGTAAGCTGCTTGACTTTTTATTCGCCCTTATAAGAATTCTAGGCTTTCTCTAGTCTGCAGGAAGTTTATACGCTCATAAAACATTGCCATAATTATTGGGTTGTGTGCCCAGAACGAATAAAAATCGTAGTTCGTACACATTAAAAATAAAATTGTTGCGGTGGAAATAGAGAATTAAAACAAAATTTAATTAGAGAATATAATTGAATATAGTTGTACGTTGCCGGTATCGGTGTGTGAGATATTATGCAAGACTAAATGGTCAGCGGCACCGCAACACACAATATTCGCCGTGTTACAGCATACGTCGGGTTAAATGGAGCGTCTAGCAAATTACATGTTAACCATTATCGGTTATCGAACGAAAAATTAATGTTACAAATCGACAAATGTGCGTGTCATAAACTGCTGCGATTGGTTGTTGTTAAGTCTGTCCACCAATCGACTTACGAGCGCATGACAATTTGTCATATTAATATTTCGTTCGAGAAACTTGACTAATAAGAAATTTATTGACAGATGACCGGTCTTTTAACTGATAAGATCTAGTTTATCTAGTACCGGTCTACACTAACAGGTCTTAGTAGGTAGAACTAGTGGGATCTAAAATATATAAAGACACGTGTAATAAGGCATTATTTCTAGTGTTAGTGAAAATTACAAAGTGAGGTCTAATGCCTGTTGCTTTAGACCCAAGTTTGTAATGTTCACGTAATTTTTTTAGGGTTCCGTACCCAAAGGGTAAAACGGGACCCTATAACTAAGCCTCCGCTGTCTGTCTATCTGTCTCCAGGCTGTATCTCATAAACCGTGATAGCTAGAAAGCTAAAATTTTCACAAATGATGTATTTCCGTTGCCGCTATAACAAAAAATACTAAAAATTAACAAAGATAAAATATTATTTTTTTGAGATTATAGTACGGAAACCTTCGTGCGCGACTCCGACTCGCACTTGGCCGGTTTTTATTGTTTTATATCCTTTTGCATGTGTACTTATTATATCAGCAACGATTGTAAAATCTTTCCAGCCTAGTTCACTTGCAGAAAAATTAACACATCATTCACGTAATATGCGTTTTGCAATATAAGCAAGAAATATTGTTTACATTCCGACCTGTTAATTGGAGGGTAATTAAGATTTAATGTACATTGTGTGAGATGTAGCAAAACATGCAACTTTTGGGGCTGGTGCTTAGAAAGTTTCAAAGAGCTGTCAATATCTGTCTTCTACATATATGTATAACATTATATACTCGTACACACAGTCATATCTGTCAAGCAAGGTGCTTTGTTTTCCTATGTAATCTGACTAACTGAAGAGATATGACACATCGGCGTAGTTTTCCGCGTTACAAAATGTAGGTGCGTAAGCAGGTACTTGGCTTAGTTGCGGTTAGTGTGGATCACTACCACGAGGCCGGGATGAGTAACGCGTCCCATATGACCCGCCAACCATAAAGCTGTTACGCAAGCAGGAATTATTTTCTAACCCACCTCCATAATTGTATGCAATTATGACCACAACAGGCGCATTATTATTCATCTGATAACTTGAAATATTCGGTGTTGATTGTTCTATGTTATGTAAACAAAAGGCATGACCAATAAAATAACACCTGCTCAAATGTTTAGTTTATGTGTCAAGAACAAAAGGTGATCCAGGCCCTTGGAAATATTTTAAGGTTATTGGCCTATTTACAGTTCATTGTTACATGAATAGAGTAGGTATAGAAGTCTTAAAATAGGTATTTATTTTTAGGATGAAGTATGAAAATTCTTAGAGAGAATTATTAAGTGTTTATTCAATTATAATTGCCTGGCATAAAATTGAATAGGGAAATCACCATAATATTATTTTATGCCACAGTCACAGCAAAGTAGATCATCACATAAAAGTTATAGTAATTTCCATAGCAGACGGCCTTTATCCTTCGGCTAGGCAGGGCAGGGAGTCAGTAAGATATTTTGTTTAAAAAGTAATGATTTAATTTTAAAAATTATTTCACCAATAAAAATAAACATTATTATCAAGTGCCATAGGATATTTTTTTTCATAATTATAGTAAAAACATTTTTAATATAAAATCTCTTTATTAGCATCAAGTTGAGAAAATATGGGAGGCAAAGTAGCTTCCATAGCATGCTCGCTGTTCAAACATTTTTATACAAATATCCTGAATGTATTGTATAATGCAAAACTATTATACATTCTTATGTATTATGCCTTATATGAAAAAGTTTGTAAATGATTTTCAGGTCATCCTTGGTATAATTTTCAGGTATGACATATCATTAACATATCACTTATGATTCTCCATTAAACTTTAATGTGATCTTGTGTTTTATGATTGATTTTTAGGATACATCGACGATCACAAAATCTTGACGATGTAAATAACTCCATTGTTCAGGTTCAAAACTGGTTTACGGTGAATAATTTGGCATTAAATGAAAAAAAAACCAAATGCATTAGATTCACTTTACCGAACGTTAGAAGTAGCATATGTGACGTAGTATTGAATGGTGAAAAACTAGAATTTGTTAGTCAAACGGTCTTCTTAGGAATCACGCTAGACGAAAAACTGCAATGGGGGCCTCACATAACATCTCTTGCGGGACGGCTAAGCTCAGCAGCTTATGCTGTTAGAAAGATACGACAATTAACAAATGTAGTAACTGCGCGTTTGGTCTATTTTAGCTATTTTCATAGCATTATGTCGTATGGCATTTTATTGTGGGGTAGGGCTGCTGACATTGAATCTATTTTTATTTTACAAAAGAGAGCTGTCAGAGCCATTTATAATTTACATTGCCGCGAGTCTCTTAGGGATCTGTTTAAAAAGATTAATATTATGACGGTACCTTGCCAATTTATTTATGAGAATATTATGTACGTTAGAAAAAATCGAGAAATGTTTTGTAAAGTCGGTGATAGACACAATTTTAACACTAGGAATAAAGATAAAATAGCTCAACCTTATTACAGACTGTCTAAAGTGAAAACATCTTTTATGGGGTACTGTGTTAAATGTTATAACAAAATTCCTTTTGAAATATTAAATCTAAACGAAAGGAAATTCAAAACACATATTAAGAATACACTCTGTCAACAAGCATATTATAAATTAGATGATTATATAGAAGATAAAAATGCTTGGAAACATGCTGGACCTGCTCCATAGGATAATTCACAGTGTAGACAAAACCAAACAGGTTGCTAATTCAAACAGACAATGATTAACTGCTCTTTACATTAGAAATTATACACACATATATATATATATATTTTAGTTATACATTGCGCTGGCTCACACATTATTTTCATTGTTTGAGGAATGTAGTTTAATTGTGAACATGTGAACACTTAGCTCGCGAACATTATAAAGCTTCCATTTCCTAATTTATATAAAAAGAAAATTTTTTTTTATTATATACATGTAATTTTTGACGGAAATGGTTTTTGGATTATATTCATTTTAAATCACGCCTAACCATGTAAAAAAAAAAAAACTTTGTAATACAACTATTTTTTAAAAGAGTAAGTATGGAGTTTCTTGCCCATTCTTCTCCATACGTAACAACATTTCCGAATGGGCGGTAGATTCACTTTTGATTTATAAGTATGACGTTTCAAAGTGCCTCTTTTTTGGTCTAATGAAAATAAATGATTTGACTTTGACTTTGACTTATGGAAATCAAATTAGTCCTTTAAAAATTATATATAGAATCCTTACAAGCAGTAAAGGTTACCTTTACTTAATTATATTAAATTTGCAATATTTTGTACTTGTTGGTTGTTTGTTTGTTTGTTTGAATCTAAAAATTTTTAGTGGTGTTCTGCTCAGTTACATAGAAAATCTTTATGTGTGTGAAAGGCAGATATATGAACACCAACAAGAGTAAGGCAAGGACATCTGAACTTAGTGGCCCTTGGCACAGCAAGAAAATATAAGTAAAATGAGAATAGGTATATATTCTTCAGAAATATTTTTGTGTGTCTCTAATAAATACACACTACTTTTGCTATCATTCTGATGAAGTTATAGGGAAAAGCTGGCTGAAAGGATCAACCAGGAACAACACATTAAACAAATCAATTTTCATAACAAATATGCTATAAACAGTTTTATTATGTAGAAATGAATAATAGCATAACCAGTGAATAACAGCTTAAAAATATAAAACAATTTAATAAAAATATAAAAACAACTAGCTATTCCTTCAGTTTTACCCGCATTACATTAAGTTTTTGGTTACTGCCTCGCATCCGTGGGACATTGCGTGATATTATGTAGCCTATGTTACTTAGGGATAATGCAGCTTTCTAATGGTAAAAGAATTTTTAAAATCAGTCCAGTAGTTTTTGAGCCTTTTCATTACAATCAAACAAACAAAGTTTTCCTCTTTATAATATTAGTGGAGACAAATGTCCATCATCTTGCAAGTAATAAGTTAGAATTGATCTTGTTGGTTTACCTTTGCTTTTTAATAACTTTTCATTATTTCCCTGAAACATCCAATTTAATATGCAAGTTACTGTTTTCATTATTTTAAGTAGAGCTGTTGGTTTTCCATTTGAATAAAAAATAAATTACTTGTCAAAGTTATTGAAGGCTTAGTTAGTCCTTTCACTATTGTAATGGATGTTTTGAATAGTTATTTAATTTTTATGCTAGTTTTCTGTTGAGTCAAAATATTTTAAATGATCTTGAACGTAAAAATAATTGTTGGTTAAATAATTACATAACAAAAACCCAGTGTAAACAAAAAACTAAGTTTTTCTTTCTCTATAACTCGTTATCGCGATGATTCAACAACGCATGTATGGGTTTGATTGTCTTATCTAACAGGAGTATCTAGGCTAAAAAACTCTCCTGACAGTACCAATTATTTAGGATAATGTTACAACTGTTACTTACTTCTCGCTCAAGTACTGAGTGATCCAGTAGAGAACTTCACCGGTCAGCTCCGACTCGGTGATGGTGTACCCTGCTATGTTCACGGGCAACTGGTCCTCAGGGTTAACAGTAGCGGCAAAATTTTCAAAAAACACTCTGTACGACGTCAAATAATCCTCTTTTTCACCCATTTTCGATTGTTCGTTCGTGTTTAGAAGATAACTGAATAATATTGTGTCAATAAATCGATCAACAAATACTTGTAAATGATTACAAGCTAAACTGGACCAAAAGTCGGAGTCCTCCTATGAAATATAACTATTTAGTAAATATGAAGCACTCTTTCACTACAGCTTATTAAGTCACCACATTATAGAAATCACTTAAACTTATATTTGCACTAATTTCAATTGTATTTATGATCAAAACATAAAAATCACATCTCGCTCTTGTTGTCACTCACACATCCCCTCATTTCTTGATTTCTTCTTTTACAATACAATTAATTATCTGTCCGACCAAAAAAAAAAATCCACACCCGATATCGTTCAAAACATTACGATATGAGCTGAAACGTATGTTTAATTACAAAATTAAAAACAAAGATTTACTTAAATTTCGGTCAAATAAAAACCGTGATAAATTATATGTTTAAGTTTTAAAATTAGTAAAACATATAATTTACAGTGAAAGCGCATTTTTAAGTTGAATAACGAAATTGCCGCTTTTGATAGTAGTTTCAGAACGATTTTTATCGACTTGACATTTTCAACGTAACTAGGGTTGTTAATAAAAGTTTGTGGAGAACTCGATTTATTTTAAACTCGCTTTTGCCCGCAACTTCGTCCGCGTGAAATAATAGTTCCTGTTCCTGGGGGATTTCCATGATGAAAACTACCCTATGTCCTTTTTCGGGTCCCAAACTATATCTGTACCAAATTTCATTCAAATCGGTTAAGTGGTTTAGGCGTGAAGAAAAGACTAACAGGAAGACAGACAGATACAGTTACTTTCACATTTATATTTATAAAAATGTCCGTTTAAAAATACATTCTAGCTGCATATAATGCCGAATCTGAATAAATATAGCTATGAATTTAAACATATTTTCAATCTAAGTAACTCTTTACCAAACGAGAAAAAACATTTAAAGAATCAAATAAACTAATTTTACCACCACCGTTATCCACTCTAAAATAACGTTGATGTAATGTACAGAAGCAGAAGCAGAAGCAGAGATTCTTCCGTTGACCTGAAAAACTAACTATATTTATTTAAGTGCATCTTTCTCTTTTCATTTCATTAAGAAAAGGAGAGAAGATATAATATTAGTTCAGTCATGTCTGTCAAATTAAGACGCTCCATAGAAAAAGACGCGATTAAAAACATGCTACAAAAAATACGAAGATTTACTTCGGGCGCTGTCTAATTTGACAGGATTAAACTAAAATTTATCTTCTGTCTTCTGAAAGATGCACCTTAAATGGACCGCTTTCTGCAAATATGATCCAACCCACAGAAACCTCATTTCGAGATAATTGACTTTAAAGTTTATTCTGGTTTTTCTCTGGCTTTGTAATGCTAAATGCTGTATTTTTAATTTTATGATATTCTAGGTGTACTAACGTAATTTACATGCATGTATTTGGTAAACAAAATTTTATAGTTTAATAGGTATTCAAGAAAACATGTGCGTGAATCATTATTACAAAATAAATTTTGTATGAAATTACCTGAATAAGGTGCGGAATTAAAACTGCAAAAATGTTCCAAAGTATGACAAAAAATCCACTAGTTTCAGTAGTTCGGTTGTTAGTCCGGTTGACCGAACTACTGCAACTTTCAGTTGCGATAGTTCGGTTATGACAAAGAACCGAACTACTGAAACTTAAATATGTACCCCTTTAGTTCGGCAAATAAACTAGGCATACAGTAGAAACTCGATTATCCGAACTAATTGGGACTGAGACGAGTTCCAGTCCCAATTAGGGTGTTTTTAATATAGTGCAGATTTTCTCACGCACGCGGGATTGCCCCGCATGCTATTATTCTGCTGCCCATTATATTAAAAACACCCTTAGTTCGGATAATCGAGGTTCTACTCTACTGTATGCCTTGTTTATTTACATAACCGAACTATCGCAACTGAAAGTTGCAGTAGTTCGGTCAACCGGACTAACAACCGAACTACTGAAACTAGAGGCATATTTAAGTTTCAGTAGTTCGGTTCTTTATTGTCATAACCGAACTATCGCAACTGAAAGTTGCAGTAGTTCGGTTAACCTTACTAACAACCGAACTACTGAAACTAGAGGCAAAAAATAGAGACTCTAAACTGTTTAATATTTTTGTTTTATTTAAAAAAATACAAATACTTTGATTTAGAGGAAGAGTAGGGTACCCTACTCCTCCTCTAAATCAAAGTCAGGTTCTTCACAATAACCATCTATATCGTCTATTATTGCATCGTCTCCCCTCAGTTTTTTATAAAAATCAATGCAATCATTTGGTATAAGATGGAATAATGATTTCAAATCAATTAACTTCTTTTTGTTAATCCATTTTCCTGAAGGCCATAATGCTTGCAAATCTTCTTCTACGACAGCCAAAGCAACACCTTTAAATTTCTTTTTAATGCTCAATTCTTTGTAATCCTCATTAAAGGAAGTTCTCATGAACAAAGAATGTGGACTCTTTTTTGTGATTAAAATTTCTTTTGTCTTTAGCCAGTTTACTTTGTTAAAAAGGTTGATTTAGAAATATGCATAAATGATCTTCAATAAGTTTGACTACATGACCACAAATTAATTTTATTATTTTATAAAAATAGAATAAATTTCATGCAAAACATAACATTTTATTGGATCTCCAATAAAATTTAATAAAATAAAGAAGGTTTAAATAAATAAATGCCTACTTAATTAAGGTTTTTGGCAAAAAAAAATAGTATTTTGTTTACTTTAAAGAGAAGATATTAATGATAATTTTAGATTTCACCGTGAATCGTTTTCTAAGAATAACATTTTTTCGTAGTTCTATAATTAGGTAGATATTCATGTGGTCTGATTCATTATTAATGTAGTCAGATGTTATTAAGAATAAAGTTAAAATGATTCAAGGTTACTGGAACATTTAAGCAAAATGATTTTCGTAATATTTCCCATACTGTTTAAAAAGCATAAATGTTCTAGGTAATTTGAATCATTATAGCAAAAAAAAAATAACACTTATCAGGGCAATCAGGAAAATGCAAAAATGTTTCTAATAGCTTGAAACACTCATGCATTATAAAGAATGATGTTGCCATATCAGCTGTGGGTTGGATCATACGGATTTTCGTCAACATTATTAACATAGAGTTCTGTGTCTTTGATATGTCAAAATATACCTTATTTGGAGTCCATACGTCACAAAATATCGAAAATGTCGAGTTTGTGGGTTGGATCATTTCTGCAGAAAGCGGTCCAAATATAGTTCGGTTTGTGTACAAAATAATTAGCACCACTGTCAAAGTGTTAAGCGACTTTTGTTTGTGACCGTATCAATAAACAGAAAAGTTTTGTACGAATTTTATTCGACATCGTATGTAATCTGTTACTATACAATATTGATAACAATAAAATTTTGATCAGTCATGATGACCAACCAAGATATTTTTGTTTATCGACTGTTTGTGTGTGTGACAGCAGCAGAGCCAGAGCGGACGAAAAAGATAATTTCAAATTTGCTAAATAAAATCCGCATAATTCAATAGAATACCAAATTTTGATTTGTTTTTATGCTGTGTGCGATCATACTATTATTTATTGTCACATTACCGAAGTTAGTAGTTGTTCTGTTGTAATAAGTATCAATCGTTGATAAAAAGATTCTATCTTTTAGTTACATCTATAATTATTGAGTACTTACTTATCTTCTATTGTATGCAATATCAACCTGCAAACCGTACGTGATTGATAAATTACAGTGATAAGATAACCACGTTAATTAATTCGGCTTTTTCTTAACTTTTTAAGACTACATCTCAAGCAGTTGTTGGTACAGGGAGAACTGAGTAAGACATAAATAAAAGTGTGTTAAAAATGACGACGATTACTGGAAAATATCAACACTACAAGAATGAGTACATAGATGACTATTTCAGTGCAGTAGGTTGGTACCTAAATATTAGTTTACATATTTTACAAAATTATAAATTATGTTTTTGCTCATTAGTTAAATTTTGTTTCATGCCAGTTTGGATTTGTATCCACCCCAGTCCCTTGTTCACAAAATTCTTTGAGTGTTGTTAATTTTAAAGTGCTTTTGATACAGCTTTCATAAGTATAATAAAAGATTTCCCATTTTTTCAGGTGTGCCTTATATTGGTCGTAAAATGATGTCAATGTCATCTCCTCTGATGGAAATAACGGTGGAAGGTGATGAAATAACTATTAAGAACTCTTCACTGATGCGAACTGTAGAGTACAAGTTCAAGTTAGGAGAAGAGTATGAAGAAAGTATGCCGAACAACAAAATCAAAGTAAGAGAGGCTTAAAACCAAATATTGATAGAAGTGAAATCTAGTGTAATCTTTTTTCTACTGTTGTTCAAATTTTTCAACTACTTCTTCTATTAAAAATAAGTTGTTTTCAGAGTGTCACAACCATGCCCAATGACAATCAGTTAGAAACTAAGTCAGTGGTAGATGAGACTGGTGCTCTCTGTGGTCGCCTATATGACTTCACTGAAGACGAGTGTATTATTGTAAGTACCGTTGTAAAAACTTACTTTTGGTCATAAACAGAATAGTGATAACCAGTGGTTCTTGAACTTATTTTTTACTTAGATAACTCAACATGGGTGGTCTTAGTTAGACTCTTGCCCCTATTAAAATAAGTAGACCCGTAAACATAAGCACCTCTTTCCATCTAAATAAAAGGTAAAATTTGTTTTTATGTAGAGGGTAATCTCAGTCAGTAATGAACCAATTTTAAAAATTGTTTATTGGTAGAAAGATACATTATTTGTGAATACTATAGGCTATAAATTGCATATTAGCCAAACTATCTCAGTTTTTGTCCAGCCAGGCGGGTGTTTACCGCCCAACAAAGTGGGCATGGGTGAGCTAGTTACTACATAAAATGCCACTATGAAAAAAAAGGTATGAAGACAAAGATATGGAAAGTTAGTTAAAAAACCACAGCCTCAGATGCATTTTCTCTTGAGGAAATAGTGGTCAACTCCTGCAAAAAATTAAAATAGGATTATATTTTAATTTTCTGTTGGCAAAGACTCTGCTCATCATGAACCCTTTGAAGTTGATGAAGAGTTCTTTAAAAATCAATGAAATCCATCCTAATATTATAAATGGGAAAGTGTGTCTGTATGTTTGTCTTTCTTTCACGGCAAAACGGAGCGACGAATTGACGTGATTTTTTAAGTGGAGATAGTTGAAGGGATGGAGAGTAACGCTACTTTTTGTCTCTTTCTAACGCGAGCGAAGCCGCGGGCAAAAGCTAGTTAAAAATATATATAATTTTTTTAACTTAATGTTTCAGACCCTGACCCATGAAAAGGCCAAAACCCCTGCAAAACGCTTCTTCCGCAGAGTCAAATAGGTGGTGTTACTTTGAAATGAGATTATGATTTTGTTCTTCCTGTGACCAAAACTTTCTAATAAGATACCAGTGTGATTGGGAATTATTTTATAAGGGAACTGATTGTTATATTGATTTATACTTTTATATGCTTTATTTTTATTAAATAATTTTTATAACCCTGTTTTCTGGTTTTAACTTCGCGGATGAGTTTTTTCAGTAACAATAAACTTATCCCTTAAATACAAAAAGTTCAGATAAGATTAATCTTATGTTGAAGTTAGCCTGCGTATAGGCAGTGACGTATGTTACAAGTAGGTCATTATCATTAACTTAAATTATTTCGGTTAGGTACCAAAATCATATTAGTGACAATTGATCACAAACTAAAAACTAAATTAAAGTTCAGAGGGAGGTTCAAAAGGACGGAAGATAAAATATTAGTTTAGTCCTTAGTCCTGTCAATTGAAGACACTCCATAGATAATTTAGACGAGATTAAACATGGCCACTAAAAATACGTCGATTTATTTCAGGGGCTGGCTAATTTGACAGGACAATAATACCTATTACCCACCTACTACCCACCTACTACGCACCTACTACCCACCTACTACGCACCTACTACCCACCTACTACGCACCTACTACCCACCTACTACGCACCTACTACCCACCTACTACGCACCTACTACCCCCTACTACCCACCTACTACGCACCTACTACCCACCTACTACGCACCTACTACCCACCTACTACGCACCTACTACCCACCTACTACGCACCTACTACCCACCTACTACGCACCTACTACCCACCTACTACGCACCTACTACCCACCTACTACGCACCTACTACCCACCTACTACGCACCTACTACCCACCTACTAGGCACCTACTACCCACCTACTAGGCACCTACTACCCACCTACTACGCACCTACTACCCACCTACTACGCACCTACTACCCACCTACTACGCACCTACTACCCACCTACTACGCACCTACTACCCACCTACTACGCACCTACTACGCACCTACTACCCACCTACTACGCACCTACTACGCACCTACTACCCACCTACTACGCACCTACTACCCACCTACTACGCACCTACTACCCACCTACTAAAGATGCACTAAAATTTAGTTTAGTTTTTGAACAAGATACCAAAGTAAGTCACCATAGTGAGTGTCGACGTTGACCTATAGCTAGGCCTAGCATAACCACTTTATTATTATAGTCTGCTAAAAGTAAATCTGTGGAGCAGCTATTTTCTTTTCACTATGTCTAGGTTGGTCCTATAGTAAAAGTTGACCAAGCTGTATAAACAGTCCTTACCCAATACCCCGACATATTGTATATTAGAAAACTTTTACCAAAAAAATAAACGCCCTCAAAAACTAAAAACACAAAAAATAATTAAAATTTCGGAAGTCTGCGGCAACACAAAATAATTGGCAGAAGAGAAGCCACCGCCTTTCGAAATTTTAATTATTTTTGTGTTTATAGTTTTTGAAAAAGGCGGTTATTATTTTTTGATTTTTTTTTTACTTTTTAGTGTCTGACTGTGTATTACAGTATCTTTCAAAGTAATATAAAACGAAAATAGAAACTTGAAGTAACGCACATATCGTCCATGTATATTTCGTCGATTTTTTTGGTTCTTGATGAATTTTTCGAGAAGCACTGAACCGATCGCCCTTAAATTTATTTGGGACCACCTCTGAATCATGACTTATTTATCAAACAAAAAAAGAATCATCAAAATCGGTTCTTAAACGACGAAGTTATCATAAAAAAGCATATTTATACGGTCGACTTGAGAACCTCCTCCTTTTTTTTTGAAGTCGGTTAAAAAAAAGAGAGTAGTCACTACATAGTATAATACAAAGTCACTATCTGTCTCTATGTATGCTTAGATCTTTAAAAGCTTTTTTAAAAAAAGATAACCGACTTCAAAAACTAAAAGCTCAAAAATAACTATTTTGGAAGTCGGTGGCAAGTGGCAACACAAATCGACCGGCAGAAGAGAAGCCACCGACTTCCGAAATAGTTATTTTTGAGCTTTTAGTTTTTGAAATCGGTTATCTTTTTTTTAAAAAAGCTTTTTATTTTTTACTTTTTAGTTAGAGTCTCAGTGTCTGACTACGTTTTAGGGTAGCTCTCAAAATAAACTTATTATCTTATAATAAAAATCTACAATCCAAGAAAGCAAAACGCGATCTATGCGGGCAACGTCACGGGATATCTATTATTGTTATATACTACTTATATACTTCCCCAGAATGTAACAAACACTTTGCTGAAAACCGCATCAAAATCGGTTCAGCCAAACGCGAGATAATCGCGGACAAACATACATACATACAGGTCGAACAGAGAACCTACTTTTTTTTTGAAGTCGGTTAAAAACTACGCAACGGATTTTGATGCGGTTTTTTTAATAGATAGAGTGATTCTTAAGGCAGGTTTATATGTATAATACATGCTTATTATAGTAGAGAAAAGCCGGGTATTTTAAAGATTTGTAACACCTGTGTGAAGCTGGGCGGGTCGCTAAGTAATTGATAATTCCAAATCGTCCCAACTTTTATCAACAGGGGTAGGTGGTAGTAGTTTTCTGAATAGTAAGAGTAGGTAATCCATAAACTATTTACAATAAATACAATCGACTACCCTTCCTTCAGTATAAAAACACTGTGCAGAACTGCAGACTGTGCAACTTAACACAGGGTACCTCTTTTTTCCATAGTCTAAGCAGGGTTCTGTCTGTAGTGTAAGGCCCGAGTCACACCGGAATCGCGGAATGGCAGCGGCCGCTGGCGGCCTCGCGACCTTTTCAAGCTTTTCAAGCGATACTAGTCTTTTAAGTATGTAGTTAAAGTTTAAAATTATTTCACACTGAAGGTGCTCGCCGCGCCGCTGCCGGCCGCTGCCATTCCGGTGTGACTCGGGCCTAAGGGTAGTTTGTGACTGGACAAAAGCTTCTTCTTCACGCCCTTGTTGTACAAAATATTGCGTAGGTATGTAGTGCCATCTGGTTGTCACACGTACACAACACTATCATGACATGAATATGCCATTCTGACATTTGTTGTTGAACCCGACCAGTTCAAATTGTCTGAACATTATCGTTTTTTCCTTTTCTTTCTTGCAGCAATCAATACCCATCTATAAGTTACCTACTGGATTATAAACGCCATCACAAAATAGCACTATCATTTTACTCGTGCAGTTTATCGGGTTTCGAATTTTCGATTGGATTTGATTGCATTGCATTGTTTTGAAGGTTTTGAAAGTGCATTGAGCGGTTATTATTTTGCAAAATAAATAACGTACATTCCCAACAGTGATATTATCTAAAACAAGTAAATAACAAAATGGCAGAATATCAAAATCAGGTAAGTCTAGATCGTACTCCTAATAATCTAAAGAAAAAAAAAATATTGCGTCTTCATGACTGAGAACAAGATAATAAACTCTTTAGATCAATATTTTTAGACTTTGAAAACAATTTATATAAGTGTCAATAGCAAATAATAGCAATCAGTAGTATGAATGCGCTTTAAAATCAGCACTTTACACTATAATCGGTCATTCAGAGAACATTTTTTTCAGGAGCAGCAAGTGAAGAAGTTGAAGAGGTTTTTGGAAGGTTGGCGCTTGGCTGTTCTTCCGCTGAAGTCTGTCATTTTGTGGGAACAGCAGTGGCATCCATGTGCTCTAGTTGGAGCTATCTCTATTCTTTTTTTACTCATTTGGCTAATGGATCTCAACTCTCTCGCAACATTCGCTGTTATCGGCCTTTTCCTGAATTTCGTGGACTTTATTGTGCCAGTTATTTGTAATTCACTTTACGGACCTTCCGCATGGACAGGACAACATGAAAAATCCTTTGAAGAAGTCTGCAAAAGCATTGTTTCTAATTACAATAAAGGCTTGCACAATGTTCGCCAATTCTATTCAATGCGGGAAACCAGCCCTTATATGGTAAGAACTGCTGCTTTGTTTTTTAATATCTATGTGCAAAATATGATTATAACTGTCCAGGGGTTGAAAAAGAAACAAACTTTTCAACTTGTTTAAAAAGAGTTGGATATAATATTTTTTACTTCTATCAGCATGCATCTTTTGTTTCAGTACTACATACTTTCCATCAGTTTGTTGGTGACCTTGGCATGGGTGGCGTCTTTCATCAACAATACATTCCTGATGTATATCCTGTCTACAGTGATGTTGCTCTTGCCAGGTGTTAGGCACAGGGGCATCTTCAACACACTCCTGTCTATGGTCAACATGGCACCAAAATCTATTAAACCTGAATAAAACTAGTAGTTTTGTTATATTGTGTAGCTTTTAATATTAATGTGATTGGTCTGGTCATAAGTTTTAAGTTAAGCTTAGCTTATTGTGAGCTTTAAATTACAGTATGTGAGATATACTTTATGGAATTAATTAAAGAGCCAAAGCCTGATATAATTTTGTTTTAATAATGGTCCTGCCTCTTAAGTTTTTATAAGTACCTGTTGTATTGTATCACAGCACCAGTAGGTAGGTAGTTAAATGTTAAAACCCTTTATTTTGGTCAAGAAAACAATGAAAGTTAGTATCTATCTTATCAGTGTGCAATCAACATATAATCTGATATTGGTTGTCGCAATCTCAGTAATACCAGTAATACTCTACAAAATAGCATTAAGTATTTTCATTATGCTGCAATAGTCAAAGAAACCAGCAGTACAAGGCGAATTGCATTGCCCCTAGAATGCCCTAGATAATCCGAAACCTTAGAATTGTTGTGGGCACACAATATTATTAAAAGAAAATGTATTTGGTGGCTGCTGGACTGGTTGAAGGTGACAAAAGATGGAAACAATAACTTATTTTTGACCTTACGTCGTAAGGCACATTACGAAAATTAAATTAAATGTATATTTCTTTATAGCCTTCTTTTGTTAAAATACCTTCATTATACTTATCGCAAATTAATTCATATGTGTAGGTACTTTCTAAAGTTTGCCTAAGACATTACTGACATCCTGTGCCGCGCACGTAAAGCCGAAAGCCGTTGGTCCACTCCCAGTTGTTTCGTAGAACTATGACAGTCGTCACGGGTAGTCAGAAGCCAGAAAGTCTGACCAGTCTAACCAAGGAGTATCGTGTCGCCCAGTTACTGGGTTGTGGAGGTCTGATAGGCAGTCGTTTCACGTAAAACACTGGTATCCAGCTGAATCCGGTAAGGCTGGAACATGGTTGGGAAAAGGCTAGGGAGATGATGATGTCGCAAATGAATATTTAATTAGGGCATATTTTTGTAAATAGCCTGTTTTTGCAAAATCCACTAAGCTGATCTTCGATTTTTTTTAATATTCGTAATAATGTAGAATTTCTCTAAATCCTTTTAATTCCGCAGAAAGAAATTGGAGCCTCGTCGACCGTCCAAAACCAAAGCTAGTGCTTCTTCAGCTGTAAGCTAAGGGTTCAAATCGGTTCAGTGGTTTAGGTGTGAAGAAGAAACAGACTGAGTTACTTTCGCATTTATATTATTATTACGGATAAACCAATACCACCCTATTAGTTAAAAAAGGGTTAATTATGTAGGTTTGTAAACTTTTATGCGTAATAAAACACACTTATTTATTCAATCTCTATATTTTGATGTAAATTCTTAACTAATACATTCAATATATGAAAATCCTATGATTTTTATAAAATTGTTTTTTCTTTTGCGCACAGTCAAGTGAACTGGTAAGGCAAAACGAAGAGCACGACATATAAAATAACTATTGTTTCACTACATTGACTCTGATTTAATCAAGCTATATCTATGAACACAAAACATTGATTCAAATAATTTACTTTATTTGAAAACTCAGTGTATAAAAATAACTTAGTTATAAAATGATAGCACAATTGCAAATCTTATGTGTTGTATTATAAAATACATTTAGTTATTAGTTAGCTAACTAAAGCATAAAAAATATGAGAGTAGGAAAAAACCATATTATAATCACAGCAATGAGTGTAAAAAATTAAGATTCATCAATAAATAAAGTGCAAGCACATGTTTAAAATATATCAAAAAAGGCTAATAAAGACTGTAATTATTATTCTGTGCTAAGTTTATGAGATTGTTATGATTAAACTACATTGAATGCGTTTAATACTATTGGAACCAAAACACATCTATAGACGTCTCATTTCTATGCAGATAATACATGCTAACATTTTACTACAACTTTTCCTAAAACCTGCAAGGCACACATAGTCGAGATCTGTGGCCGTTGCACAATTTATTAGGAAATACAATCAAAATAACGCGTTTTGAACGAAACAGACTATTGACGACATTTGAAATTTTAATATGTATATGATTTCAAAAACGCGTTGAACTGTAACGAGAAACTGATAGATGATACATTATTCAGATATTGTGAAGCCAGGTTTAACATTACTGCTTTTAGCCTTTGTCACTGACGGCATGCCTGGTTCGTTGGTCGCATTATTGGCACTATCAGTAGAAGTACTTGGCCTTAACTGATCGTCTGTCACTAAAGTCGTCTTGAATCTACTGCCAGACACAGTCGCTTGGGAGCTTATATTACTTTTTTGTGCACTACTGTCGCTATACCTTCTACTTCCATTATTTAGAATTTCATTCTTTTTTATTTTACTTTTGCCATCTTTGCTTTGCAAATTAAGCGAATCAATATTGGACATGTACTGTGTATTGTCCTTAGAGACTTTTTGTTTAAGGTCGTTATTTAAATTATAGTTTTTACTGCTTGACGGCATGTCTTTATGGAAACATTCTATAGTTTGTTGTAAGCTTAGCCCGTAGAACTCCGTGGAGCATTTACTAGTGGACGGTTGAGTGTTGTCCAGCCTTAGGGAGCTGACCGTGGGGTAGGTCTGCGGACTCAGATCGTTCTTGATCATCCTCACCGGCGAGCCGCACGGGTCAACTGATAGGGTTTCTTCATCGTCTTCGCCTTCAGCACTCTAAAACAATAAACAGTTAAGCAATTTGGACTATTAACTTTTATAGACCCTCGTGAAGACTAAAGGATTGTGATTCTAAAACTATAAACTTTTTATTTAAGTGCAAACAACTATCGGACGACTTATACGTTCCGTGATACATTTCGTTTGAAAATCAACAGCAAACAGGTTCTCTTCGATTAACACTAAAGCCTGCTAACACCACATATAACTAAGCGGATTTAGATCATCACAGTATCCCTGACCAAATTGTTTTCAAACGACAAAAACATTTAACATTTAAAATGTATTTAGCCGTTTGTAAGATAAATGAGCTAAGGGTCCGTTCACGCGGACCGGCTCAGTGGAGAGAACAGATTTTTAATCACGTTTATTTAAAACAGTTTTTTATGTCACTGTAATAAGGTTTAGTTTAAAATATCAATATTTATTTTTGAGAATACTTGAGAGCTAACCTAGCTAACTTAGTGTGAAATAATAAGAGAAACTGATCGGCTGCCTCTGTTGATGTACTATCGACAAAATTGAATCATGACCCATTTTGACGATAAATCGTTTGAAGCTGTCAAAATAATAAGACTAGACGTGTTACATTTTTAATACATGTTTACGCAATTGTCGACCTAATTGAATTTGAATGTCTGTAGGGAAATAAGCTTATGGTGGGTCGCGATTGGGTTGATTGTACTTTTCGCGCTCGCACAGCCGAATGGCTTTTTTACATGCTCTCACGAACAAGTCACGCCGGTCGATGCTCTCTGGGCCGGTCTCTGACGGAAAGGACCCTAAGCCTTACAAAATTCTAAACCACATATTAATAAGTAGTTACCAGTAAGTCGTGGTCAGTGATGGAGCCAGCGGTAGCCTCATTGCTGTTGAAGTCCAGCTCCGAGGCTATCGACACCGGCGTCACGTCGCCACTAATAGACGAACCTGGAACATTGGCGCGAAGAAAAACGTTTTGTAACATCGGATGAGAATAAAACGCAAGGCTTCAGTACTGATATACAGCCTTCTTTTAACTTGCTACTGATTAAAATATTGATACAACAGTTTTGGAATCTACATTTTTTTACGGGCGTCATACTGCGCCTTTTACTTCTGAAAGCTACACGTTAAAATAACAATTTCTAGCCTAAGTTTTTTACGTTAAGAAACTAAATGTTTATAATAGTGAAACTGCTCTTTGGAGCAATCGAATTAATTTTTACATTAATTCCTTTTGTTTTGCTCCTAGTCAAAGAAAAATATAAGTGCTTTCCTTTGTGTTTATAGGTGACCGATTTTGCATATCCCAGTACTGTTTGATTATTGTCATTGAAAATTGGTACTATGTACATATTTTTATTGTTATCAAAAGGAACTGCAATGTGACTCAGCGGTTAATTTTATGGTTTGCATGAAAACATATAGGTATATACATAAATATCCGAATTTTGAATTATAAAATATAATAAAAAATATTGATATTTTAATAAATATATCATGCAAACTCCTTTTCGTTGTTAGTATTTTTGTCGCTCTTAATATTTCTAAGCTATTCATTCTCAAGAAAAGTTTGCTTTGAAATAATTAGCAGAAAGTGCAGCGCATGCATTTTATAATCATGCAACAAAAGAACCCATTAAATTAACAGATGGTATTATTATAAAAGTGGTGTCCATCTCCATTACATAAATGGAGTATTTTTTATCAAGCGACGATATTGTGCAACGTTTAAAAATGTTTAGGCATCAATTTCCTTCGGTCAGCTCGGTAACTTTGTAATACAGTGGATGAACGACAGCTTACTGTGCACGGAAGGTTGTTACACATTATCACAATAGCTTTACTTGTAACATCTGGTGAGCCGTGAGTAACGTGTAACAGTACCGCGCGCGGGCGAGTCTGGGCGAGCTAGGAGAGTGACGTGAGGTACCTGCTACGCTGGAGTGCGGCATGAATGGGTGCAGGCTCGCGTCCAACGCGCACAACGTCGCCGCCTCGCCCTCCCACTGAGGGAGCTTGTTCGGCACATTTTTACTCCAATTGCTACTGGAATCCATAATGTTTAGTTACCAGCCTGTGCTCGGCTGCGAATCGCTCTCAACCCCGACAATGAATGATATAAGCACCAACAAACAACAAAATGAATGAATTATCGTGAACTGAGGCTCCAATAAGTTAAAACAAGATGGTTCCGAATAGTCTCCGTGGGTGGACAAAACATTTCACACGTTTTATCCACTCGCGGATTAAATTGTCAAGTTAGGGTTCAGTTCATAAGTCTCACACGCAAATGAGATATAACGATAGATAACGATAGTCCTTTAGATGACATTAACAAATAACAGAAAACAGAACAGTAAAACTAACATCAAGCAACATTAGCAGATACGAAGTGTTTATAATACAGATCTAGTCGGGTGATAGCGCTGTACTGTAACCAACATATTTTGAAGACATCTTCCAGTACACGTTAGACAAATTAAAACCAAAACAGAATGTACAGAAGAGTGGCATCGACTCTAATGTCCGGAAAACGCATTCAAGCTGGTTATCATCTCACTAAGATATAGCATCAGTAATTAGACTCTGTATACCTCTCGGTGGAAGTCGTCTTCTGTTCTGAGTTGGAGGCGTAGTTGGAGTTCGGCGAGGACGGGCCGGCCGACGACAGGCCGCTGGGCAGTTCGCCCGACGACGACATCAGCGACGACGGCCCGCTCCAGCCCACACCTGCACACAGCGCAGTTAGTGCGCGGCTCAGCGAGGAGAGACACGGGCGGAGAGACACTCACTGTTGGTGGGCGAGGCCTGCTTGAGCGCGGGCGCGCTGGCGGGCGGCGCGGGCGGCGTGCCCAGCAGCACGGGCGCCGCCGTCACGCGCTCCAGGAAGGCGTCCAGCTGCCGCAGCGACAGCGCGTTGTGCAGCGTCTCCAGCGGACGGATGGCCGGCACGCCGCCGAAGCCCTCCACGGCCGCTGCGACAGACAAGCGTCAGGCGGGGCGGCGGACGCGGCGCGGGGAGGGGACGTCACTCACCGTTGCTGGAGGCCGCCGTGGGGATCATGACGCGCAGGTTGGGCGCGGAGCTGGAGCCGGAGATGACGGCGGTGCTGAAGAGCCCCGCGGCCGACAGCTTGCCGCGCGCGCCCAGCCCCAGCATCTTGAGGTAGCTCATCTGGCCGGCGATGCTGTGCCGCTGGCGCCGCCCTGCGTCGCGCGGAGTGCTACACTCTCGGCCGTCCGCCAGGTGCGGCCACGACGATGTGCGGAACGAGATGGCGGACAGCGGAAGCTCGTTAGTGGAGGACTCGACGCCGTCCATGTTAATGACGGGGGTGACGGGGGAGACCGGGCTCGCGCTCGGCTCGGCCGGCGTCGTGGTTAGTGCGGGGAGGGGCCGCGCGGCTGCCCCGGTGGCGGCGCGGTTAGTGGGGGACGAACAGTGGGGGTGACGTTATGTGGAATGCGAGCGTTGTTAGTAGACAGGGCGGTGATAGAGAGAAAAATAAATTAGTGATTAATATAGATAGAATAAATAAATATATAGATAATCGTCAAAGCGTGCTCGTAATAGCGGTAGAATCGCAATACGGAGATCGCGTTTGACATCACACTACACAAAGGGACCCCAACCGGCGCAGTAGCTTGACGATCGTCTGTCGGCGCCGGAACGTAACGCTCGCTGTCGCGCGCCTCCTGCCGCGCCCACACGCGTGTGATCGCGGCAGGAGGCGCAGACCAGAGAGTTACATTTGCATCATATTGATATATGTACACAAAATAAAAGAACATCATAAAATGTTAGTGCCGATCAGTATCAACAGCATGCAGGTGCCAAACAATAGTCAAACGAGCGCAAAGAACACGTGAGGAGCGAGGATGCAACGCAAACACACACAAGATCGCCGGCCAGAGTGAGCTACTGCGGCGAGCGGCGCGCTGCGCTCTACAACTCAGTAACAAGTCATGTAAACCACACGGACACGACAAACGGGCGTGCCAACAACCTTATACACTTAACTGCTATACGAATAAACGATACACCACATTACTGATGAGAAATAATAAATTAATGAGAATATCTGTGGCACTAGCTGTTGCCGAACATGCGAGCATGCTTGCTTACCTGCGAATACCTGATACCCAACTCAGTACTAGTTTAAGAACATTTGATTTTGGTAGAACCATATTCGATTACAGCTTTAACTAATTTGTAAACCTATACCAATGATAATAGGACGCGCACACATGTAACATGTTCAGGAGTTGTGGCCAAACCATTAACATTTCGAATTTTATTTGCCAATAGATACTGAAATGAAATAGCATCATCAAAGCTCATTTAAATGTACCATGTCAGATAAAAGTGTGAAAAAATGCTGTATAGCTGCCAATAGTCACAAATATCATATACTTTTTTGAAGGTTTACGGATAATTGAATCAAATTATAATGACTATAAATCTACACCGTTACAATGTAGACCTAGATGTAATCGCTTCGGGTCCCTTCTGCATGAGTGCAACAGATTTTTTTTAATATCTCACGCCCGTGTTGACCTCAATAAAGCTGCTGGAATTTAAATATTCGAGTGTATTCAATTTGTGTCTGATGCGAAACATTCTTGATTACTTATTATTTTTGACCAGAAAGACAGGATGATGTATAGGCCAGCCATACAACATTTGAACAGATTGAAATCGTCCACAGTACATTCGACAATAGAAGCCCGACAGTCGGCTTCCGTTTGTTCGTTGAAAGGTTGAAGTATGTGAATGGTAAGTCCGGTCCTGGTGTGCACTGACCTGCCTGGGGCACGGCCTGCAGGCTCTGGTAGCGCGCGCCCACCGCGCCGCCCAGCGCCGCCGCGCCCTCTGTCGCACACGTCACTACATGCCACTCGCCAGGTAACACTTAAGGAACTACGCACACGCAGGTCATCGCACACTTAAACGACTCTGCTCCAACACCGCTCCCACCCAACGGCGTCAACTACCGAGCAGTCTGACGGCGGCAAGCTCGCTCAGCGAGCTCTCTGCTAATTTATGATGCTAATTTAGCAATATTTAAAGCCCATATTTAAATTATATTCTTTTAGCCGGGTGAGAGCAGAGTCGTTTAAGTGTGCTATGACCTTCATTCAGCTCCATTCACGTTTTTTAATTTTTAATTTTAATTTAATTAATTAATTTAATTTTGGTCACACTTATACAGTTCTACTTCTATCAATCGCGTTCAGCGTCGTATTTAATGAGAAAAGCTGTCATAAGACTATTTACGCACATTTAAGCTCTATTCCGATTTTAGAAGACGCGTACGCTTCCGTTCAGCTTTCCGCGTCTGTTCAACTTTCATATAAAATCGTTGTTTTCTATGAAGATAAGCTGAATTGAGTTTAATAAATGTGCGTAGTCAAAGGACTACGCACAGCAGCCAGCGCAGCCGTTAAACTTAAGCAAGTTTGACGACTTTTCTCTATCTTACGGCTGAACGCGGCTAATAGAAGTATAACTGTATAAGTGTGACCAAAATCGTTCAGCGAAACGCGAATGGAGTTGAATAAGTGTGCGTAGTCCCTTACTGCGGCCGACTTACTGCCGCAATGTCAAACTGTTACCATGCACGTGGCGTTGACTGTACACATCGAATTGCAGTCGAATATCATACACCGCTTTTAAAGGTCAGCATTCCCAGTGTTTCTTGTACAATTTGATTTGAAAGTTGACCCAAATATATATAATTGACCCAAAATAGTAGTAGACTGTGAAATTTTGTACTTTCAGATTTAATTACTCCTCAAATAATAAGAACTTGAACGGTGGGTAGTACGACAGTTTCGGCGATACTTGTGTCTATTTGTGGACTATAACACGCTATTCTAGAACATTAATGGGAACATCTATTGCAAAAGTTAATACTTACTTCAGAATATTAAAAAGCTGTGAAAAGCACAAACTAAATGTGTAGGCATAATATTTTACTGCAATCCGTTTAAGAAGCAAACTTAAGTTTACATTAATTTGCGAAGTATCTACGGCTTTTTAAATAAATCTCAATATTTCTATATAAATTAACTTCAGAAATCAAAATAAGAAAACAACATACATATTTGTGAAAGGAACACCCTACTGTCCTTACTAAATATCAGTAGTATCAGTAGAACTTAATCAATAAAATAGTTATTTCAACATAATTCATAGCTGATAATGGGTCTTATTAATGTTTTCTTATATACCATATATAAGTATGCAAATAGATATTGTAGACGTTACAATAATTAAAACTATTCAAATCAAGTAACCCTATAAGATCTTTTGAAGAGGAAAAATTTACAATCATTAAAAATTTCATAGAAGTTACTATTCCGAGGTTATTTCATACCCAAAATCGTTCTGCACCTAATAAATTTCCTTCAGATATTCTCTTACACATCAAATTAATGTATATTCACCTTTGTAGGTCATATCCCATATGTTACAAAGGTGAAATGTGACGATGTCTTGATAAATGACGTCACAACATAAATATACAGTAGTCAGGGTATACGAATACACGGCACTCAGGAGATCAACGCCCATATTCTTTGTACTGAGAGTTTAAATTACACTGTGTAAACGTTTAAGTTGCGTTTCCGCTACGTAAACGCCAGATACGAAGTCACGTGTTTCCGACAAACGTATCCAGATCACTCGACGTGTCCTTTGTTCAAAAACCCGAACAATCTTGTGTAACACAAGACACGTGGTTTCAAACGTGCAAGTAGGACGGTACTGACAAGTCTATCAATCTCGCTGCCACGTTTTATGACCACGGCATTGGCGTATAAAATCATGGGCGTACGCTTTAGCTGATTTTAATTTGACTTGCCCTCCCTGAGGCAAAAGCTGGGTACGCCCAAGTGCAATAGTAAAATATCGTCGAGTTCTAAGACGTATTCTAGAAACGAGTCAGAATATGGGCTGTAGTTAGTGGGTCGGTATTAGTGCAGCCATGCCGCGGTCCCTGAAGGCATACTTACCATTGTCGTGGCTCTGCTTGTGCTGGTCGTACGACCGCGCGCGGGGCGATGCCTCTTCCACGTCTTTTGGTTCTTTTTCGTCGCCCTGGAATGAATGTTGTATGCGTTAATCTGAGAAATTAAGCTTTGTTGGAACCAAACTAACAAAACTTTGTTTGATGAAACTTTGTTTTTAAGGCCTTATCATACTAGCGGAATGCGAGCGTTCTCAAAGCTAAGCAGACGCGTAAAGAATACGTTACGGATGCGCAACAAACTTGAAGCGCATACGTAGCGAATTCGATGCGGACGCACAAAGATTGCTGTGAATAGCAGTGTAATTTCTTGGTTAACTTGATACAAACATGCGATGAAAACGAAAACACCACATTCGTTTCGCTCCCACCTCATTCCACAGCCGGAATCTCGGGACTTTTTGATGAGTATCAATATTAAAATAAAATGCACTCTATATTACATAGTCTCCCACGAGGTTCAGGAATATACTCTGCCTTTTCAATCTCTGTTGATCATGTAAGGTTTCTGCTAATATTTATGCCTTTATAATCACCGAATATGTAGAGAGCGCAGTTATAATAGGGATGACGACAGCATAAAAAAAAATGGCATTCTGTTTAGTCCGTCTTGTAGATCGGCCAAAAATATGGGACACGTATTTTTTGCTTGATCAAAATAATAAAAAAATACAAAGATAAAGAGCAATAAAGTTTCGGAGTAGGAGCTTTTGACGTTACCGTGCTGCAAAAATTGTATCAGATCGTGACGTCACGCGCAACTTCTATGCACTGTATCTTAAAAATAAAAAAATGGTTGCCTGTAAAGTCGGTTTTACGGGCGAAGATTTTACGTGACAACGTCTTTCATATCGATCATAGTTGAGTGGGAGAGAGACGCAAGGCATTCGGCGGGCCTCTCTCTCGTTCGGTGACTCATCGTAACGTTACCGAGCGTTACACTTTTTCATAAGTGACTCCCAGCCGCAACCTAATTTAAGACGTTGTCACGTCAAAAATACGTGTCAATTTTTTTTTAATAATGTAACTGCCGGACTCATTACTTTTTTTCGTAGTCTCGCCTATTGAACACTATTGCACTATAGCACGTTAAGTCCAACGTTACCTGTGCGTGGTCGTGCGCGTCGACGTCGGCAGTGGCGCGCGCGCGCAGCTCGGCGTTGAGGCGCGCGGCCAGCGAGGACGCCTCGTGCCCGCTCACCGTGTAGTGCAGGTTACTGATAGGGATGACAAAAACATTCATAAATGGCATACTGTTTAGTCCGTCTGATAGACCGGACGAAAATACGCGACACGTATTTTTTGCTTGCCCAAATTAATAAAAAAATACAAAGATCCGGACAACAAAGTTCCGGAGTCTTTTGACGTCACTGTTCAGCAAAAATTGTATCAGATCGTGACGTCACGCGAAACTTCAACGCACTGCATCGTAGACCGTAGTCATTCGTTTACGAGAAAAAAAGAAAAAATACATGTCCAACATTTTTCGATCATCTAACTGACGGATTAATTATTCTTTACGTAGTCTCGCCTATTGTCGCACACATAAAATGCACGTATGTCTACGACTTTAAGTTTTGATATAGAATTTATGCATGACATTTAAGAGAGAAGCAAGAAAATTATTACTTACCAAATAGGTATTGGATCTGAAGGCCTTATTTTTGATTTTGATAACTTCTTCGGCGAGAATGTGTTATCCAGTTCATCAGCATCCTAAAACGTTAAGATTAGCGTTTACTTGCGACTTTGCGACAACCATGACAATGACGGTTACCACAACAATGAAAATGAAATAATTTATTTCCTATGAATGTAGGTACAAAAATATGGTGTTAAGTAAGATGCAGATCCAGTACATTCTACCGTGAGGCATGCAACAATGTTGGATCATTACACTGCATGTTGTGCATTTCAATAAAAGAAGTGGTAATTATTTAATTCTAACACATCATAGGCAATTGTTGATGTCACTATTCCCCATGATGAGAACCTCATTAAAGCTGAGAAGGAGAAAATGATAAAATATCTTGACCTCGCTCATGAGGTTACCAGCATGTGGAATATGGACACCGCAATTATTGTACCGATAGTCGTGTCAGTCAATGGTCTAATAGCGAAAAGTTTTGACCAACATATCCAAAAGCTATCGCTCAACAGCTGGCTCAGGAATCAGATTCAAAAGGCAGTTGTTTTGGATACGGCACGCATTGTGAGGAGGTTCCTCACTCTGGAACCCTAACCATCGTTAGCTTGGGTTTCAATACCTAGCGACGGTGGAGCACTATTTTTATACATATTTTTGTAAAAAATGTTTTTTATTATGAAATTTCTTTTTTTAAAAAAATATGTAAAAAAATATGTTTAATAAAGAATGCTGAGAATATAATAATAATATAATATAATATATCCTGGTACAACTCACACACGGCCATCTGATCCCAAACTAAGCAGAGCTTGTACTATGGTAACCAGACAACTGATAAACATACTTATATAATTTTTAAATACATACATATTATAGATAAATCATACCCAGACACAGAACAAACATTCGTGCTCAACACACAAAGTTTGTCCTGGGTGGGAATCGAACCCACGACCTCCGGCTTAGCAGTCAGGGCCACTAACCAGTACACCAACAGGCCCGTCAAAATTAATCATTCAGTAAAATAATCAGTTAATTTGTTGTACGTAAT
The DNA here is from genome assembly GCA_033675125.1 of Athetis lepigone. NCBI lineage: Eukaryota > Metazoa > Arthropoda > Insecta > Lepidoptera > Noctuidae > Athetis > Athetis lepigone. The sequence goes on from CM066239.1 coordinate 4,173,724, forward strand.
GAAGTAAAGTAAAATTTTATTTGCATAGAATGCAGGTCATAAAATAGGGTGCTACAGATATGTTGAAGAGAGAATACTTTTGAGGTCATTGAGATTGTCAATTTTTCTTAATTTTCTCGTGGCGTACTCACCGGCTGTAGCGTTTCTTGGCTGGCCATGTTGTCGTCTTCTCCTTCTTCCTCGATACACTTCACTTCGTCAGACGAACTCTGCTGTCAACAAACATTAGAAGGCAATTCAAACAAGCTAATAAAAGTTTTATCGTACATTAATTAATGTTACAATTTTTTTCCATTCACTTAATGTTTACCTGTTCGTTTTTCTTTTAACAAATGAATAAATAAGTAAGATCAATACATGCCATAAAGACATCATGCAAATATGCATTTGGGCCGAAAATGAGATAGAGAACTCAAAACCCAAGCCCGTAGCCCGCCAAAGACCCTATCGAACTATATACAGAGTGGAAAGTTTTAATACGCCCTGGAAGAAAACTACCTAAATCATTATGAGAGATTATTTTACATATAGAAAGCATTTCTTTATTTTTAAAGAGATACAAAACTGCATTCTAACTTTCCAAAATTTTGTTTGCCACAATCTAAAATTAAGAAATTCATTTTCGTCCAAAATTGCGTTTCATTTGTTTTACCTTTTCACAAGTGAATACGCACCGAGTTATTGGTAGTGGAGTGGTTCCGACTGTGCGGCCTGAAGCCCGGTCCTGGAGGCAGGTTCTTCTGCACGCAGCAGTTCACGCCCGGACTGAAGTGTAGCTCCACGTGGAACCTGACACATGAGGTGGTTATATTCTTGGTGGTGGTCATTTTTTGGTGATGAGAAATCCATATCCTTACTTCCATACTTATATTATAATGCGAAAGTAACTCTGTCTGTCTCGCCTTCACACCGATTTACCGTGTAAGGACATGCCTTTGCTGATCCCTAATAAGACACGTCGGTGCAATAACATGTCACGTTTCGCAAGCAAAGCATTAATATTCTAGTAACTAAGTAATCTGATTTAGCAATATGAATTGTATGTTATAATTGGGACTAATAAATCTGACTCCGGAATAAACACTTGTTTCCATCTGCCACCTATCCTCTTGGATAAACTTCAACCGAACCGATTTAAATGAAATTTGGTACAGGGATAGTCTATGGCCTGAGATAAGACATAGGACAGTTTTTATCCCGCAAGTTTCACGGGAACGGGAATTATGCGGGTAAAACCGCGGGGGACAGCTAGCCCTGAAATAAATCCTCCAGCTCTGGACAGCGGAAGAGAGTGTCAAATTTCTACTGACTAAAACCCACCCATTTAACATCTTAGCCCTTTTTGCCCGGGGATACGGTATTTCTTTCAAAGAACCCGCAGCGCTATGTGGTTGAACTATTTTTGAGCGCATTAAAACTGTAAGCTACATTCATATTGACTTCTATTTTGTAAAAAAGATCGGAAAGTTATGAGAGTACGATTTACTCTAAAAATAACGATAAAACGACAAACTTTAAAGTTCAAAGCTTTGATACATTTGAAGATAGCGTCACTTTCTTTCTTTCATTTGTATAATATACCTACTTTTTGAGCTGGGCATATGACACGACTGATTTAGGAATGTCAACTTGTGACTGCTTTTTTGGCTAAGTCAAATATTGACTAACTGTTTATTGATTTCAAAACAAAATAAAATTGGTAGTTTAAAGAAAGAAATACAGTTTATTCACGCGGTGACACTGTAAATATAATTTTCATCCCACCTATTCGAAAAAGACGACTTTGTTCCCCTTTAAGTACGCCCTAAGTTGGTGTTTTCGTGTGTGTTGGTCGCAATAATGACCCTCCAAATTCAAAAAGTGCGCCTAAAAGTAACTTTTAATCGCACTTTTTCCGAGGGATTCTTAAATAGAATCCCTCGCTACTTTCGGGATTCTATTTAAGAATCCCTCGCAAAGCTCGGGATTCTACTCTAGAATCCCTCACTTCGCTCTGGATTCAAAAAACGCAATCGCCGTAAAAATATTACTTTGCGCCCTAGTAATACAATCTACTATTATGTACTACTAACCTTCGAACGCACGTGATTCGAGACACAATAGAAAGACACACTATCACTAACGCGTGAAACGGCTAGCGCTCAGCATAATGACGTGGACCATACACAGGCACTAGTCCACGACGCTGGTTTTTAACGCTAGCCGGCATTTCATTTAGGTTTATCAGTTTTTTGCTTCACTTACTAAAGAATGTTTAAAAACAAATGCCTGTCCTCACCTCTCCTCCGAGTAGGGATCCTTGGTGGGGTCCTCGTACAGCATGACGACTATCTGCGACATGTAGTTGAGCTCCGACACAGTCGATACGTACTCCATCGCGCGACGCCATTGCTCGTCTTTTAATACCTGGGTAAAGTACAAGCGAGGTTTTAAATTATTAAATCACTAGCTTTTGCCCGCGGCTTCGCTCGCTTTAAAAAGAGACAAAAAGTAGCCTATGTTACTCTCCATGCCTTCAACTATCTCCACTTAAAAGATCACGTCAATTCGTCGCTCCGTTTTGCCGTGAAAGAAAGACAAACATACAGACACACTTTCCCATTTATAATATTAGTATGGATATTTATTTTGTAAGGTTCTTAACACTTTTACACAATATTTTGATTTTATTATTTTAAGCGGTTGATGGGGCCGGTGTTCCCTTGCTGACTAGTCTGAGAAGAAACATCCGAAACAAACTCAGACTTCAGTCTCTTTTAAAGTACAATCGACAAAATGGAATCATGACCCACCATAAACTTATTTTCCTACAGACATTCAAATAAGGTCGACAATCGCGTGAACATGTATTAAAAATGCCACACGTCTAGTCTTATTATTTTGACAGCTTCAAACGATTAGTCGTCGAAATGGGTCATGATTCAATTTTGTCGATAGTACAATCGTATTGGCTTAGTATAGCTGCATGTGTAAATATGAAGACACAAAACAGCTATAAGTTTGAAATTGAGATTCAATTATTTTAATTTCGGAGTTTTTTGCATCCCATAAACTAAAATAATGATAAAGAAAAAACAAAGATACACACTCAACGTTTCTACTAAACAAGTGTATGAGCGAACGTGCGCTCATTTCATGTCGTTTAAAACATTTGAAAAATGACTTTATGTAGAAAGCATAAGGTCGAAATTAAATGAAAATTTTAATCCATATTCACTGTACAAGAAGAGTAAAGATTATTTTATTTTTATTTTATTTTATTTGGAACAACAAACAATTACATAATATAAAATACAATCAAAGAGACTTAAAACAAAGAAAAAAAAAACAATTATGTAGTCCACAGCGTTATTCACAGAATACAAGCACAAAAATTAATTAACGCGCTTCAAAGACAGTTTGTCGGTATATAAAACTAAAATACTAAAATTTTATATATTTTGTACAAGTGCGTGCGTTTTAACAATAACATTACACATAAAGGTTATAATTATAATACTTAGCTTTAAACAAAAGTGAACTCTACTAGGTTCAGTTTACAAATTTACTGTTAAAACTAGGGTGTCTATTTCTTTGACTGCCTTGAGGGTAGAACTTCGAAAGTGTCCGTGAGTTAAAGAGAACAGATCAATGTCGAGAAAATGCTTATTATAATTGTCGGCAAGACGTCGCAACGATTAAAAGCACAAAGACTCACATCTAGCAGTCCGCCGAACCTCAGCACAGTGAGTAGCGAGTGCACGTGACTCTCGCTCGTGAAGTACAGGCGCGTGCGCACGTGCCGGCCCGGGGACGACACGCCGTGACTGTACCTGACACATACATCACATGTTGATCTACAGAACAGATTGGATCGGTACCGTCTACTGATTTATCAGTTATTCACTTTCATTGATGATTAATAGGAATAAAGGATCCAGGTTTTAAGTGAAAATCATAGTAGGTAATAATTCAGTCAAATACTGTCTGTAATCCCCTTGGTTACCTGTTCGGACCATGATTACTATACAAACACATTATGAAGCAGTAAAACAAATATTTTATCCTATTGAGAAAGGTGTGAGCCAAGCTATCCTATCCTAATCGCTATATATCTTAAGCTTTCACATTTTATGATAATTAAATAGTGGAGCGCGTCAATTAGGCTTGCCTCTACATTAATAATAAAAAAAATGTTTATTCCCTTCCACAAATAACACTTAGTAACTAAGGCTAAGGCAAGTTTTCTTAGTAAAATTAACAATTTTCAATAAATAACTCGATATCATTACAAGCGTTAATTTGTGGGAGACTGGTGCCTAAACTAAGCCGAGGCCTGTATTTTAGGACACCAGGATCTCCCGCCTACAGTTTAGATTGCATAAAGTTATCAACTTTTAAGTTAGTACAGAAAACAATATTAATTTATATAAATACTAGGGAGATGGTTTGATTTTAGTTAAACAACTTTTGTGGGAAGACAGTAAAAATAACAAAACAAAAATAAGGAAAGTACACTAATAGTAAAATGTTGCGGAATGTTACGTTTATAACAGTTACCGTGACCCTGGAACATAAAGGGCAATCAAAGGAACATGAGTGGGTTTTAGTCAGTAAGAGTCTGACACGCCCTCCCGCCGCACCCAGGACGAGAGCAGTCATTGGATGATTTCCCACTCACAAAAAAAAAAAAAACTAATAGTACTATATTTTGTAGAATGTAATGTGTGCGTGTTGTGAGTGTGCGTGGTGTTTCGAGTGTATATGGCGTTGCGAGTGTGTGTTAATAGATGAAGGGTGTAATACTTATATTGTGTTTTTATTGACGTGGAGATTTTCTGTTTTTGTGTAGTCCAACTTTAGTAAATAGTTCGAAATTATTTGTTTACATTTAGCCTTATTACAGTTAAAAAAATTCAATTCTTTATTCAATTCTTCAATTCTGTACATCACAGGTCAACAACAAGTACAAAAGTGTAAAATTTTTGGGCAAAACTAGTCTTTGAACTAATTGTATTGCATATTGCATATCGTCTTCTTGTGGTTAATTTAGAGACATCAAACGATTCTGGGTCTGAGTGTTGCCGGAGTATCGTGTAAAGAATATAGAGTTGTCTAACGGTTAACACTTCCGCGTCTTGATATAATGCCGCGGTGGGGAAGAGTCGTGGTTAGAAAAGGGCAACTTTTAGTATTAGCCTTTGCGCTCTTTCAATTTCCAACATTTTAGTTTTAGCGGAAGCTCCCCTAGTTGTTACACAATGGTGCCGATTCTCTTGTGCACAAACTAACGTAAATTTAAGTTAAGTGCACCTTTCTCTTTCCATTTCTTAAATAAAAGGACAGAAGATACATTTTAGTTTAATCCTGTCAAATTAGACAGCGCCTGATGACAATTGACGTATATTTAGACGCCATGTTTTTAAATTGCGTCTAAATTATCTATGGAGTGTCTAAATTTGACAGGACTTAACTAATATTTGATCTTCTGTCCTTTTCTTAATTAAACGGAAAGAGAAAGATGCATTTAACTTAAATTTACGTTGGCTTGTGCACAAGAGAATCGGCACCAATATGTCAGAATAGATTGAACAAGGGATATGTATACCATTTTAAGTGTTTTACCGTTAGCAGCTTGTCGAAGCTGTTTAAAGATGTAAGTCAGTTTCCGCACTCTTTTAGAAAAATTGTGATGTGTTCTTCAAAAGATAACCTTTTATCAATAGTTATCCCCAAATAACGAACACTTTGTGTCGGCTTTATAGTTGAGCGGCTACATTGATTTAGTATAGTGGAAATGAACATTGGTGAACGTACACAGGCGGCTTAACGTCTAAGGTTTCTGCGTTTCTTATTGTAAAAGGAATATATTTTGTTTTATCTGCGTTAAGTGTGAGCGAGTTTGCAGCAAGTCAGTGGCAGACTGTGTTTAGACCTTGCTGTGCTAGAAAGTAAGTTTCCTCCCAGGATTTGCCAGTAAAAGTAAGAGTTGTGTCGTCAGCATATGATATTATTTTGCAATTTTGAAGATTTAGTTGACACAACTCGTTTATACAAGGTGTATTTTTGGTATTGCTCAACCCGTTAGGAGATGATTCTACCCATGAAAACAAACAACTTTTGTTATGGAACCAACTCTGAAATCGCGAAAAAAATATCAGCTGTTTCTAAGAAAAGGTCAATGCCCTCGGACTATAATGTATGAACCAGCTGATATTTTTTTCGCGATTTCAGAGTTGGTTCCATAATGAAAGTTGTTTGTTTTTATGAGTAGAATCATCTCCTAGCGGGTTGAGCAATACCAAAAATACACCTTGTATAGCATAAGAACAACGTGGGTCCAAGAATGCTTCCTTGGGAAACTCCGTGCTCAACAGAAAGTTCACAGCTCAGATGGTCCCCGATCTTAACACGCTGAGCACAGTCTGATACTACTACTACTTTCAAATAATTTTAATTCGCTTCCTCGTATTCTCATATTATTTAATTTACTCATTAGGGCGGGGATAGAGACTGTGTCAAAAGCCTAGGTCAAGGAAAATAGTAAGGCCACGTCCGCACAGGCAGGTGGCTTGCTTAGCGCCTAGAGCCTAGCGGCTTGCATCCTGGCTACTTGCTTGGATACACGGATGGCCGCACATGAGGTGGTTTGCGTGGTAGGTCGCTAGGTGCCTTGGGCATTTGCTTGTCGCCACGTTGACGAGATGTCGCTTTCAAAAATAGCTCTAAAACTACTACTCACAGAAAATTCATCTTTAAAATATAGTTCACGGCCTTATCCGTCATGTTGGGTTCATGATATAAATAAATCACGGTCAAGTTATGGGGAGTTTAATGTTCTATATAAACAATTGCGTAATTTTGACGATAAATTTTATTAATATTTGCGTATGACCAGGGAAACATTTGATCTACTTCTCAGTAAAGTTAAAGGAAAACTAACTCATTTGGATACTCATCTTAGAAAAAGGTTCCACAAAGGTTTTCTTTTGAAAACTGAAACAATCAATATTTCATCCATTGTTTTCTTCTAACCTCCTATAGTATTACAAAAATCCGAGTTAAGTTTTCACCCAGTGGCTACTTTTCAACCTGGCGCCTGGCAACAAAAAACCAACACGTTCGTTTACATGGATGCACGCCAAGCGACTAGCTAGGCACTAAGCGCGCAGTGCAGCCGGTCGCGTTCATTTTAGAACGTTTGTTTTACTAAGCTACTAGCTAGGTGACGCGCTAGACACTAGGCGCTAAGCAAGCCGCCTGCCTGTGCGGACGTGGCCTAAGGCATTTTTGATTATCGTCTAGGTTTCTTACAAAAAAATCAATGAATTTGTGAACAACCTTATCAGTGGATTTATGCGCACGGAAACCATATTGTGAGTCAGAAAGAAGTTTTTGTGTTTCTAAGAAATTTATTAGTCTGCTATTTATAGTACGTTCGAACATTACCTATAAAAATGTATAACTAAAAATAAATAAATGATAATAATAATAATAATAAACCCGCAGGGCAGCTTGTGGCGAGCTGTCGGGCAGTAGCGACCCCGTGGACCTGACCTCCTGGGAGACCCTTTGTTCTTCATCTCTGGCTTGCCTTAACTGGCCGGCCAGAGTGAGCACTGACGAGGAACAAGGCTCCCACCTCACTCTTGCCTTAATTGGCTGGTTTGAGTGGAGATTCGCAAGAGCAAATTTGCTCGGGGGAAGGAAGTATTCCAGTAAGATGCTGGTAGGGATCTTGACCGTACTTCCGGGATTGTCCTGATAGCCGTGGAATACCTCTCCACTCCTCCAGCACCTCGATATATGTTGCCCCTTTGTCGCTACGTCACTATGTGCTAGCGGCCGTTTTCGGGGGCCCATTTACTGAGTGTGCAAGTCACCCCCTGCCTTTTTATCCGTGTATACAAGCATTGGTTAGGCAGGGGCCATAGCCATTCAATAGTTTCAGATAAGTAATCCATCTTAGCAACCCAAACCCATAGTCCAATACTTTCTTTATTCCATGACCTGCAATAGACCACCACCAACCGGGGGTTGACCTTAGGTGCACTTGAGTGGTGCATATAGGGATAATCGCCGGTTGGTGTCCCATTCCACATAAAGTTTTCCTCAAGGGGCCTCTGCGAGTTGGCTTCGGCCCCTCGTACGCCTTCCAAAGGTCCGGGACCTCAGGGTCCCGAGATACGAAAACGTAAATAATAATAATACAGTCTTGTGGAATCGGAAGTGCCATACTACAGGTATGTGCCCGACCCAGTTCTTGATAATGGCGATATCACACTGTACTGGGATCGATCTATCATCACCGACAGGACTATTGTTGCCAATAAGCCTGATATGGTGGTGATAGATCGATTAGAGCGTCGCGCAATGATTGTTGATATTGCTGTCCCGCATGACAAGAACCTCGTGAAAGCTGAAAAAGATAAGCAATCAAAGTATCTTGACTTGGCTCGCGAGGTTGTCGACATGTGGGATGTGAATTCAGCAGTCATTGTGCCGATAGTTGTGACGGCTAATGGCGTAATAGCGAAGAGCCTCGACCAACACCTGAGGAGGCTCTCGCTAGGCAGTTGGATCAAGGGCCTGATACAGAAAGCGGTACTCCTGGACACGGCGCGTATTGTCCGGAGGTTCCTCTCTCTGGAGCCCTGACCACCGGTAGCTTGGATCCTGTTCCCGATGCCGGTGGGCTACTATTTTTTATATTTTTAAATGTTTATATTTTGTATTAATATTTAAAAATGTAATTTATATGTGTAATAATTTAATAAATGGAATAATAATAATAAATGTAAGTATTTAAGAATAGAGTGCATAGGCATCTACTGGGTAAGCTCGCTCCATCGTAGGCTCCGTCTATGCCCTCGGGCTAGTCTGGGACCAAGAGCAAGCCCATTGTAATAAAAAAAAAAAAAAAATTGTAATAAAAAAAAAAAAAAAAAAAGTACTTCGACAAAATATTGTACCTGGGGTTAAGTCTATTGACAGTTTCTTCTCCCGACTCCTCTATATTTCTCTGCAGGTCTGCTCTTATCTTCTTTAGTAGTGGTGTGCAGATACCTTGTCCTATCGTAAGCTTCTCCTGCATCGTCAGTCCGTATTCCTGAAATACAAACAAAGTTATTTATAAAGACATCGAACAATCAAAATAATGATGTACTCTTTTTCTACATTCAAACCCATTTTTAATACACTACTAGCTGTCCGCTGTGGTTTCACCCGCGTTATGATAAGTCTTTAGTTACTGCTCCGCTGCCGTGGGTCATAGCGGCCCAGTTATCCTCATTTGTGTAAGCTATTGTTTCTGTAGAGTTTCCGTTAAAATTCAATAGTTTTTGCGAAAAGAGTCACAAACGTCGTTACATCTATTCGTTCTCAGCTCACCAACTATCCAAGTATAAAAAAATATACTAAATTATACACAACATTGCCGTTTATCTTTTTTTTATGTGTTTTTACACAAATCCAAACATACTTCAAGATATTCAACATTTAAAAAAAGCAACGAGCCTTAATTTCCAAAACTGCCTGTTTCTTAGAGTTAAAAAGTTTCATATCTAAGTGTACGCTTAGATCTTTTGAACTATGAAATGAAACCAATAGATGCAGTGATTCAAAAGGAAGGTTTATACGTATAATTCATGCATACTAAAGTAAAGAAAAGCCAAGATTTTCAAATATTTTTAACACCCGAAGGGCGGGTCGCTAGTTCAGTATAAATCTCACCTGAGGTATAACAATATCGGCCAGATACTTGGCATATATATACAGTTCTTCGGCGAGGTCGAACTGCAGCGTGTGTTGATTGTGCTGCAGGTCGTACTTGATGCAGTCATAGATGTCCGGGATCTTGGAGATGTCGTACGTCTTGTTCTTCGTGCAGAAATCCTTCTCGATCTTTCCCCAGCGGCGGCCCATTAGCTCCCAGGTCTCGCCGTGGTAGAGGATTGTGTCTGGTGAGGAGTTTGGAGTTTAATTGTTTTTTTTTTATTGAGTAAGGTATCTTATTAAGGGCTTTACGTACCTATTTAGTAGATTATTTTATTGCAATGTTGATTTTTTCATTCTTTGAGTGCTAATATGCCATGTTAATCCCGCCTAATTGAAATCGTATTAGTAAAGTACGAATTCAAATAATCGAGTTTAGCTTTTTTGCTGTCACAGTGGTTTACAGCACAAACAATAGCTTGTCGAAGGTGCATTGGCATAACAGTCCAGTGATATACGCTCTGGACCAGGGGTTCAATTTTCAATACTGGTTCAATGATAGATATTGACGGGTAATGTTAAACTTCTCGACACATTTTTGTCAAACATCCGGTCAATGACAGGACATTGAGACACGGTTGCAAAAGTAGATTTGAGCACTTGGTCATGTGGCCACTTGGTTATGATACATGACCCCTGCATCTGCTTTTGCAAAGTCCCTGTTAAGATAAATCTAAATCTCATATGGAGAAAAACCTAAATATAACCAAAAACCATGAAAACAGTTCCAGTTTTATCAACCAGTAGCTCTACCATGAGTTTGCATTGACAAATTCGTTAGCGTTTCCGTAAATAAATTATATGAAATTTTGCACAGCGCTCCCTAGCGGTCACAAATAGAGTTGTCAGTGACATATAAGGAATCCAAATAAATAAAAACACAAAATCATTAAAGTAGTTCACTAACAGCCAACTATTCAATTTAATCGGATTATTGGCTGTCGCAACATTTTTACGCAAACGGTAGGGAGTAAGTTTTCGATAACAACTCATGGTACGCACAGGGCGTGATTGCTTTAGCGTGACTCCCGCTACCCCTATTAATCTGCATATGAAAAATTAAAGAGCCTGCCTAATCACGCCTCTTTCTAACGCCGCTACTGCATGGAAATATACTAGTCCAGTCATTAAGACAGATTACAGATAAATTCCTAGTGAGCTAGTGAGTAAACTGACCTTTAGTCTTAGGATCGTCCTTCTTGACCACGACGATGTGCATGAGCTGCTGTATGAGCGTGTGCACGTGCGCGCAGCAGCGCACGGGGTTCTTGACGAAGTGCATGGCGGCGCCGATGCTCACGGACTCGCACGGGTTGATGCGCAAGCGGTCCTCCTCCGAGAACTCGCGGTCCACCTGCATCGCCGAGTGCAGCCGGGCTTTGGCCCTGGTGGAGATAAAAGGCATTTTATTTTTATTCAAAAAGGCTTTGCATTCTAATCTGGTAAAAAAGGGTAGTACTTTAATCCTTAGAGAGAAGAAAATAATTAGAATTTGGAACGTTAAAATCTAACCTAAAATATAAATATTATTAAATATAATAAAATATTAATAATAAAACTATATTATGATTCCAAACAGTCACGAAAATATCAATAATGTACTACTAATATTATAAATGGGAAAGTGTGTGTGTTTGTTTATCCGTCTTTCACTGCAAAAGGGAGCGATGAATTGACGTGATTTTTAAGTGAAGATAAATAAAAAAATAATAATAAAAATAAAAATATGTTTATTGTGCCTCAAACATCAAGGTTTTTACAAAACATTTGAGACAACCCCTGTAAGTTAAGAAATACTTGTGTTGGGGTTGTCCCGCTCCATCCTTAGTGTCTAATATTTCGAAATGTCGAGACAGACAATAACAAAAGAATATTAAAATAATTCAGCAAATAAGTATTTGTAAACTTGAGTACTGTTTTAGTTAGTGTGAATGAGTGTGTGAGTGGGTGTGTGTGTGTGTGTGTGTGCGTGCATGTGTGCGTGTGTGTGTTTGCGTGCATGTGTGCGTGTGTGTGTGTTTGCTTGCATGTGTGCGTGCGTGTGTGCGTACGCGTTTGTATGTTAGTGTGAGTTTGGATGTGTATAAGTGAGGGTATGAGCATAGGTGTGTGTGAGAGTATAGGTGACGGCAGTTTAGTGTTTGTGTGTGTTTGTTTGTCAATTTTAACTAATTCTGTCCTGAATGGCTTCAGTTTCCTCATATGTTAGCGTTTTAAGCCACTTAATTATATTTATTTTATTTTCATGGAGGACTTTATTATAAATATTTAATTGTTTATTTATTTTATTATATATATAAGCAGATTGAACAGCGTATTGGCGTTTTGCAAAGGACGTACGTACCATTGGGGATTGGGCTACTATGTCTTTTCTCCTTTTATCTTGATGGATTGAATTAAAGGGCAAAGCCTTATGTAAGTACAAAGTAGTATTTAGATAGTACAGCTGTCGAACCGTAAGTAAGTCACTGATTTTATATAGGTCAATTGTAGGGTATCTGTACGGTTTGAAAAACATAACCTTTATAATTGAACGTTGCGTACGTTCTAGTTCTAGAAATTTAGTTTTGTTAGCTCCGCCCCATACTGAGATGAAATAGGTGGTGACTGATTGCACCAAGGCTACATATATCTTCTTCAGAAGTTCTGGAGACATCAGATGTCGAAGAGTTTTAAAAATCCAGATAAGTTTTCTGACACGTTTCATAAGAGTTTCGATGTGGAAATGCCAGGATAATCTTTGGTCTATCACTATGCCTAAATATTTAGTTGAGGGGACTTTTTGTATATATAGACAGTTACAAACGTTACGGTTAGTACACTCATGGATCCGGATCCCGTAGTCTGCCCCCGGCTGTGAGCGTATACTTGGCGTAAAGCAAATATAATTTGTTTTTGCGATGTTTAACGAGAGAAGGTTTAATTTCAGCCATCTACTTATAGCTGACAAACCAGTTTCGGCAGCGAGTTTCACGCTTTCCCAAGTATCACCTGAGTAAACGACAGCCGTATCATCCGCATAGGAAAATATCTGCCCGACACTGCTCCGCAGGTTACATAAATCATTTATGTAAACCAGAAACAGGGTCGGGCCAAGAACACTTCCCTGTGGGACACCAAAGGTGATGTTCTCCTCATCGCTATTTAAATCTCCGATCTTTACTCTCTGCTTCCTACCACTTAAGTAGCTTTCGAATAGGGAGAGAGCTGTTTCCCTTACACCTATGGCTTCAAGCTTTTTTACAAGCATATAAGAAAGATAGTAGAAGGGATGGAGATTGACATAGGCTACCTTTTGTCTCTTTCTAAAGCGAGTGAGGTTGCGAGCATAAGCTAGTTACATTATAAAAAATAGTGAGTATAATAAAAAAAAAACACGTGTGGAACAAATAAAATAAATGTGAGAGTTAATACTAAACGCGTGAGATGCTGTCCGCTTTCGTAATTGTTATTTTATCGTTTTAAATTCAGATTTATATTATACAGAATTTCAGCTTTATGAAAATACCAGCATTTTTCTAAACCATTACTCACATATTCTGCACTTTAGAGGAATCGCAGTCGTTATCCAGCAAACCATTTGTATTCGCAGATTTCACCATCTGCACCAGTATGGGGGTCAGTTCTCCCTCCAGAGCCAGCAGGCCCTTCGCGAAGGCGGCCGCGGTCATCTGCACGCGGCCCTCGTCTGACGCGTAGATCTTCAGGTCGTGGCGGAACGTGGAGTGGAGGCGAAGCAGGCCGAGACCTTGGGTACCACCCTCGCCTGGAAACCAGAATGATAGCCGTTGTAAAGTATACTAATCGCTTAAGTACTACAGCAGTTTTATGATTATTAAACAATCAAAGCTCCTCCGCCTGTATCCGCCCGGCCGGGGTGAGCTCCCCGCCCCACTTCAGTATCAGCACTAAGTAAGTATACTCACCGGGTATGTGCCGGCCCTGTCCGCCGGGGTACATGCAGCGGAACATGCGGCCGAGCTCCTCCGCCTGTATCCGCCCGGCCGGGGTGAGCTCCCCGCCCCACTTCAGTATCAGCACTAAGTAAGTATACTCACCGGGTATGTGCCGGCCCTGTCCGCCGGGGTACATGCAGCGGAACATGCGGCCGAGCTCCTCCGCCTGTATCCGCCCGGCCGGGGTGAGCTCCCCGCCCCACTTCAGTATCAGCACTAAGTAAGTATACTCACCGGGTATGTGCCGGCCCTGTCCGCCGGGGTACATGCAGCGGAACATGCGGCCGAGCTCCTCCGCCTGTATCCGCCCGGCCGGGGTGAGCTCCCCGCCCCACTTCAGTATCAGCACTAAGGACGGCTCGCCGCCGCCTCCTACTGCACAAGTATACCATGTTACTACTAGATAGATAGAATTAACGTAGGTAGTCGTTTTTTACTGTTCCCGCCTGCAGACAGTTAAAAAATTGGATTAGTTGTCAGTAAAATATAGAATGAAAGTGTATTTTTCTCATACATCTCTGTATTTTATTTACTCATGGTTAATACTGTTACTTATGAAATTTTATTTATATCTTTGCACCTGCCATGTTTTGTCTCTGCATCACCCTAAGGTAGACTGGTAGATAATGCCCAAGGCATTAAGTCCGCCGTGGTGCATTGTTTTTACATGTGCATAAAGTTTTAAATAAATAATAATAATAAATAAATAAAATGTTTTTTGTAATGGCAATGTTAAGGCGCGGTAAGTAGCTATTCGCGGTGGTGCATCGAATTAATAGAAATAAGGTCGAAAATATTTTGGCAAATCCGCAATAATGTAAGTTATTTTACAGTTTTGATTGAATATTTAAAAAGATACAGTTCTGTGTTTTAAAATTTTTAGATATGTCTTTAGTTTATAAAATTTTCTTTGTTGTAGATATAAAAAATATGATGGTTGTCGCTGAAAAAATTGAGAATTTCGAGACAAAAACTTTTTTTTCGTGGTCTTTTTGAACATTTTTTTTCGTAGTTCTAGACCACATTTGTATATTGTTTTTGTGTAAGTCTTTTCTTTATATATTAGACTATACACTGTATTTTTTTCTGGCTTGTGGTATGTATAGATACGGCTAACTTTGCGACGAAAATCTAGACTTTCACAAGGTGTTCGCTATGGACTATGGACAGCGCCTTAAGAATTGATCATACAGCTTAGTGTACTGAATAATAAAAAATGAGACCTGTTGTAATAGATGTTGAAATTACGTGGGGTATTTTATAGTGTTTAACAAGCCACGTTCATCTTTGTGTGTATTTTACGCAAATGCATCGATGATATTTTTTTAAAAATTAATGATTACACATTTACTTAGTAAAACTCACTAGATCTACGTAAAGCATTATTAATGACTTCATCTTCGTCAAACCAAATGTTTGTTTCATGTTTATGAGTATGCAGTCTTAAAGCCATGCTAAACTCGTTACGTGCCGGGCAAACAACCAAGCCAATACGTTTGGTAAATCTTGTTATCAACAAGGTTATGGTCGGTAACACCAATGTTATTACAAGGATTATCAAGTATTATCTTTATTTAATGAAAACCGTGTGAGAACTAAGTGATGTCATATGTACAGTGAACTACACAAACATAATCAAACGGCTAAGTGTACAGTGTACATCACTCACCATCCGGTGCCGTCAACCGCGAGTCTATGAAATCTAAAAAAAGTTGGTTTTCGTCTGCAAACCGACCAAAAATGCAGTTGGATTAAAATGTTTGTTTCTTACCTACATGAATTGAAAATATGCATCGAAGCAGCAACGAAAACAATATTCTACTTTATATTTACAGTACACTGTGAACCCTAAGAGTTAGCCAACACTTATAAAAACTTATAAATTTGACTAACAAAAAGTGCATACTATGATTTAGAAAACAATATACTAGATTCAAATTAGTATTCATAATAATTACTTAGATATTTCACAGTGCGGGCCAACTCACTCCCGGTTTCACGAAACGAAAAAAAATCGCCAAATTGATACACGGGCGTTAATTGCTTTGATTGGTTATTCATAATCAGTCCACCAATCACAGAAACCAACGCGCGACAATTTGTCACATCAATTTTTCCTTCGCCAAACCGTTTTTAAGTTTTACTTGGCAATACAGATTTAATGGGATCTTCAAAAGCGTATTTGCTACAGCATAGCTTCTAAGATTGCTTTAACATATTTTTATTAGCTCAATTTTGCAATGCCTAGTGCAATACTCGACAATGGGACAGTACTTCAAAACAAACTTTGTACAGGCGGGTGTTACTTGTACTCAGCTGGTAACTTAGAAATAATTTTATTGTGTACCATGCATTGTGATTAAAAATAATAAAAATAAAAAAATTGCGTGTGTGCTATTGAAATATTTTACAGAGCTCTTTTGAGGTGGATGTGGAAAAACTCTTATTGGATAGATAGACATTAGTGATTTATTCAAAATAGGGCTTCTAACTTTCAGGTTCGTTCACGTGTCAGTCAAGAATGCCATAAAAAATAGCACTAGGGTTGCCTTATTCTGTCAAAAAATTTTTCATCCCACCTATTCGAAAAAGACGACTTTGTTCCCCTTTAAGTACGCCCAAAGTTGTTGTTTTCTATAAGAAACTTTCAGCGGGCAATAATGACGCTCCAAATTCAAAAAGTGCGCCTAAAAGTAACTTTTAATCGCACTTTTTGAATTTAGAGCATATTTGCATGTTTTACGCCCTGTTATAAGTGCGCCTAAAAACTCTTTGAATTTGGAACGTCTTAATGCTCAGCGCCAAATAATCGACGACGGCCAATACCATAGTCACGCCGCGGCTGAATAAAAAAAAACTTAAATAGAAATAGAACGCGCAAACTACAGCCCGAGTTCCCGTAAAAATTTTTACGGATTGTTTTGCAGTAAATTATTAATGTAGCTGCTATTATTATCAAGCTATGTTAATAATAGCAGCTATAATAATAATTTTACAATAAAGTATGAAGCGCCTCTAATTTTCTCATAGGGGGTGATGAAAAGTAGAGTGTATCACTCGGGCGCAAAATATATTTTTGGCTCGGGCGACGTACTTTGAATCCCTCGCTACTTTCGGGATTCTATTTAAGAATCCCTCGCAAAGCTCGGGATTCTACTCTAGAATCCCTCACTTCGCTCTGGATTCAAAAAACGCCCTCGCCGTAAAAATATTACTTTGCGCCCTTGTAATACAATCTACCTTTTTTTACCCGACCGACTTCTAAAAAAAGAGGAGGATCTCAATTCGGATGTTTATATTTTTTTTTATGTTTGTTCACGCATATCTCCGTCGTTTACTAACCGATTTGAACAATTCTTTTTTTGTTTGAAAGGGTAGACTTCCCAAATGGTCCCATTGTCATCAGGTCCAGGATCTGATGATGGTATCATGCCGTAATCGAGGGAACTCGTCAATTTTTATAGAAAAACATACATATTTATTTTGAAAGTTACTCTAAAACGTAGCTAGACATTGAGACTCCAACTACTTTTTGAAGTTGGTTATCTCTTTTTTTGTAAAAAGCTCTTTTTAAATTATAGATTATCGAAATGCGCTGAGAATGTAGCTCGGCTGAATTCCGGTGGTATTCCACAGCAGAATTAATTAAAAATGAACTATTCGAAACATTTGTCTCCCTGTGGAGTAGGAGACGGAACGTAATCAGGTCAAAGGGGAACAAAGAGACGTTAAAAACCTGGAAGCCCATATACCTCTTCTCAAACTTACTACTACCAACATTAACTGAAGTCAAAGTTAACTGTTCAAGGAAATATAATCCCAATGCATGTTACAATAAAGCAGTAAAGTGCGTGAAGCGGACCGTGGGGCTGCGGCGCGTTACCGTCGTCCGAGCTGGAGCCGCGCGGCCGGCCGCGGGGCTGGTACTTCATCTGCACCTTGCGGTTGATGCCCGAGAAGTGGCCGTACCTGCGATACATACGTTATACAGGGTGTCCCACGGCTATGCCACATGGAGGGAAAGTACCTTAAATATTGTAGATAGAACATTTCACTGAAAGAAGACATTATTTGAATTTTGAAAACATTTTTAACTGCATTCAAAGATATTTAAATAATTACATAGATGAACCGGGAATCGAACCTGTTACTCGAGAAAATTAATCAGCCTGTAGTTTTATCCTACCGATCGAAAGGCTTCATCACAAGGATTATTTTTTGCTAAATAACTTAGTGTCAAAAATAAAAGAAAGACTATGAAATTTAACATTTTTAATACAAAATTAGTCAATTTTTCAACTGCCCAAAACTAGTTCCTTCTTCTTGAACACAAAGTGATAACGTTTGATTATTTCGTTCCCTGACGATTTTTTGGTCTTGTTGTGGTAGATATTAATTTATTTAAATGATGCGTACTAATTAAGTGGGTAGATTAATTAGTAATAAGTAGTTATGATTGTCAATTGTACGTCCTTACGGCAATTTAAGCTTTTAACTTTTCAGAACAAAATTTTACATCAAATGTTAAAATTCACGGTCTTCCTTTTATTTGTGACACTATGTTATTTAGCAAAAAATAATCCTTATAATGAAACCTTTCGATTGGTATGATAAAACTACAGGGTGATTATTTTTCCCGTGGAACAAGTTCGATTCCCGGGCCAACCACTTAATTACTTAAAAATCTATGAATGCAATTTAAATTGTTTTTAAAATTCAAATAATGTCTTCTTTCAGTAAAACGTTCTATCTACAAGATTTAAGGTACTTTCCCTCCATGTGGCATAGCCGTGGGACACCCTGTATATGTATATGTAATAATATACATTTGGGGAATGATTAACATTTGGCCAATGACTACATACCGATGGGGTCTCCATCGGTATAGGTCATTTACTAAAGGTAAACAATCTTGGCATGACATTTTATTTAAAAAAAATGCTATAGGACATACCAAGTTTTTTTATATATATTATTTCAATACCTAACATCAATATAAGGTTATTAACTAACTAAAATATGGATGGACTGTGGTAGTCTAAAAGGCAGTCGATTCATGTAAATGGAGATAGAAACCGACGCTAACATAGTTGGGTAAATGAATGAGATGATGACTAGTTACAGCTCGCATTAATAAAAAAGATAGAAAAAATAATAAAGTCGTCGTTATAAAAGCAAAGAGTAAAAGAGATTTGATTGACTACTATGTAAGATAGCTAGCCATTCCTGAAAGTGGGGCAATTAGATGTGAATCAGTATTTATGCATAAAATATGAACAACTTACATTTCGAGAACACTCTTAAGTTGCTCCAGCTTGCCCTGTTTCTCCTCAATCTCGGGGTCTGCGTGTCTCGTCTGTATGTCCGACAGCAGCGCGCGCGCTATGTCCAGTATCTCTTGCAGCTGCTTAGGTTTCTTTAGCTTCACGTGCCCGCGCTTGAAACCGTCGTACTTCTCGAATATTTCGAAAAACCTGAAAATAAAGTGATAATATTCATGAGTTGTCGTAATTTGTCATTTGGGATACAGAATACGAGTATTAAGTTATTTCATGAAAAACAGTCTTGACAAACACAAGCCCCTTGTGCATAAACACCGTTTGTCCTTATTTACAAATTTTCATAGACTAATTACTGACAATTTTAGCATAACAATATTGAATGCAAGGGGGCGACAAACCACTAAACAAATTACAAACCTCTGATGCCGAACCTCGACCTTCATTTTCTGTTTAGGGGTCCTATCACCATGGCGTATCACCGCCACGACACATCTCAGCTCCATCATTTTGCCGAATGTAGTGGGAACTATCGGCGGGTCGTCCAACTGGAAGGGAACCGACCACGGGATGTGCAGCGTCGGCGCCAACTCCCGCAGGATCATGTTACCCAGGATCTTCGCGCAGTCATCGTAGTATTTGTTTGAATTCTTCACGAATGAGAAACCGTTTACGTCGCAGACGAAAGATTTGCCGTTTGCTCTGCAAGTTTTAGTGTTGGTTTAATGTGGTGGATAATGTTAATAGAATAGGGAAGAAATATTTATATTATTTATTTCATTTATTAAAACATAACACATATAAATTATATCTTTAAATACTAATAATATTATTATTGTGTGGCGTTGTGTCGCAATGCCGAACAATTTTGTTCGTATTGCGAAATTGCGATTGGTCACTATTTTAACAGGTGATTAAGTTTGTTATGGTCGGTGTAGTGCAGACTTACATAAAAGTGAATTACTTTGGAGGTTTAAATAATTAGCAAGGAAAACCGACTCCAACAAAGAGAATGACCAAAAGTCTTTCCACATCTTTTAGCAATTTTTAAAAATATAAAGTAAATTAAGCGTGGTATTTAGCTGTAACGGCTTATTCACTAACGAAAACTAAGTGAGTACAATCATATAAATTAATATTCAGTATGGCGCTCAGAAAACCCATAACGTTAATAGGTTAATTAATAAATGGACGACCTACATGACGTCAGTTCGCATAACCTCCACGGCTGGCCGTATCGATCCTACATCGGGCCGATTAATTATTTAGATACGGCAGCTTATTTACTGGCACACCTTGAAGATAGTTGTTTTAAGTGGAAACGCTTGAGTGTTTTTTATGATAAAACATAATAACGGATCGATTTTTCATCTATAGTACTTACCTTAGTAAATCAAACCCGCAAACAGTTTGTTTGAAGGCGAGGCACACTTTTCTAGATATAAGCTTCTCCTGATTGGACAATATGACAGGGTATCTGATCTCCTTGCCTTCAGAGTCCCTCTCAACTTTGCCGTCTAACGCAGGAGACTTGCGCGCCTCTGCATGTGCGTAATCAGGTCCCACAGTGTACACTTTAACGTCGGTACCTAGAAACATTCGGGTTTGTAAATAAATGTCGCAAACAAAACTCTTTAAGGCATCCGGTAAGCCACGCGTTCTTCGCACGCCGTCCAGGCCCGTGACGCGGGTGACCCTCAGGAGTGTGGTAATGGAGAATGAATTTTATGATTTACTAAATAGGGTATTAATTTCCATGAGTGTGCTATTTGTGTGGAGTTTTAGAGTAACACCAAGATGGCGTGTCAGACCCTGTGAATGTAAGTTGACGCTCACGCGCATCAATACGGCGCATGCGAAATACGCGAGTAACTTATCGGAGGCCCTTCTTCTTCATAATCTTAACTTTTTCCAAGGATAGCTGCGCTAGCAGCGGGTCCTAGGTTCTGGGAGCGCATGATGCGCACATCTTGTTGATGTTCACGTATAACGGGTAAAGGCTGGCATGTGATCTCCGCAACTCCTGGAAATCCAGATGTTCGCAGAATGATGATATTTGTGTAGCTTTTGTCCATCCACCATGCATTCTCTATTCTTCTTACCATACCGTCGCCACAATATGGCAGAACATCAGTGAAACTAAAAACCCTATGGCATTATAACTCACGTCAATAATGCCTACTCAACACAACTCACCATCAGTGGGCATAAAATCTTCATAAATAAACGACCCTGTTTTCCTTACTCTTGATTCTGGTGAATATATACTACTTCGACTTCCTATCTGGAATTTAAGAAATCGGAAATGTATTTACGGAACTTTTGATGGCAACATGTACCTAAGGATAAACAAGTTATTAATAATGCAAAAACGAAGACTAGAAAAATATACTTCATACACTAATCTCGGTTTAGGAATAACCGTCGATTTGACCCCTCATTAGGGGTCTAATCAAGGTTTTTAAGACAGGTGTTCCCTACCTTTCTAAACAGTCGTTGACTCCCTCCGCCGGCGGAGGTGGGGTAATAAATATAAATATTATGATCTTCGGCTGACACCGGCTTCTCCACGAAAGGTTTGTTGAACACCACGCCGTTCACTTCCACGTGGTCTTCAGACTCCACCAGCTCGTGATCTGGAAACATACGGCACTTCTAATATTGCCCCTACACTGCGGCTTTAAGTTAAAAGGATTATATGGCTATGTAAGAACACTGGTATGACGATAGGGACGAGAAGACAAATAGCGTTGACACGTGGTTAAACATGGACCAATGATATTAGCTTTCTCCATAGCATACATAAAAAAATACGCCATACCGACCATTATTTTTTAACGTAGAACATCCGCAAAGAAACGCTGCAAAGATTAGACATGATTGTGTACTTGTGATATTTCTGTTTTAAGAAATGTGATAGCAGTTAGTTTACACGACCCTCTTTAAGTTAATTACTAGATCTACGATACGAAATATTTTATTTTAATTTACACTTAATTGAAACAGATGGCTTCTCTAACAGCCGCATAACAAAAGGGTGGTAATAAGGCAAAATGTGTGGGGTTTCACCAGTGTGAAGCCTGACCTGTGACATGATGGAAACAAAATCATAAAACTTTATATAAAGTAGATTATAAAACGGGGTCAACCAATAGAAAAAACCATACAAGGGTAATTTAAACCACAGGTTCACGTCATACGATGAGTTTGCCACTGTTCACTAATTCATTTAGTAGTCTTACAAACTTTGGTGCAAGCTAGTCCAAACACTTAGAACATTCTCGAAACTGCGCAAACATGAACAATAAACAAAGACTTACGTTTGGGGTCTGGCGAATCTCTATCTAATACTGCATATCGAGGTATTTCTATACCTTCACCCTCTAGTATCGCGTATACTTTTCTTCGATCCTGTAAGTAATACACGCAAGTATCAAGTAACAACTCCTGACGTCAAATGAATATAATAGTATATGTGTAGCATTTCTATAGGTGCATATAACATACATACCTGAATATCGTACTGCATATGAAGATTGTTTATAACATAGGGCTTCCGTAACTTCTCGTATTGAATAGCCTTGTCTAAAGGGAAGCCCTTAGAATGAAAGGAAATAAGGCAGTCACAGATGGGCCATTCTTCTACTGGTTTCTACAAAAATATAACATAATATTAAGTATAAATTAGATAAAAAATGCGAATCAATACAATAACGGCGAGTTCAGAATTCAGGCACGTCTTGCGCTTTCCTCGACCAAATGCGCTAATGTACGAACGGTGAAAGACTATGAATACACCATTACTGACTAATTCGCTACTTGACACCAACCACACAAACAAAGCTAGTGTACATGAAGCCAATCAATGGAAACAGAAAACAACAATGTGTAAGTATTAGTCTCGTGCGCACATATGATGTGTGTTATGAACGATTAATTACACAAATGAAGAAGATATCTAACAGATGTTAATTATGAAGATAAATAGCGTGACAAATAGTAAAACAAAATATATCTACTGTGTGCCAGTTTTTTAAAAATTGAAAAAAATTGATTAAAAATTTTGACCAATTATCTAGTTTACCTGGCTATTTCTTAAAATGGTTATCACTGTCATTAATCGTGGTTTAAGCATCAGCAGACAGCCTTAAAGCATTATATCAAAATTGCTGACGGCACAATAATTGAACTCTTTATACTCAGCCAATTGTTGACATTCAACCATCCCTTCTAAAGAATATTTTGTTCCACTAGTTGTGTTAGACAATGTGGAGAACCTTAAGGATAACCTCCTCTGGGAAGACCAGCATCTTGATGTACTCAAACTCGTCCAGGCGCGTGAGGATCTCCTTCATGGGCTTCGACTGCGACTTCTTGGCCATGGCGCAGACGCCGACCACCACCTTCTTACCCCCGCCGTCGCTGTGCGGGTCCAGCGACTCGCACAGATCCAACTCGCCCTAGTTTATTAATGTGCATTCAAGTTTAATAGACAGCCATATCATTGAACTTAGAAATGATGACAATGCAAGTGCTTTCCTATAAAAACCAAAACCAGTATGCTAGAAAAAGAAAATTCGAAGAGCTGGTAAGCCTGAGTTATTTCAGGGAAAAACAATTGATGCATTCAAAGAAGCTTAGAGTAAGAGGAAAATGTAAACACCATATTGGTTGTATTGCCTCATTTGTTGGCACAAATGCATTTAGTGCCAACAAATGAGTCAATAATAGGTGTGCCACAAAATTCAAGGATAGGATCTTGAATGTGCCTTATACATTCAAGATATGAATAAGTAAAATATTTTGGTATTTTTGGTAGAATTCTTTGACATTCCCGTCTATGAACAATATACATAATGTTTAATTTCTTTGTCTGAATGAATTGTCATCTAGTTAAAAGTGAATTTAAGAAAAAAACTAAATAAAATAACTGAGTAATTTTGTGCCAAAACTTATTTAAAATATGTTGCTGTCTAAAGTGAAACCCTACCTAAATGTAAAAGAAATCAACACTCTTAGAAAATTAACTAAATATATTTTGAAATGTCACCATTTCATTGTTAATAAAATGTTTATTTCAAATTACAAGTGTTAAAGTGAGGATCGCCTCCCCTTTTTGTAAACAGTTGCAGTTAGTTCATTTTTCTAAATGTTAAATGCCTGTTGTATATATATAAAAAAAAAGCTCCTTAGAAACATTTCTATATGTGGTTCTAAAGATGGTTAGTGCTTTAGGTCAAGCATCATTAAGTCTGATCCAATAACCCATAAAACAAACTTCTGTACTGTTGGTAAATAAAATAAAACATTAACAAATCTGAAGTTGTCTCACATGAGGCAACCTCCATATGTGTCAGGGAGCAGATATACAGACTACTGTATTCCATAATATATTTAAATTAACATATGTATGCCAAAAGAAGCCATTCATGTTGTATGTTGGAACCATAATGTCTTTTTAATACACACCGCAGCATAAATTTAAAATTTAAATTGCTTAAACAAAAATAATACATTTGAATAAATAATTGTAATGGAATGATAAATTGATTATGAGTGAGTGACATAACAAAAGCCACCATCATCTTACATCAGGCAGACAGTCATCACAATAGCATATGTCATCATCATTCTGGCCCTTCTTGTCCTTCCTCCATCTTTTGAGACGCCACCAATCTTTAAGCCACTGCCACTCCATCACCACACACTATCTATGATACGCTTGACTCCTATCACAGCTGATAAGCCACAAAGGCAACCTTGCCACTGATTGGTTGACACTACTTTACACTTGATAACTAAGATAAACTTGACATAAATTAACATACAACATTACCTCACTTGTCATTGTCAGCATATACAGCTATAAATATTATAATCTATTGTGCCCATACAATATTCGATAATTAGGCGTAATAGTCCAGCACTCAACCTCCAAGCTGTTATGTGCTCAGTTGTGTTATCAGTGCTACATGTGAGAAAATGGACTAACTAAATATTAGTTGAACCAATATTTATTCTGGATTCGTTTCACCTAAGTGACCTTACCACTATTTGTGTTTGGATTATTATTTTATACATCTTTTAGTTTACATAACACTATAATAATTACAGTGCAAAATATCATTGCTCTGTAAGTATCTACGTAGTCTTTGTTTGACTTGACAACAACAATATATCTACATGAAAATGCAAACTTACTGATGATCTTATCGGTACAAGATTCCCATCATCTCCGACATAAAATTGAGGCTGAGTAGCTTGCCGCAACCCTTGATAGCCATGTTCGAGCTCAGTGTATGACATTACCTACATACACCTGCCTATTGAAATGTCTAATTTACAATATCATTAATCTGTTCCTAAGCACCAATATAAAATCTTGAAAACTATTATTATAAAGTAGAAAATATAAAACAAAAATAATAAAAATATTTTCAATTTCAAAATTATGCCCTGCACAGATCATACAGAATCAAAAAGTACACATTGACAAATCTATGACACATCTTCATCTTCTCTAGAAATTGGGATTTAAATAATGGACTTTTGAGATAAAGTATGAATAGACTTCTTTCTTCCTTCGTTTTTCCAACAGATAGACCTAGGACTAGGATGAACTGGACTTTTCAACAAAGAACGTGTTTGTACTCTATTAGATCTATTTGTGAACGTGTAAAGTGCGACAAAGCCTCAAGTCCAAAAGAGATGACTAACACGTTGGCCACAGTCATAATTATAATTTTTAATTTTTGTTCTGCTAAGTGAAAGATCAATATTTAACTATTTATAGAGCACTAATCACTAGAAAATAAATTAATAAATTGCCAAATCTGCGAAAAAGTAGAAGACACGTTTAGAAGCACGAGAGGGCGCTGCAGTGCTCACGTAAACAACTGCTCCGTGTATTTTAATTCTTAAAAATTGTTTAAAGTGCTTGTAAAGTGATAAAAAGTAAATAAAAGTAAAATAATAGAAGTCAAACACTTACAGAAGATATAGTTCTATTAAAATAATATATAGAAAAGTGAAAAAAATAGAAAACGTAAAACTGTGATGTGCTAACGACTAAATTTCAAAATTCAAACCACGTACCTAATTATCAACTTCAAAACCAAGAGTGTGAACTGAAAGTGATATGAATTACATATGAGGCGAAAATAAAATAAACAAATAAGCATCCCACAAAGGTAAGAAACAGATTTTTAAATACCTAAGTGGGCATATGATAACATTTTATAGCACCAAAAGTGTGAGTCATTACGTTGTCAGCTCCATCTAGTGGTAAATAGTGAAACTACTATCGCCTTATTGACAGCTTTCGGCACCCAACTACTTATCGAGTTAAACTTGCTACTACACACTAGAGGGCGTTAATATAAATATAAGTAAAAATGGCTCCGATGAAGATATGTGCAGGATGCCAGCAGAACATATCTGTCACGAAATTACTTACCTGTTGTTTTTGCAAGGAAAATTACGACCTACAATGTGCAAATACAACGGAAGCCATCTTCAATAATATGCCACAGGAGCATAAAAAATCGTGGCAATGCCAGGCATGTCGCTGCAAAGCACCGAAAATTGGTAATATCAACACCCCTATACGTCAGCATGACCACCAACTAATTAGTCCATTAATTTCAACACCAGATAACAAAAGCAACAACATAACATTTAGGAAAAAGACTACAATCTTAAATGACACGACCGCATCTGAGGACTTAAGTATTATCGGAGATACCATCCACCAAGAAGAAAATGAAAATACTAAAGTCATTCTTTCACTGCAGAGTATAAGTGAAATCATAATACAGCGCTTAAAAGAAAATAACCAATATATTATATCTGAAATACAAAATACTATAGAAATTGAAGTTAACAAAGCCATTACTAAACTTAGACAGGACATAGAAGGAAAAACCAATTATCTACATAAACAAAATAATAAAAATACCGAAGAGATTGAGAAAATTAATAAACAAATTAAAGAACTAACCAAAGAAAATGATTTACTCAAAAACGAAATTAAAAACTTTAAAATTCCACCAGTAACTCCAGTAACATCTACCATTACGGATACAGAAAATAGCTCAAAAAAAATTGTGATATATGGCTTCCCCGAATATTTTAAAGAAACTGACCATGATCTACACTGCCGATTAATTGATATGTTTTATGAAGCCCTAGAAGTGGACCTAACGGGATACATCGAGGAAATAAACAGAATTGGAAAATACACCAATAAAAACCGGCCAATAGTTTTGGAACTCTTGAGCAAAAGAATGACGAAATATATCTTAGACAATAGCTATTGCTTTCAAGGATCTAACATAAACATATCCGAATTTCTAAATCGAAACGCGCGCAGAGAAAGAAAAATAATGCGTGAAGAAATGTTCCTAGCACGAAAAAACGGCCATCACGCAATTATACGAAATAACCAGTTGTTTATAGACGGCAAACATACAATGAAAAAAGAGGCGACCGACGAGAGAACTACATACCAAACTGAACAATATACATATAATAATTTAAGCCACACAATGCAGCATAACAGGTCCGACATACAGAAAGATTCCGAAAATAATATTTTTCGAAGCTTCAGAACAACAATTTAAAATTTTATTTCAGAATATACAAAGCTTATTTAATAAACAACATCTGCTAGAAGCTTTTATCCAAGAAAAGCCAAATTACAACATTATATGTCTAGGCGAGACTTGGCTGACACAAGAAAAGTTAGAAAACCTAAACTTCAGCGGATACAGTATAGCTGCATCTTATTGTCGTCGAACTCGAACAGGCGGCGGTGTATGCATATTACTGCAGGATCAAATAGAATATAAAGAGATATACGATATTAGTGATATGTCTATCGAGTATTGTTTGGAAGCATGTGCAATAGAATTACCAAAAGAAAATATAGTAATAATAAATATTTATTGGAATAGAAAAGAGGAAGAAGTATTTATGCGACAATTAAAGAATATTTTAAATTATATTAATAAAAAATACTCAAAATATAATGTGATACTAGGAGGAGACTTAAATATAAATATTCTAGAAAATAACCTAAAAACAAACCTTTTCTTAGATTTTATGTTAGAATATAAATTTACGCAATTAATCAAAGATCCTACACGCATCTCTCCAACTACCTCAACATGTATAGATTTAATTTTTACCAACTCAAACGACAAATGCATCAAAACTACCGTAAAAGAACTGGGTTTTTCAGATCACTGTGCAACCATATTACACATGAAAATACTAAGCAACCTAGATAAACACACTAACTGGACTATGAAAAAAAGAGTGTATAATACCCAAAACATTCAAAAACTTAAATCCGAATTGCTTAAAATAAACTGGAATGAAATAATAATCAAAAACAAAAACCTAGACGAAAACTATAAAGCTTTTAATGATAAAATAAATAAAATATTAAATGAATGCATACCCTTACAAAAAAGTAAAATAAAAAATAAATCAATTAAATTCTGGCTTACAAAAGGGATTAAATTATCTTGCAAAATTAAAAGACAACTTAAAATGCTTATTACAAAAACCAGTGACCCTATATTAACGAAATATTATAAAAAATACGAAAAAATACTAAAAAATACAGTAATAACTTCTAAAAAATTACAATATATAAATAAAATGAAAAAATCTACAAATAAAGTAAAAACAATGTGGAGTATAATTAATGAAAGAACTAACAAATTAATACAACCAGTAAAAAAGAACATACAATTACAACATAATAATAGCTTAATAAGTGACCCTAAGCAAATAGCTGACATCTTTAATGAATTCTTTGCGTCCATCGGGGAAAAAACTACCCAAGCAAAAGGAGCTCCTGTAATAAATCCCGTAGAAAACACTATATTTCTTGGCCATGTAGAACCCTACGAAGTAAATAAAATTATTAAAAACTTAAAAAATAAAAAAAGCTGTGGCGTAGACGACCTTCCACCATTCTTACTCAAACAATGTGCTGATGAACTAACCCTACCGTTTTATAAACTTATTAACCAGTCATTCGAAGAAGGCAAATTCCCAAACCAACTTAAAACAGCTTTAATAAAACCCATACATAAGAAAAGTTCAAAAAGAAACCCTAATAACTACCGCCCAATCGCACTTTTACCTTCCCCATCTAAAATCTTTGAAAAAGCAATGTGCGACCGCATCTACTCTTTCTGCGAAAAATACAACATACTAGACGACTGCCAGAACGGCTTTCGTAAAAACAGATCCACGACACTTGCAGTTTACAAATACATACAAGAGGCATTAAATACTATAAACAATAAAAACTATGCAGTAGGTATGCTCCTTGATATGACAAAAGCCTATGATAAAGTCCAATACAATATATTATTAGAAAAGCTACATGGAATAGGTATACGAGGCCTAGCTTATGAATGGCTTGCATCATATTTACAGGACAGAGAGCAACTAGTAGAAGTCGAACATGTAAACATACTCACTAAAGAAATAACAAAAATCAGATCTCACAGAAAAATAGTTAACGCGTCAATACCACAAGGAAGTGTGATAGGATGTCTTTTATTCCTGATCTACATTAACGACCTCCCTAAGATCATAAACGAACCATGTGTGTTATTTGCAGACGACATATCCCTACTCACCTCATGTCAAAACAACAGCAACATAAATGATAAACTATACTCACTTCTCTCCCTAGCCGCTGAGTGGATGGACAACCACAACCTAGAAATTAACTATTCAAAAACTAAACTAATTACTTTCCACCCCCACCAAAAAGCTCCATTAAAATTAAATCTAACTTACAAAGACACTAAAATAGAACAAGTTAACGAATTCACCCTTCTCGGTTTATCTATAGACACGCACATAAATTGGAAATCTCACATCCAGAAAACTAGAGCAAAACTATCCAAATTTACTTATGCATTACGTGAAATAAAAAAAACTACCGATTTTAAAACTGCGCTTGTAGCATACTATGCGTATGCCCAATCACGGTTAAGTTATGGAGTTATATTGTGGGGCAACAGCACAGATTCCAATACTATTTTTATCCAGCAAAAGAAACTTATCCGAATACTCACAAATATAGAACCAACAGACAGCTGCAAACCTTATTTTAAAAAACATAAAATCCTTACACTTACCTGCTTGTACATTCTGGAACTATGTAAATTTGTCAAAAACAACCCTACACTCTATACAAAATGCGAGGAAACTCGAACTAAATACACACTACGGAACATCAACAAAAATAAATTAAATAAACCACCATCTCGACTCAAAATCCACTCCACGAGCCCTTTAGTTATGTCTATAAAAATCTATAATAATTTACCTAACGACATTAGAGAACAAAGCAAAACTGCCACATTTACCCATAAATTAAAGGTATTTCTCGAAAGTAAAGCATACTACACCTTAACAGAATTTTTTGATGATAAATCAATAAGATAAATAAAATACCTAATTAAAAATTTATAGTACAAATACAAAACTTAATTTAATACCCACTTAAAGACTTATATAAAAAATAAAAATAAAGAAACTTTATATAATATAGCCCTCTCTTCCTCTCTTCTAATTTTTGCTGTGCCCGACAGGGTCCATATTGTACTTTCCCTTTCTGTTACATAACACCTAATTGTAAACATATGGAATGCAATAAAATATATTGAATTGAATTGAATTGAATTGAAGCGACGTTGTAGTTGTTGGACGGCGCGGCGGGATCCAGTAATGCCCATTTCTCACGTGAGGGCACACCCACTGTTCTGCCCTCGTGTGAAATGGGCATAATATCAGCAGTTGACCAGGCTGCAAGGTGTGAAAACCTTAGCCTGTCCAAAAGGATAAATAACAAAAAAAAAAACAGCTGTTGAGCTGCTTAGATTATATACCTCTAGATGTAGCCATGAGGTTGTAAAGAAGTGTGAAAGTGAGAAGCATATAATAGGGTATTACACTGTATAAGAGAAAAAATATAAAAATATATTATTGAGGTAGCTTAAGCAAAAAGCAGCCGAACAGTGTTAGTTTTAGTTCATAAAACTAGAAAATATTTTTTTAAATTCAATTCAAAGTTTTCAGTTTTTTTTACCTGTTCTTGAACACACCGAAATACAGACCACAGACAGTGACAGCTGTCGACTGTCAACAGTGTCAACTAGACGTCACTATTTGTTTTATTTATAACCTCCTAATACGATCTTTATTATAAAAATATAGTTTTTCATGGAAGTTATTGTGAAAGATATTTTAGATGGCTAATGCACATGTGTACTTACATCAAAGTGATATTTACAACAACAGTACAAACGGTACAAACGGGTTTTTATGGTGTAATAGTTGGAATACTCTTCCCACAACTTTTAACTAAGTTTTTCTTAAATTTGAATCAGTTAACACTAGAATTCACAATTATTCCGATGTTTTCACACTTGTGTTCTTGCATTCCGAAACGCACACCAACGGTAAGTCAAACAGTAACTAATTTTTGAGATAAAAACAATAAAAATGTCACAGCGCGTTTGTTTATTTACATGACGTAAGGACGTCATATCGCCAAAGCAAAACCACGCCCACGGCGTTTTCCGTTTTTGGAAATTTCCGCGCGAAATTTGAAAATACAATTTTTAAAAGCGTTTTTGGGGTACTTAGCGCTTAAATAAAAATTTTGGATTTTTTTAGTGGTTTCTTAGTACTGTAGGAGTCATTTGAAATACTTAAAAAAAAAGAGTGTAATATATATGTTACGGCTAATACCCGAAGTGCGGCTACACCTAGTTTTAGCCGGTTAGAACTAGGTGTAGCCACTTACTCTTGGTTAAACCTAGTACGAGCCGATTGTTTCGGGTAAAACTAGGTCTAGCCTTCATCATGCCGGCTACAACTAGGTCCAGCCATTCCCTGTTGGATAAAACTAGGTCTATCCGATATCATTCCGGCTAGAACTAGGTCCAGACAATCCCTGTTGGATAAAACTTAGATGCGTGTCCCGCTAAGCCTTCCGCCCCGCGTCACACTCATGACTCACAGCATCTGCAGCAGCGGCGTGGGGTGGAGGGCATAGCGAGGCACGCGCCTCTGCAGGTTGTGAGCGCCAGGTGCTGCTGATCTACGGCAGGTCTATTAGCGAGTGTGACTCACAGCGTCTGCAGCAGCAGCGCGTGTCTTAGTTTTATCTAACAGGGATTGGCTGTACATGTACATAGTTGTAGCTGGCATGCTATCGGCAGAGCTTTTTTAAATATCAAAAAAACATCCAATAAAAAGAAACGTAGAGAGTTTTTTTTTATTCTTATAAATCACATTGTAATAATTAACACAAATTATTAGGAGTACAATTTTTAATATAATAGGAACAATCAGGAACATTTTTTTAACAACAGACAATAAGTAGTTGCATATTATAATTTAAAGAATGTTATTATAATTATAAATCACACTTTTTTTGTTTGCATCTAGTTTTATCCAACAGGGACTGGACCTAGTTGTAGCCGGCATGATGAAGGCTAGATCTAGTTTTGCCCGAAAACAATCGGCTCGTACTAGGTTTAACCAAGAGTAAGTGGCTACACCTAGTTCTAACCGGCTAAAACTAGGTGTAGCCGCACTTCGGGTATTAGCCGTAACATATATACGAATTTCGTAAGAAAATTGAGACAAAGCATAACATGCTCTGTTTCGTTCGGCGTGGCCGGTTTTCGCTTGGCGAACATTGAAAAGTTAGCCAAACAAAGGGATGTCACTGTCATTGAATGGTCGGCTCGTATCAGTTTTTAGAATTTTATAACAATTTCGGTAATTAAACCAACAGTTTTACTGTATTTTTGAGAAATAGACTCCAGTAGTTAAGTGTTTAGTGCTTTTTCTGTGCTATAAAATGGGAGGATGCACTATTTTAGGCTGCAAAAGCCGCACAGAAAGAAAGCAAGATAAGAATGTTACTTTTCACTCGTAAGGATGCAAATATTACAAGTTATTGTGCATTGATTGAATAAATACATTTGTGTGTATGTAATTACATGGCTTTCGATCAAAATTAAGGACATTTTCTAGTGATATCGTTTATATTTCTATCTACATAACCTATTACTTGTTTTTCAAAGTGTTACCATACCTCAGTTCTATTATCCCATAACTTGATAATAAAATCTGCAACTAGTTAAATAAATAAAATTAATTAGATGATTAATTAGTTCTTCGATGCCCTGTGAGGTATCCTCTCCCTTTTAAAAGGAATTTTATATAATTTTTATAGTTGGACATCACAGACATCAGTGAAGGAAAACATCGTGAGAAAACCTAAACTCGTAACTTAAATAATACTTATGATATAAATAATGGTAAAACTGTACTTCTTTGGGTTGGGATTTTTGGGTTTTTTTTTTTGGGTTGGGAGGGGTAAAGGGGGTTCCCTGAACCCCCCAAACCCCTTACCAAACAAAGCAAACGCTTACTTTTAGATTTATAATGATAAATATGTACGATACCGGATTGCCAATTTTAACGCTTGTGAAGGTCTGTGGGGCTTCAGAAAGTTGAGCCCATACATAACAAACTCCAAGAACTGCAAGATTCATAGTTTAGACACACGGACACACATAGTTTCCAGAAAAAAACTTATTTTTTCGTATTTTTTTATAAAACTTTCACTTGCACAACTAGGTATTATGATGACAATGACCACAGATAAACACTTAAGTTTTGGCGCCTAAACTAAAATGCCACACTCTTTTTTTTTGCATCTTTTGACACCCGACGCCACGTATTTTTATTGTACAGAGCAAAGAACCCAAAATGTTTACTTTGCAAAAGAGGGAATCTGGCGCTCGGCGGCAGCTGCCGCGGCACGCTCGCTCCGCTCGCTCGCCTTCGCGCGTTGTGTGGTCACAGTTCTAACCTAACCTTACCAACCATTTCGATATGGGCTATACTCTTGCCTATATAAATATTGTCTAATGTCATTAATTTTCAATTCAAAAATTAAACTTAATCTACTAGTTGTTATTGTTGAAAAAAGAACTTTTTTTTTAATTTTGCAATTTACGCGCGATACTTATATTATTTATTGTCTGTGGTCATACAAACAGACGATTAGGTGAAAGTTGTGAAAAATTACGAAAAGTTATTATTTCTTTAAAAATTATACGTGTGCGTGTGTCTAAACTATGTATCTTGAAGTTTCTGCAGTGCCTGAAGCGTAACACCACCACACGCAGCGCCTGAGACCCTCACGAGCCTTTAATTTGCCAATCCGGTATCGTACATATTTATCATTATATCTCTAAAAGTAAGCTTTTGCTTTGTTTGGAAAGGCGTTTGGGAGTGTTTGGGGAGCCCCCTTTACCTCTCCCAACCCAAAAAAACCCTACAATCCCAACCCACAGAAGTACAGTTTAGCCTAAATAATTTTGCACTCTTAATAAGGATTATGATACGCAACTCAGTGCATGAAAGTAATAAGTAGTTGATGCAACGGAACATCTTCCGGTTTTGGTCATATTTAGGGAAAATTTTACGTAATGACAACATTGAAAATTTGAAATTTTATAGTGCTGTCTCATGTGCGGCCACGGGGTGGCTACCTGGCTACATCTAGAGGTATATAATCTAAGTTGAGCTGTTTTTGTTCATCAGTTGATTTTCAGAGTCATGTCATTGTTGTCAATGTCAATTTCAGTCAATTTGTCAGTGTTCTTTTCCACAGACACAGTACAGAGTAGTGTATATTATTTTTATTATAAATTTTATAAACTAAAACTATCAGGATCAAAAAGTGTTATGGTTATGAAGTCAGCTAATAATAAGTACTCAACATTTACCTTGGGTTTAGGGTATCTACATACTTACAGCAGAGAAAAAAACCTTGTCTAATCAACGATTTAGTTAACTGTAACAGGATTACAAAACACTGTTTTAAAATTGGCTATTTCAACAAAAGCAATGAAAGTCATTTCAAAATCTATTCCCACTTCGTTGTCACCAGATGCATTATGGGAATCTATTAACATTTTAGTACATAAACCTCATGTTATCAACAAGAGGTTATGGGGAAATAAACTATGGTTTAAATGTTATTTCAATCCAACTAGTGAACTGCCTCTAACTATAGGACCTCTAAATGACTTGGTGACTATTGATAACATTGAACAAATGAAATCTAATATTCTTCATAAATTAAATGGTGAAAACCAAGTCTTTGACACACCTGATGGTGTAATTGAAGTCCACCTTTGGGAACTGCTTCCAAAAAACTTTACAGATAACCAGGCATTCCAGTTGGTTTGCTTGCAAAAAGATAAATGCTTAGTCACATTCTACGATGTTACACCAACAAGACGAGAACAGAAGTTATGTCCTGATTTCTCATATATAATACAACTTGATAATAATCAAATTGTGTTAAAGGCTCCTATTGGTTAGTATCTGTAACAATTTATTACCTGATGTTATGAGTAGAAAGGATAAATATAGACTTTGGTCTGAATGGGACATCACAGGCTAAAAATACATTACACTACATAGCTTAAATAATACATCTCTAATTTAAATTTCTCTTATTTTAGATGGACCTTCTAAGTCATTCAACTGGCTTCTCAACACAGTGCTGCCACAACTTGTAAAGTGGGGTTCTGAATCCTCAAACTATAAAACCAAACCTAAAATATGCAGTGAATCTCTATCGCTAGTATCCCAAACTAAGTATTATGAGAAGTACAATGACTTAAAGTTGAAATATGGAAAAGAGATGGTCAAGGTACGAGATAATTTATATAGATAACGTAAAAAACACCCACTTTTTATTTTTATAGGCTTATCCCTGGAGCTACTACTATCTAATACAGGCTATAAAATACTATATCTACAACTCATAAAGCAGTCCAGTAAACAATGACTTACTGTAGGTAAACTGCAGGCAGCTAGCCAATATAAACCAAGTTTAAACCCTAACATTTTTAAATAGGTAGTTGTATATACTTACAGATTTGGCCAGAATGTACAGATGCATCAAAATTTGTGTATGAAGATGTGGCCATAGCAACATATCTGTTACTATTGTGGGAAGGAGATGGAACCAACACAAAGAAGTCATTTGTTGACCTAGGATGTGGAAATGGTTTACTAGTGTATATACTAACTAAGGAGGGACATATTGGACTGGGTTTAGATGTACGAAAAAGAAATATTTGGGATATGTATCCCTCCAATGTTGTATTAAAAGTAAGAATTAAAAAGCACATTACAGAGTGTTTATAACTATTATTATATTTTCATACCTTTCCTAATTATTTATACAAGAAAGACCCTTCATCTCATATTAAAAATTTATATAAAACTGTTTGAAATTTTTTTCAACAGATTTTTTTTATTATTATACTTAAAATATTCTATTTTCTTATAGGAAAAAACAATTACACCATCTGATACATCAATATTTCCCAATATGGACTGGATTATTGGGAATCATTCTGATGAGCTAACACCTTGGATACCAGTTATCACAGCAAGAAGTTCATATAAGTGCAATTTATTTCTACTACCATGTTGTGCTTACAATTTCGATGGAAGTAAATATCAACGTAAAAACTCATATAAAAGCCAATATAATGATTATTTGGAGTACATAAAACAGTTATGTGAAAAATGTGGTTTTAAAATAGATACAGATAGACTTAAAATTCCTAGTACAAAGAGAATATGCCTTGTTAGTACTGGTAGAACATATCCAGAAGAAGAATATGAACAGAACTGCAATAAAATAGAGGAATTAATAGAAAAAGATTCTTCTCAAGACAAAAAGGACTTCAAAGCTAGAGATCCAGTTGAAAAAGTTAGAAATTGTACACAAATAGATAAAAATGTAATAGATTCAATTGTGGACTGTATAAGCAGATACTTGCTGGAGGGATGCAATGAGTCAGAATCCAAATGGTCTCTAGGAAGGACAGCAGAGTTTAATGAACTAGTTCAACTTATACCTAAAGAACAACTAAGTATATTGAAATCTGAATGTGGAGGCATACAAACACTCCTCAAGAATAACCATAATATCTTTGAAGTTAAATCTGGAAAAGTTGGACTGAGATATCCAAAAACAATTAATGAAGTGGGTTTTAGTAGAAAGAGGAAGTTGAAGCAGACAACCATAAAGGTTCAACAGAGACCTTGCTGGTTTTATAATAATCATCCACAAAGTTGTCCTCTAAGTGAGGCAGATTGCAGTTTTCTGCATGTAAAAATAAGCCAAAACATAAAAAAATAAAACACAAAATTATAAAAAATACAAAATATTTAATTCTTACTCAGTCCCTAATAAAAATGGCATGTAATGTATGACCCAATATTTCCAATACAGATAAAATTAATTAACATAGAAGGTTAAAAAGATTAAGATATTATTAATATTTCATATCTTTATATTCCAATTGTATATTTTAAATTATATAATTATAAATTATCATAATAATATATTTATACATATTTACTAAATAGTACTTATCCCCCAACCACAATTGAGAATGATTAAGAAGTCTTACTCCAACTCAAAAAACTTGTTAAGTTCAGTCAAATTCCTATCATCAACTAATTTTGCAACATCATGTTCCCCCATAAATGAGCACACCATCCTCAGTGTTGTCCAAATTGTTGATGAACTAGTGTCAGTTGACGAAGATTCTGGAAACATGCTCATAGCTTTATGCTGCTGGTTCAGGGCCACCAGGAAGTGCTCTGCAGCCTGCTTATGGGCTCCCAAGTTCATGCAAGTGATACCAACATTATACCTTGCTCTGATATACCCAGGCTCCAAATTCAAAGCTTGGTGGTAAGCATCCACAGCCTGCTCAGATTTTTCACTGTTTGCTAATGTAGCTCCTAATCTATTCCACAATTTTGCATTATCACTTGCCACCAATAAAGCTGTTTTAAAACAATCTGCAGCTTTATCATATTCTTGACTGATATTAAAAACCACTCCCAGTGCATTCTGTACATCTGGGTCTATTTGATTTACATTCATCTGTACTGTCTTGAGGTACAATGACTTTGCATGAGTTTCTAACTCCTTAACATCCAATTTCCTAGGATCTATATCTTGGGGAAAGAGATCACAATATTTAGGACTTGCTCTTAACCAGTCCAATAAATAAATATATGCATATTTAGCCATATTTTCATTTGTGTATGCGGCTGCCAATGTAATGTAGGCTTCCAATTGAGTTGGATTAATTTCTAATGACTTTTTCAAAGCTGTTATTGCCAAAGGATCTTGTTCATTTTCTGCTTGTGTAGTACCCAAAAGGAACCAAGCCTCAGCTGAATCAGGCTGTTGTTGTGCAGCAGCTTCGAAACACAAAACAGCTCCAGGAATATCACCCATCTTTAATTTTTCCTTACCTATTTCAAGGGCACTTTTATTTTCGAGCATAACATTACCTTCAGTAAATGAGTATTCTTGGGCAATTCCATTGGCTGCTTCTGTGTCCCAGTAACTAGGACCATCACTAAATTTACCCCACTCTTCTTTATATTTCTCTGCCATTTCATCTAAAATTTCATCTCTGCTTAATTTTCTTTCGTCTTGCTGTTCAGATTCACCTAGGTTGAGCTCACCAGCACTTATTTTCTTCATAAAAGACATGAACTGATTATATGCCATCTCATCATCATCTTTCACAGCATTAACATATTCTTGAGCTTTACCCCTGACATCATCATTTGTGGTCATTTCAGTTTTAATCTCTGGGATATATTGCATTGGTACATTTGACATAGGCTGTTGATGAAACATTGGTTGTGACATCATGTGAAAATTGGGCATCATAGCATGTGACATAAATGAAGTGGATGGACCTGCATTCCATGATCTATTCATGTGCGTACTAAGGTCTGGTACGTATGACGATGTAGAGGGGCCACTTTTAATTACATTTTCTTGAGGTAAGTTGTTGAGCAGAGCATTCATGTTAAAAGTTTGTGGAATCTGAGAATTCTGTGCCAGGAATTCGTTGACAAACCTGTCCGCTTGTGAGACTGGCTGTGAGAGAGAAACATCTCGACGGACTATATTTGATAACTGAACTAAGGAGTTGTTGCCCCCACAGTCGCCTCCGACTAGTTTATTTAACGACATCTTCGAATTGTCTGAGAATATAGGAATATAAGTAATACACAACACGTTCAGAATATTTGTCAAACCACCACAGTTTAACCAAAACTCTAATTGGTATTCTAAATTATTGTAATCTATGAAAAATATGTTCAAAGTTCACATTAACACAACCTACGATGACAGAATGTTTATTTATGTCATTCATAGTGTCTGTGTCATCCTGTCTTGTCATCATGATGACATGATCAAAAGAAACGTTCAAATAAAAAAGACTTGAGTTATTGGCGAAGTATTAGAGTCGCCATCAACAAGCAAACGAAAATATAATCCTAGATTTATAAAATCGGAGGAAGGAAAGCGTGTTAACTAAATTATGCCAGTCAATTAGCAGATCATAGTATGATCACAATATGAATCACATTGCGTTCAAAAACATACCTTTATTTTTAAATAGAAACAAAATTGCATTCAATGATTTTCGAAACCTTGCTTACCACTGTTGAGAATCGAACCGGCTAAAATCCAAAAAGTGACACTGTATTTTTATGACCTCAAACGTTAGGGTCATTTTTAAGGACAAAATCTCTCTAACATAACAAACATGTGTAATTAAATCCATAAATCTTAAGATTTTATTTTAATTGAACGAAAAGGAGAAGTGGACTTCTGGGCCTTGCAGTTTAGCAATTAGAAGGATTTTCTAGATGTGTCGATAACAAAAAACAAATCTACAAAAACTTTAATCAACAAAAGTTTTAGTAAAACGTTGTTAATATTAAATGAGTTGCAAATATTTTCAATATCCAATGTGATTTATTTATTTTACCTTTATTTTATTTATATTACCTTTATTTTAACAACATTTGTCACTAAAACTTAATAAAGTTAATGGGAGATCTTATTGAAATATTGTTTAAAAAATGGGTAATTTTCCTTCATCTGGCATTCCTTTATACACGCACACATAGTTACGCCGCCGCTCATAATTTGTTTCTTGGATAGCCAAATTTCACAAAAATTTTAGGGGGGCCTTGTTATCATATCCTTTTACAAATAAGGCTAGTTTCAATCATCTTACCCTATTTCCTATTTTTACCCCAGGGATGTATGGAGCCATTCCCTTCTACTTTCGGCGATTAAATTCTTCCTTTGATTTCATGGTTTTCCTCTAATTTAATTAATCATTGTTTGTTTGTAGCATTTGAACGTTATGAATGACCCTAATAAAAGTTTGTTGTTTTTTTGTTTCAGTCCGTTCGATTCCCTGAAGTGATACATTTTCGTAGTGACAAGTTTTTATGGGCCCTGGATGAAAACTACTATAACTCGTTACGATAATTAATTTTACTTAGGAAACATACTCTTATTATTTAAAACAAATTCTCATTTTTTA
This sequence comes from Athetis lepigone, assembly GCA_033675125.1. Classification (NCBI taxonomy): domain Eukaryota; kingdom Metazoa; phylum Arthropoda; class Insecta; order Lepidoptera; family Noctuidae; genus Athetis; species Athetis lepigone. The sequence goes on from CM066239.1 coordinate 4,214,242, forward strand.
AAACAAATAAAATTGCTTTCAAAGATTTTCGAATATTCGCTTGCCACAGTCGGGAATCGAACCGGCTAAAATCCAAAATCCATACTTATACTTATTACTTATCCATACTAATATTATAAATGCAAAAGTAACTCTGTCTGTCTGTTACGCTCTCCCACTTAAACTACTGAACCGATTTGAATCAAATTTGGTACAGATATAGTCTGGGACCCGAGAAAAAACATAGGATAGTTTTCATCCCGGAAATCCCGCGGGAGCGGGAACTATTCCACGCGGACGAAGTCGCGGGCAGAAGCTAGCCTAATGATATTATCCAGCGTGATATTATATGTTATTTAGGGATAATGTAGCTTTGTAATAAAAAAGAATTTTTGAAACCGGTTCAGTAGTTTTTGAGTTTATTCGTTACATACAAATACCAATATATAGTTATCATTCGTAATATTATATGAAACATATTAACAACGTGAAGGAAAGATGTTTTTTTTATTGCTGGCAATATTGTTGTTTATTGTGTCAAATAAGTTAGAAATCACTCAAACTTCAAACAAAAAATAATATGTCCCCAAATATTCTTTGCTTTACTATTGCCAAGCTACGGGCTGAGTGCGAGCTTACACTACCAATTCGGCTGTTAATGTAGAATTACTTTTAATTACTAATATACATAACGATTTGAAGAAATGGTCAGTGGGTAGTCTTAAATATCACTTACTAACTTACAGCGAGCATTTGAGGTTATATTGCATGTTATTATCAAGGAATAATAAATAAAATCATGACAGAAACATCTCCAGAAAGTGAGAAGGAAACTCTAGAAACAACAAAGCAAGAAGAAGAACAAGTACTGGAGGATAAGTGGGTGGTCAGTATTCTAATCTTATTAGGAACATACTGTACTTATTGTTTGCCTGCCTTGATTCGTTAAGGATCTAGCACAGCTACTGGTTATACACAACACCGTGTTGTTGGTGTGTTATTGGTACTATTCCCAGGTTTGATTCAGCATTCATATTTTTAGAATAGCTTCCATAGTCATAATAGAGTAAATTAAGATTGCACCACAATACTTACTTACTTAACACAGACAGAAAAGTCTTAACACTGAACTCAACAATAGGAAATTATAATTGTCTGTCCTATTCCTAAATTTGTTATTTTTTATAAACTAAAGTATTCCTATAATTTATTTCAGATAAGAGAATGCGACCTGTACAAAGATGAATATAAAGATTGCACAAGCTTTAGAGCCCGGTTCCAACAATATTTTGTCTATGGTGAGACTCTAGATTGCAACCAGTGGAAGAAAGACTATGATAACTGCTGCAAATGGGAAAATAAGAGAGATATTAAAGCTGCTGTAAGTATAATCAATTCATTAAATGCTCTAAATACCAAAGTAATTGGTTCTCACTGTAAAACTAGTAAAAATTTAAACTGAATAAGTTAACTTGTGGCATGTAGCTTTAAGTTTATCCGTTATAGTGCAGGACTTTCACTTACTGTAAATCCAAACATTATATTAAAATAGAATAAAAACAGAAAGTAAAGTGTCTACTAGACATAATAACAGAGTTATTCCATTTACAGGAGGCCTTAATAGCTAGTGAAAAAGCAAGAAGAATGGAAAGACTGAGAGCCCACTACAGAAATGATATTTGGAAGAAACGAGATTCACCACCGGAAGACTGGGACAAACCTTTACCAGAGTGGATGCAAAAGAGAGATGAACACACATACCTCGCACAAAAAGCCAAAGAAATAAGAGAAGGAAAAGTGATTGATGATAAAAAGTCTTGTTCTATAATGTGACCTCTGTATAAATTCGGATTAAATTGTTATGTAGTTAATTTATATTAGTGTAGGTAATATAGTTAAGTTGTTTAATTCGGTTTTAATTTGTTTTTATACTCCCTCCAACCTCTGACTCTTCTGAATTGTATTAATCATGAAAGGTAGATTGATAGTTGTCCTTTAATTTTTATCAACCATGTTTGTTAGAAAGATTTAGTCCTTATAAATGACCCTAACTATTGGTGTTATAAAAACATAAGTAGGTGTTAGGTTTTTGGATTTTAGCTGGTTCGATTCCCGAGTATGGCAAGCGAATTTTCGAAAGTCAGAATGCATTTTTATTTCGTCTTAGAATAAAGGAATGATTTCTTTAAGTAAAATTATGTAATTATGTTAGCGGTTTAAAGTCTTCCAGGGCCCCATTAAAACTTTCCACCTTGTGTGTATATAATGTACATACTATGGATGGGGAATCCATAAAGGGAATAAAAATACTGACAGAAATCGTACCTAAGTATGTATAGGTGTGATATCTTAAGGTATCCTTTTATATTCCGTTTAGTCAAAGAGTAACATGTAAGATATGGCTAGCACAAATATATTGATGGCTCAGCTCAGGGCTAAGTTGCCCGTCTCGCACGCATGTTGCAACCAAATGCAATAGAGACGAGTTCGGAACCCAATGTACAAAATTAGCTTAAACAATCTGTTGTCCGAAAGACACCTCAAAAATATTAAAAATAAAAACCTGTTTCGACCAGAGCGGCTCAATAACCCCTAAATAAAAGCGCATCGGGTCACCCTAATAATTCCTAAAATCCATACTTCCATACTAATATTATAAATGAGTAAGTGTGTCTGTCTGTCTGTACGTTTGTCTTTCTTTCACGGCAAAACGGAGCGACGAATTGACGTGATTTTTTAAGTGGAGATAGTTGAAGGGATGGAGAGTAACAAAGGCTACTTTTTGTCTCTTTTTAACGCGAGCGAAGCCGCGGGCAAAAGCTAGTGCAAATTAATGATGGACGCAAGAGACTAAAAAAAACCCCACTTGACTTTCACTTCTTTACTATGTCGCTATGCCAAGGCCCGTGGCCAAGACAGACGCCAATATTCTAGACTAAAATAGGTAATTCCACAGAAAGTGAATTTCCCGTTATCTTGCTACAATATAAACACGTGGGTGAATAGATCATTTAACAAGTAAATAATTGCACATGGTACTAAGGTAGGTACTATCTATACAAACTGCAATGGCGTAGGGCTGATATAGCTAGGTACAGTCAGCTCCAAAAGTCGCTGAACACATTAAGATTTTCAAAACCACTGTACACTATATCTAATATATAAAATTTAATCTATAAATGACAAAATGGTGTTCAGCTAATATTGAACTTTAATGATGTTCATTCAATACTGGCGCCTATCTTGTTGAGTGATTTATAGATTATAAATATAGTGTACAGTGCAGTGGTTCTGAAAATCTAAATGTGTTCAGCGACTTTTGGAGCTGACTGTACCTATTTACAAGACCAACCAATTCCAACCCACAACCTTACATGAAAGGTAAGCGTCTTAACCACTGGACCATCATGACAAATTTGTGACAAATAGACAGAACGTATTTCAGCCTCGATGTCGGTGATATTTCCAAGGTCAGTCTGAGTACTTAACATTCGAATTAAAAAGTTACATTGAGACTGGCCGATTGCGAACATAATACCTCACGCATCTGTCTGAGGTGGGTAAAAAGGTCCTTTAACATTGACAAATCAAAATGATGTTGTTAACTTTCGGAGTATACAATACTCCTGTAGCATACAGTTACACCGAGATAACAATTGCCCCTCACAAACCGATTGGTAAAAGCTATCAATTACTCCTGACCTAGCAACTGACTTTTATCAGTCAGATAAGACGTAGCAGTGCCTTTAATTGTTCACAAACATGATAAAATTTGTTTACTGCATATCTCGCCATTTCAATGTATTTAACGTATTATAAGATAGACTGTAGTGAGCCACGCACAAATGAGTCGTGTATTGTGTCGGAGTGTGTTGTCCGTGCGATTGATAAGAGTTCCGATGGCTCGAAACGCGTCTTCCTATCTTATTGACGACCCTAAATATTCCTTCCTAAAGGATTTGGGGCTAAAAGAAAAAAATGTCGGTGTATTCAACGGTAAATGGGAAGCCAACGGCCAGGTGAGACAATAACAGAAAATCTATTTGATATAGCAATTAAATATGAAATTGAAAAAGCAATTGGTTTGTGTGCTATGTACCTACTACATACAATAAAATAAGCATAGGTACTATTTATCAAATCGCCAATATTCAGCTGAATAAGAGGGTAGGAATTGCTTGTTATGTATAAAATAATAAAATAAAAAGTTTGACAAAAATAAAATTTGCGAAGTTTAAATATCAGGTAGTAGTTAAGTTAACTACTAGCTTTTATCTAGTCATAACCGCGGTAAGAACTCATTTAAAAAATTGAATTGTTCAGTTCGAACTTCGTATTCGTTGTGGAGCTGGTGGGAAAATCCAAGAAAACTAATTAAAGCAGACACACGATAATCGGAAATTGTGACTGAATGAAACAGGCCTTGATTATCCCTTTTAAGTAAAGCTATGAAGCCGGAATACCCATGGGATTTTTCACTCTTTCAAAAACGGTTTCTGAACACAAAAGTTTATTACAAACATTGAGTTATAATGTACTTCGTACTAGAGGAGTCACCTCAACTAAATTTTTTGTAACACGAGTTAGAGTGCATGCACCCTAACTCACTTAGTCTATGCCAAAGAGTATAATAATATATAGGGTAAAGAGAGCCCTCTTTGAGCATTTTTGGGCAGACTGTTTGACAGTCAACGCCATCTGAAACTTGTTTCCAAACTACAGCGGCGGCAATATGGCCGCTTCAAAATATTTTTTATTGTAAGTTCTATGTTATAAATAACGAAATGAAATTAATTCTGCACTTTATTTTCTGTAAGGAGCATTCAGTTGTTTTGAAGTGCAAAGTTATTTTCATTTCGTTACTTACAACATAGAGTTTTATAAATCGGGAGATAAAAAGGTTTATACAAATAAAAGGCGGTGTTAACACATTACTTTTTATTTTTATAATGTTTATGTTTGTCATAATATTTTTTAGCAGCTATCTTAGTTTCATCGTCACCTACATAATTTAACTTTCCGGACAAAATTCGATTGATCGATCTACACCAGCTATATAATAAAACATTAAGAGTAACGTTTATAAAATATTCTTTTAATTTTTCCTTATGCGTGGTGCAGATAAAAGGATATCCAACCATCACATCTGCTAACAATTTGATATTTCTTTTAATGTTCTGTTTCGGTACATTATTTTTTAAATATCCTGTTGCTATATTTTGAAGGTCATGAAAGCTATTTTCTAACTCTTCACTAGGGTAACATAACCATTTCTTGTTAGCGTATTCTTTGGCTTTAATGAATTTATTTCTGCTATGATTGTCCCCATGATCTATAAGGTTTTGTCTGCAGTTTTTACATTTTTTTACAATATTTTTTAAACATTTCGACAGGACCCAGCCACATACGTAATTTCTTTGGCCTGCATCACTTTCTCTACTAACATTTAAAACACTTTCATTATACTCGATGGCCTCGTTTTCTTTGGGAGCATCAGAAGCATGGGGCGTTGACTTTTCTGTTAAAAAAAACTCTAATGTTTGAAGGCATTTGTTAGAGTCTTCCTCGCAGTTTGCTCTGCCTGAATGAGGGGAACTATAATTATTTAACAGTAGTGCCTTGAAAGCACCTTCAAAAGCTACCGAATTAGGTGCAATATTTCTCGCCCCGTAGCTTCTGATATTCCCAAAGAAATTTTCGACCGGATCCTGATTAAAATTTCTTGTTAAAAGTGCATCAAAACCGTATCTTTGGGATACAATATTCCAAATAGCCTCCATACCTTCAATAGTTTTAATCAAATTTGTTATAGATGGTATGTTTGTTTCTATCAATCGAGATTTGTTTCCGGTCGATTTTATGTAAGTAAATTTGATTGTTTTTAAAATAATTTTTGCTTTTATCCACAGCTCGTGGTGAGGCGAGTGCCTTTTTATAGGGCCTTTATATTTTTTCCCATTGGGAACGTGTAAGGTACTGACGTTAAGACTGTCGAACAAATTATCTAATACTAGCGTTATATCAATTAATTGCTTACAGCTTTCTGGGAGATCTCCTCTAGCAGACAAATGTTCAGTTGCTACAGCAACACTATGGCTGAAAAGTTGTGTTGCTGTTTTTACCCTCATTTTATTAATTTTTTCAGGATTTATGTGTTCTTCTGTGAGTTTGTCCAATAGGCGTAATTCCCCATAAGATTTGTCTGCCGCATATAGTTTTTGGAAATACTCCCATTTCACAGTTTTTGCACATTGTTTGATGTATACACTAAATCTTTATTTAATAAATTATTTCTTATTCCCTTTATTAAATGGGGTACATCGAACAATGGTACAATTTTTTTCCTATTTATAGACATATGGTCGTAACGCCATTCCTTACCATGTCTCAAGTATTTAGCTTTCGTTTCAGTTACAAGCTCAGTGATTGCACCAACATTTACGGTGCTCTGATCACACACTGTATTTACAATGATTAGACCAGAGTCTTGAGCGTATTGTATGACCGTAGTTATTATATTTTTTAATTCGGTCTTATTCAGCCTAGATGTAAAGTAATAGGCTATGGGCTGCTTGAAATTCTGTTTAACGCCTTTAATCATGAAGACAAGCGCGTGGTCCGCAAAATGGCCCGGTTTATTAAACGCGAAGCCTTCGAAACTATCTTTTTGACAGTTGTAGTTCACTTGCGGTGTCAAGGACATTTCGTCAAACATTAATGAGCACAAACGATCATTTTCGTTTTTTTCGCTAAGTGTTTTTTTAATTTTTTCAAAAACAATGGGGTTTATCCCGGCATTTATTTTAATGGATCCCAGTAGGCGCTTCATTGATTTAGCTGATGGCAGAGTAAAATATTGATTTAACAATGAATACGATTTAGGGCTTTTCTTATAAAGAGAAAGCGCTAATATTTTTTCTTCCGTCGTGAAACGACGCCCTTTTGGATTTTTAGCAGCCTGCAATTGCATACTTAAAAAGAGTCGTGCGGGTTTCTTAAAATTATTAGCGAAATGCTTGAACAGGGTATTGTTTGAATAGTCTTCAGCGCTTTTTAATCTTGCCTTGAAAGACTCCCCCTTCTTCCGCAAACGCATAATATCAGTTTGCAGTTGCTTAATCTTCGTGCGCAGTGGAGCTGCTGGATCTGTGGAAAAATGCTCAATTTAGAAATTGTGTAGTATATAGCCGCGAACCACTTAAGCAGTTAGTTACCTTGGCAAAACATTGTATGATAAAATATGTTTATCTATACTAATATTATAAAGAGGAAATCTATGTTTTTTTGTTTGATTGTAATGACTAGGCTCAAAAACTACTGGATCGATTTTAAAAATTCTTTCACCATTCTAAAGCTACATTATCCCTGAGTAACATAGGCTATTTAATATCACACTATGTCTCACGGGAGCGAGGCAGTAACCAAAAACCTAACGTAATGCAGGTAAAACCGCAAGGAACAGCTAGTAAATAATATACAGGTTGTCCCACGGCTATGCCACATGGAGGGAAAGTACCTTAAATATTGTAGATAGAACATTTTACTGAAAGAAGACATTATTTGAATTTCAAAAACTTTTAAAACTGTACTCAGAGATATTTAAATAAATACATAAATGAACCGAGAATCGAACCTGTTACTCGAGAAAATTAATCAGTCTGTAGTTTTATTATCCTACCGATGGAAAGGATTTATCACAAGGATTATTTTTTACTAAATAACATAGTGTCAAAAATAATGAAAAACCCTGAATTTTAACATTTTTAATACAAAATTAGTCCATTATTCAAATGCTTAAAATGAGTCCCTTCTTCTTGAATACAAAGTGATGACTTTTGATTATTTCGTTCCCAGACGATTTTTTGGTCTTGATGTGGTAAATATTTTTTTTTAATGATATGTTCTGTTTAAGTAAGTAGATTAATTAGTAATAAGTAGTTATGATAGTCAATTGTATGTAAATACTAGCTTGTCTGTTAGTTAGTTAGTTAGCTTTTAACTTTACTGAACAAAATTTTACATCAAATGTTAAAATTCACTGTCTTCCTTTTATTTGTGACACTATGTTTTTTACTAAAAAATAAAACTTATGATGAAGCCTTTCGATCGGTATGATTATTATTTCTTGTGGAACAAGTTCGGTTCCCGGCCCAACCATCTAATAATTTAAATATGTATGTATGCAGTATAAATTGTTTTTAAAATTCAAATAATGTTTTATTTCAATAAAATGTTCTATCTACAATATTTAAGGAACTTTCCCTCCATGTGGCATAGCCGTGGGACGCCCTGATATTATGTACTGACAATAAACTGACTTTCGCATTTGATTATTATTATAGTGAGGATTAGTTATATAAAAACCCAATTAAAATTTCTTATTAAAAGATTCATATCGATGGTAAATAGTCAATAAATAATATCTACAATTAGCAAACTTTATTGGAGGCATTCAAAACTTGTCTTTTTTATTTTCATCTATAATGTTTTATCATAGGTCCAACAACTATATTTTTTAATAGATAAGAAAAAGCCAAAACACACACGAAAGCCACATCTTGTGAAATTTCATTTTTGTAGATATTAATTATTGACTATTAACCATTGATATTTGATATATTATAATAAAATTATTTAATACCTTTCACAGTTTTTCTTCTAGGTCTGCTAATAGCACTGTAATTATGTTCCATCATCATGTTGTTCACCAAAGAAAATGTTTGAGATGGATCTGAAATTTGAAATTACATATGATTATACATTTCTATTTCACTCATACCCCTCTTATTATATATACATCTATATCTATAAACCTTTTATGCACACATACACCTATACAAATATATAAAATTGGAGTGTCTGTTTGTAATATTGAAATAACCGTTTTTTACAACATGCATATGATATGGTACAAACACCATAATAACATTTATTAAAATTTTTGTCTATCTGTTTGTCCTGGCTAATCTCTAAAAAGGATGGACCGATTTTGATGGGCACTTTTATTGGCAGGTAGCTGATGTAATAAAGCATAACTTAGGCTACTTTTATTTTGTAAAAATAGGTACGAGAAGATATTGGTCCGGGACGCGGGTGAAACCGCAGGAAATAGCTAGTACACAATATTTTGACAAATTATTTTAAGTTTTAAAAGCTTCTGTAAATCTCGAGGTATTATTTATCAGATTGATGGTTAAGTTCTGATCATGCATGAACAAACAGACAGATAAATTAAGACAACTTGTTCATTAGTAGATGAACACTGATATTACCTGCAGCTATAGGTTGCGATGTTGAAGGCAGCTGGTTGTGTAATGATGGTGATGGTTGTTCTGAAGTATCATGGCTCACAGATGGTTCTGAAAATGTATTATTCCAATTAAATTAAAACAGAAGATAAAATTATTTATCAAGCAATTATTGTAATTTTTCACTGGAATGTAATGGTGACTGTGTTAAATATAAAATCAAAATCATTGATATTATTATATAGCTTAAAACATTTCAAATATTTACCTGAATTTTCCTGCTGTATTAAAGTAGGTTCTAAGTTATGTTGTGTGGAAGTTGAAGCTTGTCCCGATGTGGTTTGACTCAAATTTAGTCCTGAAATTTATTACAATTTCTCTATTAGCTAATGTGCCACAACATGATTTATATGGTAGATACCATCTAAATCATGTAAATTATTATATTGCATAAAACATTTCAAATATTATGCTGTTATGCAGTTTGGCAGACTTTAATGTATATTATTGTTAATGCAGATTTTCAATAAAAATATAAAACAATAATTTAAATAATAATTCTTCCCGATGTTGTACCACTATTATTAAGATTTATTTTTTGTTTCTCTTGTAAGTGAATATTGTAAATTCTTTTAGAGAAATAAATATTCTTGAAACCAATATATTTACCTGAATTTTCCTGCTGTATTAAAGTAGGTTCTAAGTTATGTTGTGTGGAAGTTGAAGCTTGTCCCGATGTGATTTGATTCAAATTTAGGCCTGAAATTTATTACAATTACTCTATTAGCTAATGCGCCACAACATGATTTGTATGGTTTCGATACTAATATTATAAAAAGTAAAGATTTGATAGTTTGTTTAGATTGAATAGGCTCCGAAAATACATGACTGATTTAAAAAATATTTCACCGTTGGGAAGCTACACTATTCCCGGTGAACATAGGCTATATTTTATCCAGGTATGTGATACGATGATGTAAATAGTGAAGGAAACATTGATGCCAATGACCTAAGAAGTACTCTTGTCTGTAAGTTAAAGGTGGTTTCAAATCCAACTCCGACACAAAATACCACAATTAATAAAATAAATTAAACATGAGTCAAAATTAAAAGGCTTACCAGTCAGATGAAGTGTTGAAACTGCCAATGCGTTCAACCGATTATTTCGATTTCTGTAAGTTTCACAGAAATGTATGTCACAAATAACCTGTTTCTTGTAATATTCAATATCTGACAATGTTTCAAGTCTTCCTCCAACAAGATTGACCCAAGTTTTCAATCTCTCAGGGAATTTTTTTGCATCTGGGAAACGATGCATTGCAAAGTCTGAAAAAAAATAAAACAATAATTAGTCAAACTTTATTTATAAAATTTATTATATTATGAAAAGGGTATATTATACTTTTAATAAAGGTTCATGACATTTACAGTAATCACACAACAGTGACTATGCACAATAACAAACAAAGTGCAAATCTCAGGAACTAACTAAATCTTTCAATCAATAAATAGACTATCGAACACTGAAAGCTTTCAAATAAATTCCCCAGCTTTATAATATTAATATATATATAGGATTATAGGATTTTATATAGGATATTATAGGATTTTATCAAGCTTATCTATATCTGTATTTGGAACTAGTTTGTCTGAGCGGAAGCCAAATATTTTAATCATAAAATGTGCCTGTGACTGCGTCTGCGTGGTTGTTGTTTTTATTTATTTATTTATTTGGCTTACCAACAATTGAGTACACTAAGACAATTTTGGGTTACAATCAATCAAATCGGGACAGGTGTATCAATCTCTTACAGGTAAGCACATCATGCACTACATATTGAATTAAATGTATAAAAGCCACTTAAAATTACAGGATATTTGAGAGAACAGTCAGGCTCCTCAGACCATTCTTAATTAGAAAGAGTCACATTATTTTATTAGTGTCATCATAAGCTTTATTTTATATTGGTACCTAGTAGAAATAGTTCCCTCGGGTCGAGCGTGAAGTGAATAGGTAAACAACTTTATATGAAATAGATAGATCCAGTTCTAGGTTCTAGGTCCAGAACTAGGTTACTCATGTGTTATAATGATCTGGAGTATTATATAGGTACTTACCATAGTAGGGACAGCCCAAAATACACCTTTTCGGCATTTTAACTAAAGTTAACGCACAGAGTGTCTCTATCACAAAAAATATACAAGATGAAAAAGATTTTCGACGCGAACAACGCAATAGGAAGGCGGAGGAGGAAAGCTCGACTCGACGCACTTACACTTGGTATTCACACACGAAAAATCACAAAATGGAACGAGAAATCTACAAACATGCGCACAAGCAAGTAGTAGCCGCCATTTTGTGACTTAAAAAAAAAGCTGGAATTTGTTGACACATAGGAGTGTTACCAAACTAAATATTTAGTTTTAGATAAAAATATTTATTTAATTATTTAAAAGATTTATTTAATTACCTTTTTTGGATGTAAAAAAATCTTAAAATTAATCGATGATGATATAAAATTTTTGGAAATTATCAAAAATACTGTTATATTATAACTCGTTATTGTAGTGCCATCTACAGTTATTTTAAGAAACTAATTGGTCCGTGGCGTTTCGATTCAACGTATAGATGGCGCCTCTATCTTCGACAAATGTCATTACAAGGCAACTGTCCCCCCCCTGGTCTATGCTGAGCGCTTGAAGCAGCTAGACGATTTCGACTGCAAAGTTTTGTTCAAAAAATATGCATTCGTGTGCATTGAGATACTGTTCAAACAGCTTGAGAATTATCGATAATATTCAAGGAGTGATTTTTTACCAGTAAGTTCAAAATATTATCTTTAAAGCATGCCTAATTTTGTTATTTGTAGTTATTATTGGAAACTATGGCGAGTCACCTCGGCGGCGGCCATGTTGATGTTAATATCAAAGAGTAAAATATTTGTTGCATGCGCAGAATGGACACTATCGTCGGGTAACGTTAAACAATTACGAACAAGAAAATGTTATTAATAGCCATGAGAAAAAAATTAAAAATATTAATATTACTTATATTAATATTTTTTATTTATTAAATATATATCTTTTTTTTAAGGTTTCGTCGGCCGTGTTCTAATACTGGAGACTTATGGATTAAATTTATTCAGAAGAATCGCAGCAAAGTCACGTGATTGCCAATAGAATATTCACGAATATGTTCCGTTCATTTCAAGGAAAACGAGAAATACACCACACAGCCAAGAAGAGTACTTATATTATTTCATGGGAATTAAATTTTTTACAGTTTAAATTCGTTTTAATTATATATCATACAAGATACTGTGAGGCAACTGAAAATACTTATGTATCTTCTAAATTCACGACTTCCCGACTTATTTTGCCTCTGCTAAGTTCCACGTATACACTGACCGACACTTTGATACTCTATCATACACAGTCCACACTACACTCCCTCACTACCTCTTTAATTTTTTTTTATTTTGTTATTTTAACAAATATTATTATTTTCCACATAATTTTATTTTATACATTTCTAATTTTAAATATAATTATTTCTATAACGATACCCATAATGCGCATACTATAAAAGAAGCCCCTAGTCGAAGTCAACTTCAAAAATATGTCGCATCTGCGCGCATTGTTGTTATCTATGGCACCGGCTTGCACTGCGCATGCTCCGCTGTCACCAAATTACGCGCCATATTTTGTTTGACATAGCTCCTCTAGTACGTAGTACATTATAACTCAATGATTACAAATAACTTTTTTTTTCTAATTTTTGGATGGTGATAGATTGGAAAGAAAGATCAAAAATCAAATGCAGTTAATAAATTAGCCGAAAACAAATTATACTTGTTAGGTATTTTAACAGTTTCTCTTGGAAACCCATGGATAGTTGTGGAGATCAACAGAACAACCACACGCTTTCCTTCTTTAATTAGAAAGGGCAGACACAGATCATGAAAATATGGCACCTATATTTAACGGAACTACGAACTACCCTCCCTAAGCAATGTCTTCGTTTTTGCCTTTTTTTTTAATTCATTTTTGGTTCATGGTGTACGTTATATACAAATTCCGACAATGGTGTTTTTAAATGTTGAACTATTCTTATTTATTCATGTAAGTAAGCATTATTTAGATAATATAGAATAGACGCAAACAGTTAACAATGATGACTATACAGTTAACACATTTCAGACTCTTTGTGTCACGATAACTGAGTAAATAAACCTCAAAATAAACATTGCATCATTTAACTAATATGATAAACTTAATATAGGAATCTGTATACATACCATTGAGTTATAATGTACTACGTACTAGAGGAGCTATTTCAAACAAAATATGGCGCGTAATTTGGTGACAGCGGAGCATGCGCAGTGCAAGCGGGTGCCATAGATAACACCAATGCGCGCAGATGCGACATATTTTTGAAGTTGACTTCTATAGGCTTCTTTTATGATATTATGTGCATTATGGGTATCGTTATAGAAATAATTATATTTAAAATTAGAAATGTATAACATAAAATTATGTGGAAAATAGTAATAATAAAATTATTGAAAGGGTAGCGAGGGAGTGTAGTGTGGATTGTGTGAGATAGAGTATCAAAGTGTCGCTCAGTATACGTGGAACTTAGCAGAGGCAAAATTAGTCGGGAAGTCGTGAATTTAGAAGATACATAAGTATTTTCAGTTGCCTCACAATATCTTGTATGATATATAAATAAAACTAATTTAAACTGTAAAATTTTTAATTCCCATTAAATAATATAAGTACTCTTCTTGACTTTGTGGTGTATTTCTCGTTTTCCTTGAAATGAACGGAACATATTCGTGAAAGTGAATATTTTATTGGCAATCACGTGACTTTGCTGAGATTCTTCTGAATAAATTTAATCCATAATTCTCTAGTACTAGGGCACGGCCGACGACACCTTAAAAATAATATATATTTAATAAATAAAAAATATCAATATTACTTAAATATTTTTTCTCATGATTATTAATAACATTTTCTTGTTCGTAAACTATTTAACGTTACCCGACGATAGTGTCCATTCTGCGCATGCAACAAATATTTTACTCTTTGATATTAACATCAAGATGGCCGCCGTCGAGGTGACTCGTCATACTTTCCAATAATAATTACAAATAATAAAATTAGGCATGTTTTAAAGATAATATTTTAAACTTACTGGTAAAAAATCACTCCTTGAATTTTATTTATATTTCTCAAGCTGTTTGAACAGTATCTCAATGCACACGAAGGCATATTTTTTGAACAAAACTTTGCACTCGAAATCGTCTAGCTGCTGCAAGCGCTCGGCATAGACTAAGTGAGTTAGGGTGCATGCACCCTAACTCGTGTTACAAAAAATTGCTTTGAGGTGACTCCTCTAGTACGAAGTACATTATAACTCAATGATACATACGTGCCTAATACCTACGAGTATTATGTATCGTACTGCATAAAATACTCTATAAATTGGTGTAGAAAGAACAATGACCACGCTCCATACATTCGATGACCTGTCAATCAATTTTTTTATTACATGATGTATAGTGATGTAAATTATATCAAAATAAAGATTAAGTCATAACTAAGCCACCGTAAAAACTTGGTTTGGTTTGACAATGAGGTAAAAATGTTACAATGAAAACAATATTTGAGGTTATGTAGGTAGTTGCGGAATGTTTATAACAGTTACCCTGACCCCGGAACATAAAGGGCAACCGAAGGAACATGAGTGGGTTTTAGTCGGTAAAAGTCTGACACGCCCTCCCGCCACACCCAGGACGGGAGCAGTCACCATAGGAAAATAGTTGGGAAATTAAATAAAAATACAACAGCACATTTATTAGTTTCATTATTTTATTCTATATCTTCTCTTACTACTACATCATCCAAAAATGCTGCTGGAGGTTCTATATTTCTTTGGTACCTAGCCCATCCAAGGTACCAACCACACCAATGTCATCACATGTGCACAACAACCATAGTTTATACCTAACTGTACTCTTTGCAACAACCAACAATGCGACGTCCGACAAGGTAGCTGCAGCAATACTCTGTTATGCCCTATGCCTTGTCTTCCATTTAAATTATTTTCAATTAAAATGTACTGTACAAACGTAGTATTGTCAGTATTGCCACCTGTCAATATGCCTTGATTTAATTTTTCCTCTAATCAATGAATTTTCCCCACTAGGTACCTCTTAAATTGAACTCGTCCATATTTAACATTTCTCTACACACTTCAATTCTGTATCCACCATGGAAACGTACACTTACTACTGAATAACCATAAAAAGAATTTAAATAAAATGATCTGTACAAAAAAGTATGAACGGAATACAAAATCAATAAATAATAACAGTACTAAAACTGCGTCCAAATGTCAAACTCACCGTATAACGGAACGGTTTTTCAATGCATTTGAAATGGCTGCGTTCTGTATTAAAAACAACGCTTTATTCGGTGGCTATTTTAAAATTAACTTTTCTTTTTTTTCACATTACTAATTCTGCTGTAAGTTAGTACTACGTGCATAGCAAAAAATAACATATTTAATACGCTAAATAACATCACTATACACACAATCTTCTGTCAAAATGTTTGACAGGTCATTATTGGTCATGATTCTTTATTAACCAGTTTTCAATATTAAAAAATAATGAAAAATTCAAAAAAAATGTAAACATGATGAATTTCTTGGTCTAAAGGTAATCAAATCATACAGCCCGGCTAATGGTAAGATAATAGCCGAGGTGCAGGCAGCCAGCAAGGCCGACTACGAGGCCTGTGCCGCCGCCGCTCAGGAGGCATGGCACTCGTGGGCGGAGCTCCCTGCGCCCGCCAGGGGAGAGATCGTCAGGCAAATAGGAGACGCCCTCAGGGAGAAGCTGCAGCCTCTAGGACAGCTTGTGTCTTTGGAGATGGGTAAGCCACGCTAAGTTAGCATAGCTAGAGTCAGGTTAAGTCTTCACATAGCTCCTTGAACTTGTAGTTAGTCCAGCATTGGCGCGAACTACACACATCAAAAGTGTCTAGGGATATTTTAATTAAACCTAAATTACTAAAATTCTATTAACTTTTTGTTAAGACACCTACACTTTAAAATAAACCTTGTTTAATTGCCTATCTAATCTGATAATAAACTTTGAGATAAAGTTAAATTTAAAAAAAAACTTAGAAGAAGAGGAAAAACTCAACAAAATTTCAATTTAACTTTATTTTTGAAATTTCAAAACCTAAACAACAAAACAATTTTTTTTTTATAAAAATTGTTGAAAACTTAAAATTAATAATTCGTGGATCCACCTAAGACTCTCCTGACACATCTGGAGCGGTTCTGCATACTCAAAACAAGGGTGTCAATATCCTGTTGTGGAGTACTGTCCCAAATCCTGCTAAGATGCAAGAAAAGCTGGTTTTGATGCACAATATCAACAGGGAAATTCCTACGAGCTCTTCTCTGAAGCATATTCCAGGCATGCTCAATAGGATTTAAGTCAGGGGATTGTGCAGGCCGGTCTAAAGCTTGGATAACATGCTGTTGTAACCAACTTGTAACGATACGCGCCGTATGTGGACGGGCATTGTCGTGCATTAGCTGGAAATTTTGTCCCATTTGCTGATTGTGGGGCAAGATTACAGGCTCTAGCACCTCATCTCGGTATTTTCGAGCAGTCATATTGCCTTGTATCCAAACGAGGTCCGTTCTACCGCCGAGACGAATTCCTGCCCAAACCATAATCGTGCCACCTTAATATGCATGAACTTGTTGTGGGTGCTGCAGTCGATTCCAACGTCCAGGTTTTCTCCAAACGCGTACTCTTCGCGAATCAGGATGAAATCCAAACCTAGATTCATCAGTGAAAAGCACAAGTGACCATTGAGAATGGTTCCAGTTTATGTGTGCAATAGCCCATTGTAATCTTCTTCCTTGATTACCTCTCCTTAGTGCTGATACCCAAAATGGCCTACGAGCACGTAGATTGACTTCATGCAGTCGCCTTCTCAAAGTTTGACCGCTTACCAGCAAACCATACTCTCTCTGTAGCCTTTGAACCAATTGCATCGCCGCTGCATTTAGTTGACTTCGTGCAGCATTTACTATGAATCGGTCCTGTACATGTGTTGTAATGCGTTGAGGTCCTCGGTGCCGTTCTACCAATTCCTCCGTGACACGATAACATGACCAAAGCCTGGATATAACGCTCTGACTGGTCTTCATGGCTTCAGAAACGGCAATTATGGGACAGTATTCCACAACAGGATATTGACACCCTTGTTTTGAGTATGCAGAACCGCTGCAGATGTGTCAGGAGAGTCTTAGGTGGATCCACGGAATATTAATTTTAAGTTTTCAAGAATTTTTATAAAAAAAATTGTTGTTTTGTTTAAGTTTTGATGTTTCAAAAATAAAGTTAAGATTGAAATTTTGTTTGAGTTTTTCCTCTTCTTCTAAGTTTTTTTTAAATTTAACTTTATCTAAAAGTTTATTATCAGATTAAATAGTCTATTAAACAAGGTTTATTTTAATGTGTACATGTTTTAACAAAAAGTTAATAGAATTTTAGTAATTTAGGTTTAATTGAAATATCCCTAGACACTTTTGATGTGTGTATTTGAATAGGGATGACGACAACATAAAAAAAATGGCATTCTGTTTAGTCCGTCTTGTAGATCGGCCAAAAATACGGGACACGTATTTTTTGCTTTATCAAAATAATAAAAAAATACAAAGATAAAGAGCAACAAAGTTCTGGAGTGGGGGCATAGTGGGGGCTTTTGACGCTACCGTAATGCAAAAATTGTATCTGATCGTGACGTCACGCAAAACTTCAACGCACTGTATCGTCGTCATTTTTTGTTTACGAGAAAAAAGAAAAAATACGTGTCCGAAATTTTTTAATAATCTCAATGACGGACTAATTACTTTTTTTTCGTCGTCTCGCCTATTGTTTATAAAATTATGCAATTGACTGTGATAAATGTTTGGGCCAGTAAGCAATAGGCCCTAATTGGTAGGTAGGCAACTGCCTCTCGATTTCTTAAACGAGAAATTAATGTTTGTGTGTTTAAGATTAGTGGTCTGAATTACGTATTAACAAAAAAATAAAACTAATGAACAACTATTTTTAAAAGCTTCACCAGAATCATGGGGTTAGGCTATTCTATTCTATAAATATCAGTCAATTGAATAATACTAAAAAATAGGCTGGTTTGATGACTCCAACATTATCTTAGCTGTTGATAATTATTTACCTACATTTTGTAGATTATCTCAGAATTATCATCTGATGTCTGATAAAAGCATTGTAAAGCTGGTAATGATTAAGTCATAGGTGGTCCTACCCGACCACCAATGAAGAAAATATTTACGAAAATAAATAAGATTTTACTGATGTGTTACCTATTGTAGTACAGTCCTTGTATATGCCCTAACTATTTTTAGGATCTTGCAGCACAATTAAGTATATACCACAATCATCTTCATTCGCCAAGAAATGAAAAAAAAAATGTTTTCCCACTTTAGTAATGTCTTCAGAAACAACCAGGTCCCAACAATTAATTGTGCATATAAATCAAACCCATTACTGCAGATCGATCTGACCTTATTTTTATAAGAATTTACTTTGACTGCTATATTCCTTCACAGGTAAAATCCTCCCCGAAGCGATAGGCGAGGTGGTGGAATACATCCACGTGTGCGACCTGGCCCTGGGCCTGTCTCGAACGCTGCCCGGCACCATCTTCCCGTCGGAGCGGCCTGGGCACGTGCTCATCGAGAAGTGGAACCCCCTCGGCGCTGTCGGCATCATCACGGCCTTCAACTTCCCTGTTGCCGTGTTCGGTTGGAACAGCGCTATCGCTATGGTAAGCAAATGTTTATAAAAGTCATGCTAAGTATATTATAGCCGGTTTTCCTTCCTATGACCTGCTTTCAAATTGCCATCCATCAAACACGTCATTTTATTATTTACAACTAGGTGAATAAGTTTGGACACACCTTTTTAGGAAATTTCTGACTTTGTGCCAAATAAAACCTGGAATATTCTAGTCTTTAGTAAACTTTACTGAAACTAAAGAATTGTAAGGAAAAACCCTCAACTGTTTCTTATCTTAAGACACCAAATAGGCAAAAACATAAAACTATTATCATTACTAAGTTCTATAAATATATTTCCTATTAGCTTAGGTGTCAGAGCTAAGATATGCATGCAGTAGATAAAAACAAAAGAAGTATTTTTTTCTTCTACAGTAGAGTCACTCATGTTGTACCAGTTACAAAAAAATAACGAGCAATGTCCGCAATGAGCTATAAAACAACTCTTCCAGGTCTGTGGTGACGTCAGCGTGTGGAAGCCATCAGACACCACGCCTTTGATCGCCGTAGCCGTCACCAAGATCGTAGAGAGCGTGCTTGAGAAGAACAACATTCCTGGCGCTGTTGCCGCTCTGTGCGTCGGCGGGAAAGACATCGGAGAGAGGATTGTGAGAGATGAGAGAATGAAGCTTGTCTCCTTTACTGGAAGCACAGCTGTTGGGCAAGAGGTAAGGCTTTTGGAGCTGGTAATAATTATTGTTAAAGGATTTTCGACATTTCGATGAAGAACTAAAAGCGTCCTAATTTAGGGTGCAAAGTAACGTATCTAAGTTTTATGTTGTTAAAGACATGATCACACGAAAACTAACTCTTATCCCTATTTTATTTAGGTGGGTGTTGAAGTCCAGCGACGATTCGGGCGTCACCTACTGGAGCTGGGCGGCAACAACGCCATCATTGTGAACGAGGATGCTAACCTTGACTTGTTGCTGAACGCTGCGCTTTTCGCCTGCGCCGGCACCGCTGGGCAGAGGTGCACTACTACTAGAAGACTGTTTATTCACAAAAAGGTAAGCTCTAATCTAATCTAATATTTTAGGCCTTCAAACAGCCTGAGTCTAAGTACCTAAGAGAACAGTTGAAGTTGAGAAAAAATCAGCACAATAACCGGTACTAAATTACAATAAAAGAAATATTCATCAATTTCTGAATTATTATAGGTAGTGTACTTTTGCATTGGAAACGTAACACTAACAATATGGTAATAATTTTCATACCAAAATCATCGCTCATCAAAATTTCGCAGGTATACAGCCAGGTAGTGGAACGTCTGTCCAAGGCCTTCGCTGGCGTAGTCAGCAAGATCGGCGACCCCCTTCTCTCGGAGACCCTGATCGGTCCTCTCCACACACCTGCCGCTGTCGAAGCTTACAAGAAGACGGTCGCTGAAGCCGTGAAGCAAGGAGGCAAGATCGAGTTTGGAGGAAAGGTAACACATAAAATAATCATTAGCACCTTTTCAAATTAATCGAACACACGTGATTTGAGACATCATAGAAAGACAATAGCAGCCCGACAGCCGGCTGTCAGTTGGTCTTTGAAAGGTTAAACGAAATAAATAGGACTTGGCAAGAATGAGAAAACAAAACTATTAACACCCCTTTTTAATGCACCAGGTAATGGACCGCGAAGGTTACTTCGTGGAGCCGACCATAATCACAGGCCTGCCCCACGACTCTCCGCTAGTGAAGACCGAGTGCTTCGCCCCCATCGTCTACTGCATCGAGATCCCAGACCTGGACACTGGTATCAAGTACAACAATGAAGTGGAACAGGGTCTGTCTTCCAGTCTGTTCACAGAGAATCTTGGAGACGTCTTCAAGGTAATATATTTAAAGATTTATGCGTAAGACCCACGACTAACTCAGATGGATTTATGACACACCTACGCGTACCAAATCCAACCATACGCTGAAGTACACAAAGTTGATTTTTAATTAAATCGGCATCTACTATGTTGCTAATTTCAATATATTGTGTTGACCTTTGTACAAACCAATTTCAACTGTTTGGAAAAGAACCCGAAGTCAAATTTTCAAGCGAATGCACATTTATTTTCGCCATTTAAAATTGTAAGAGCTGTCACATTTCTAATGCCGATGACTATAAGACTTTTCATCCTTACAGTGGATTGGCCCCCACGGCTCAGACTGCGGTATTGTGAACGTGAACATTCCAACCAACGGCGCAGAGGTCGGCGGCGCCTTCGGAGGCGAGAAGGCGACCGGCGGAGGCCGAGAGTGCGGCTCCGACTCGTGGAAGAACTACATGAGGCGCTCCACCGTCACCATCAACTACTCCGGAACCATCAAACTGGCACAGAACATCAAATTCGGAGACGAATAGACACACTAACACTACACTAGCCGTAATTAAGGATCCATATTATATAAAAATATGTCTTTAAGAAATTTTGTTACTGTATGTAGGTATGTCTAAATATCAAATACTTTTCGGAGTTATTATTTCGCGCTTATCATTTAATTATTACAGCTTTTTATGATACTGTAAGACTGACGAATTTATTAAAGAAATAAAATAAATATTTGAAACCCATTTATTATAAGATTTCTTTATCAGTCCATCTGTATATTATTTTAAAAAATTCATTTTTTCTTACATAAGTAAAAGGTAGATTTTGTCGACTATATACGACGTGAATGTAAAGGAGAACACAATTTTAAAATTCATTCATTTCACTGCATCGTCAAAAAGCTTCTTTTTTAAATTATATGTATACAGCATAAAGTTGACAATACATTTGTTATGCCTTAAAGTGGACGAGCACCGTGAAACGAATTTTCGGATAGTTCTGCGCACCTTGAGTTTGTCTCATGGCATCCTTTATTTCTTCAGTACTTATTAGACTGACTAAGGATAACGTCTACAGTCACGTGTATACACCACGCTAACATTAGAATTAATTTTCTCTTAAAATAACTATAATAATATTTGGTTTTAGGGCACATATTATAGTTGTCTATGATATAATTACTATAAAATAAGTTTTAACTGAACGTTGTGGCTAATTTAAGAGAAAATTGATTCAAATCTTTGCGTAGTGTATACATGTTTATGCTCATGACTGTACACGCTAACTGCGCTACCCGCGCCGCGTACATTATTTGACTTGTCTGTGACTGAATAAGATTTACAGCAATTTAGATCGTGGATAGGTGTGTGCATGTACTTATAAAAATATAAAATAATGTGGCATGTACGACTCGTCAAGGCGCGTGTCCACCTAAAGACTTATATCTTACTTATCACGAATGGTAAACTCTCCATATATCTACAGCTATGTCCATAGAGTGTTGCTTGTGAAACCTATAACTTGCCGGCAAATTGTATTTCATCTCTGCTATAACATTGCCTTTCAACCCCCAGTCCTTAATCTTCTTGTTTATGTGTGACCTGTTAAATTACATAATATTAGGTAATTCAAAACTTGTATGGAGAAGTCTGAAGTTAAATTTAAGTTCAGTGCTTCTTTTTCTTTCAATTTCATTAAGATAAGGACAGAAGATAAAATTTTAGTATGGACCTGTCAAATACTACGTTAAAAATAGATAATTTAGACGCGATTAAAAACATGACCACTTAAAATACGTCAATTTTCTTCGGGCGCTGTATAATTTGACAAGTCGAAACCATATGTATCTTCTGTTCTTTCTTTTCTTAATGAAACGGAAAGAGAAAGATGCACTTAAATGTATTCATATTATATTAATATTATATTCAATTATAAATATTCATATTATATTCAATTACCTTGTGGAACTCTTATGCAATGAGTAAACAGTTCCATTGGCGAGGTGAGTACCCATTCGGAGAAATTCGACGTCAATCCCAGAATTGTTCTTTGTACCAAATGGTGGGTTCATTAGCACTGTGTCGAAGCGACCCTCCCATCTGAAACCATGTATTATGTCACCAAATCTGAGATGGAATAACTCACGGTATAACAGGTTTGTAGAAATTACACAAATAGCCCGTATAGATGTACTGGATGTAAGAAAATACAATGAGTACCAGTAACGTGTATTTGATGTGGGCAAATAAGCAGTGTTTATCTCATTGAACCCTAACTCTGGTGCACACATAAAAAAACGCATTTCAGATCAAGAATATACCTGCAAACACCGAAATTCAAAAAGTCACACTGTATGGCATCAATATTGGTGACCTCCACTTCTTTGACGTTATCATTGAACACCTCGAGTGCATCCCTGTCGATGTCGACGGCCGTCACTATGCTAGCGCCCAGCAGCGCCGCGCCGATGCCCCACATGCCCGGACCGCAACCTGCGTCTAGTACAGAGTGGTCCTGTATGGATCCGTATTGCGTCTGTAACAAAGTGATGGAAATATTTAAATTATCAATCCTTAAAGAAGTTGGCCTTATACTTACCTTTCAATATCCTTAGCAACTCAGTGTCTCTGTTTGTTACGCTATGCGGAATAAGCTGGAAGCCCGTGAAAAGATATAGGCATAGAAAATCTATTGTTTAGCATCAGGCTCTACAACTACTGATAACAGCATTCTGACAAAGTGCTTATGTGTTATAGGAACAATAAAATGCGCGTATAGTGGGATAATAGGGCTATTTCACTCTTACCCTCTCTCGTAAAAAAATATCAAAACAGTGTGCGGTATTGTCTGTGTTGCATAAATTCCGTAGGCATTTTTATACTACTAGTACTAAGATAACGTTTTATATCCTTAATTGCATACTTATAGCACAGTTTAACGATCCATACAGTTGGTAAACGCCTTTGATGTCGGACGACACCGCCGCCGCCGCCCGTGTAGGTATTTACGCTACCGCGTGCAAATGTGCAAGGGTTGTCAAATAAGACCAACTTTATTTTTTTCATAATTGAATATTACCTACATGTGAGAATTACGCGGCTGTGGAGTTTTATAAAGGGGGGCAAATTTTTCATTATTTTTGCGATAGGACACACCGTTTCCGAGATACAAGCTTTAGAAGAAAAAAAGACAGGTCACAGCGGCATGCGACTACGGTCATAACCTAGAAACAGACTGGTACACAGGACAGAAGGTAGGTACCTAAGTACCTTTGCTTATTGTTTTATCCGGGTTTTTCGTAGTCAGGTTTTAGTTTTTTTAACTTTTGTATATTTAAATAAATAACCTAACATTGCGTGAACAGTGTCCAAGTGCCTGAGATAGCCCGTTCGCAAAGCGTATATACCTACAATACGAAATATAAATGATGCCGATTGAAATGTTTTTCCGATTGTAATAATATAACGTATACGAATACGTGTATAACTTAACTTTACTCGTACCTACTATAATTATTATATACGTAACTATAAACACGACGAGTTTATACAAAATAAATATTAGTAGATACCCACCTGTTTAATACGAATTTATAAGAATAAACTCTAAGAATACCTCGCGTCACGGGGAAATCTATGAAATCTTAAATCCTTATTGTGTCTCGTTGTCGAGGTACATCCGTACACAGAACAAGAAGTGTGCACCATTATAATTAGTTTATTCATTGATTCTTGAAAACTCGCTCGCGATTTACACGGATTTGTTAGCCCCAGAGTTTGGCCCGCCAACTACGCGCACTCGCGGGCAGCGATCCGCGCCGCCCACTTCCCCTCGAGATCCCCGCCGTTGCTCTATGCAAGTACATTCGTTTTACAACTGTATGGATCGTTAAACTGTGCTTATAGTATTCAAATTGACATAAACATCAAAATTCTTAATTTTCTGTTCAAATTAAGAATTTTGATGTTTATGTCAAATTGTGGAGGTTTAGAAGTAGAAGACACAAATGTATTCTATTATCGATACTAATATACTAATAATAATATATAATTTAATAGTTATTATAAATGGAAAAGTGTGTCTGTCTGTATGTTTTTCTTTCTTTCACGGCAAAACGGAGCGACGAATTTACGTGATTTTTTAAGTGGAGATAGTTGAAAGGATGGAGAGTAACATAGGCTACTTTTTGTCTCTTTTTAACGCGAGCGAAGCCGCGGGCAAAAGCTGGTTTCTGTATATATTTACCTGGATAGTGTAAAGTGCGGTAGCTGCAAGAAGGGCTGGTGTCTCATATTGTTCATACTGAATCTTTGGTTCTGCAAACCCATCCAAGCTCTCCAAATAACTCTTGAGGAGCTTCAGCTTCATTATAGCCGACATTGTGGTTGTATTCACTTGTTATCAAATCTGGGTAGAACAGGGAGGATCTGGTTTCCAAATGATGAGTCTTGAGAGACAAAGTAGCCACAGGATGTGGCGTTTGCGTGCTGTAATGCTGCTCTGTGACTTGTGTTCACTATGTTTGCTTCAGGTAGTTGAGGAAATCCCTAGAAAAGAACAGAGAAAAACAATACAACATCAAATAATTAACTTAACTTCAAAAATCTATAATCAAACAAAATTAATGAACATCAAGCAACTCTATATCTATAATACATGTATATTCATTAAGTGCTTAATAAAAAAATACACACAAACATTATATTATATTACCTCAATATCGACAAGTCAGCCAACAAAGCTCACGATGAGCGAGCCTAATTGTGCTACGTAAAACTAGAACCAACTATGGCAAAAAATGGTTACATTTGAAGGAGTGCAACTATATAATAAATTACCATCAAGTATTAGAAATGTACACTCACTCAATGCATTCAAAATTCAGCTCGGCCAGTATTTAACAGCAAGTAAAACAACCTCGCAGAAATGAATGCCTTGGGTGGGTTGTGTTTGTGAAACTGTACATAGAGGTAAAGTCGAACCTTTTTATATTGTTAACATTAATTTATTGTTCTCAAGTAAGTGACATTTGTGTATGTTTTATTGAGAATAAAGTTTCTTTAAACATAACTTAAATAGTCTTTAAGAAGAAGGGGATAATGCCTCTTTGTGGAAACCTTATTTGTTGCAGTTCATCGACCAACCGACAGCCGGCTGTCGGACTGCTATTGTCTTTCTATTGTGCCTCGAATCATGTGTGTTGGAAGGTTTAATAGTAAGGGACAGATTATTGTTTTAAGTGAGAAAAAAATTGATACTTTTTTATGAGGAGATATTATTTTCTAGTATATCTCATGTGTTGATCTCTTAATTGGTGTTGTTTCCATTTCGTAATTTCGAACAATTTAATACATTAATATGAGGATTGCATGTTAATAGCTTTCATAAAATGCTAGTTGTTTTTTTTTTTTGGTCATCTTGCCTTCTTCTAATTGCTAGTAATAAATTACTATTCTTTAAGGCTGGTTTTATTGTCAAACGTTTCGGCAGCGCTGTTGGAGCGCGCGCGTTCGTAGATATTATTATGAGAGTAGTAGTTGCGTTTCAAAGTCGCGCGCTTTTGCAGCGCCGTTCATAATCGTTCATAAACGCGCACTGTTCGTCGGCGCTGCCAGGCGCGGGCCGGTTTGCGGTTTTACGGCAAGTGTGCGTTTTATTGTGACGCCGTTGAGACGCGCCGTTTTTAACAGCGGACTGCCCAGCGGCGCGTCTAGGGGCGTGACTATAAAACCAGCCTGAAACTCATTCTTTTCAACATTTGCATTGTAATTATTCCCAATTGTTGTAGATATTTATATAATAGGATGAAAAGTTGGTTGCTCTTGGTGCAAAGAATGGTAATCGCTATTCAGCGAGGTAATGCGGCGAGTGTGATGGGCACTTTTGCACCCGAAACATTCAGGGGCGGGTTACTTTTTGATAATTGAGGTTATTTTGTTTCATTTCTTATTGTAATAAATTGTAATTATAATCTTTATAAAGGATGAAAAGTTAATTAATTGTTGGTTTTCTAAATGTGTTGGTTGAAACTGTAAGTGTAGAGAGTAATGAAAATAACCTAAGAACAAACTTTACCTTTTGTTTTTAAAAAAGCATTGTTAGGAATGAACAGTATACTTACAGCAGTAGCAGAGACTGGTGGGATAGAGCACATAGGCAATTGACTGACGGGATTCGGCTGCGTCAATGATATCGAGGTGGCGGTCAGGGGAGCCACAGCACCTTGCTTCAGGAGCATCTGTTTCTTCAGCTGCAGCTCTTCCAATATCTTCCTATTCGTCAATTCTGCACAAAAAAAAAACAAAATTTATAAAGATCCTTTGAATTGATAATGATATCTTATGATAGTAGTGTAGATCAGGGGAACAGTATAAGTAAAATATTCAGATCCACTTTTCCCATTACTTGAATGTTTACATACATATTCACACAATTGTTTTAGGAAAACTTACCTCTTTGTGCGTTAGGTTGGGGAAACGCCATCTAATATTCTACTAAGATCCTATTATTGATGGTTTGTACCTAGAGGTAGACATAAAACTATTTGAAACGCCTGGGATGATTTGGTATGATCTGGTTTCATCAAAATCCTTGTATATTTATAATATATACTGAAATAGAAATAAAGTTTGACAGCGATCCCAAATTACTAATTAATAAATATGAAGATATAAAATAATCGATCACCGTCCGATTTACTTTAGACTTAGAGAATTCAGAAATTCAGAATTTCAGACTTCACGTTTTTTTTTTTTTTTTTTGTGTCTGGAGTGTTGACTTGTCACTTGCTTGACACATTTGACGCCCGCCTGACGGCCAGGGTTGCTAGAGTCCCAATAATATAATGGAGGCCATACACGCTAGGGTTTGCATGATGGTTATAACTGTGCATGCAAAACCGACAAGCATAACCGAGTTTGCATGCACCGATAACTGTACAGTTTAATCACATACACGCTAGGGCTTGCCTGTCGGTTATGCATGCACGGCTAAAACCATCATGCAAAACCTAGCGTGTATGGCCTCCATAATTATTTGTTTTGTTGTTTATTGTTCAAGTTTCCATTACCCGACTGTGGGTGAAAAACGATAAATCACCCGACGCGTGCAGCTGCTGCAGCGCTATGGAGTTGCGGTCACGTGGCACGTGCAGCTGCTGCAGCGCTGCGGAGTCGCGTTAAGGGTATTACACTCTTTTTTTTTAAGTATTTCAAATAACTCCTACAGTACTAAGAAACCACTAAAAAAAATCCTTAATTTTTATTTAAGCGCTAAGTACCCTAAAAACGCTTTTAAAAATTGTATTTTCAAATTTCGCGCGGAAATTTCCAAAAACGGAAAACGCCGTGGGCGTGGTTTTGCTTTGGCGATATGACGTCCTTACCTTACGTCATGTAAATAAACAAACGCGCTGTGACACTTTACATAACTTTTATTGTTTTTATCTCAAAAATTAGTTTCTGTTCGACTTACCGTTGGTGTGCGTTTCGGAATGCAAGAACACAAGTGTGAAAACATCGGAATAATTGTGAATTCTAGTGTTAACTGATTAAATTTAAGAAAAACTTAGTTAAAAGTTGTGGGAAGAGTATTCCAACTATTACACCATAAAAACCCGTTTGTACCGTTTGTACTGTTGTTGTAAACATTTTATACCTTAGGCACTACTGCTTGGCACTACCGGTAGTGTCATGGCAAATTTTGTTTTCCTATGACGCTACTTCTCTGATTGGCTCATTGGACGCATATAACAAAATTACCCGTGATCTACTTAGTTACCCGTGGTACTACCATCCGGTTGATTTAAATATTCGTGACTTATCGTGTACCTATATTATGTATTAAGCTTAATTAAATGAAAAAAAAAACATAGATGCGTATTTACTCGCCGAAAATGTCTATCTTAATTTCTCCAACGTATTCCCAACCGATAATTCTCCGTTGATAAACTGAAGAAGAATGTTCATAATATAATCGTCATTATCTATAGCTATTTTAGTCCGCTTTGACCCCTTGTTCGTTTGTTGTCGTTTCATCTTTGTGTTCTGGACCTGCCTCAAGAGTTTTAACAATCGTGGTAACGTGATTGAACCTTTCGTGACCATTTTATTAATTTTGGAGTGCCAACCCTCCATAGCATTGTTGGTTCTATGACGTAGACCATAAACACTCAACATTTTACGTATATTATTTTTTAACCAGAAACGTTCTACGTAATTTATAAACTTTTGCATGCCCAAGTCTTGACTTTCTGCTTTTACATATTCCCAACCACGCATTATTTCTTCTTCCGGCAATAAAGGGAGGGCTGCTGTTAGTCCAGTAATACGTTTGTGACCTTTTTTTTTATTAAAGCCTATTGCTTTAGCTTTTTTCCATACGGCTCTTGACCAATGGTAAAAGCAGCCTTTCAGTTGAATGTCGGGGAAAACTTCTGTCAACGCATTGATCGCTGCCAACTCAAAATCGCAGTGGAATATATCAGGAGACCAATTTGGTAGCGCCGATTTTATTAAGTTGTATAAGGTTGTGTATGTTTTTTGGTTTTTATTTGGTAATAAAGCAAAAATTAAGGGGATTACGTTTGTAGTTTCTACCGTGCTACCGATGTCCCCATGAATACTGTATAGCTCACCAAATGGTGGAGGGCAGCTTTTAAATGTAGCATCCCCAAAAAATTCACGGATTTCACTTATCATTTGTCTGCAGTCCGGAGAACAAAATAATAAAATTCGACTCTCTTCGTGATAATAGTCTGCTAAAATAAAATCACAGAAATCAACTGGAATTTGAACTTCTTCAAAATCTCGGTAAACTGTTTTCAGAACTCCCAGCGATTTGTTCCTCATATCGTACAAACAATGCTGCACACTTGAAAATGGGGGTAGTGAGGCCACAAAATTCAAACCCTTATTTTCAAACGAAATACAGGTCTCATCGTATAATTGAGTGATTGGTTTATCAGATTTTGTTACTTTAATCTTCAAATTTTCTATTTCTTTAGCAACAATAGACCTGCCGACAGAATGTTCACACGTGTGAACTTTTTGTGATGTTTTGATTAATTTGTTACCCTAAAAATAAACCATAAAATTAGGAGATAAAATATAAATAAATAACTACTATGAATAATCTGTAATAGGTACCTAAGACTTACTTTGATTGTTATTGTTCCTGGACATTTCGATTTTTTGTAGGCTGAACAACGCCATATACTTGAACCACTTTTGAAATCTCGGAGCTTAAGATATTGATAATCACAATGTATAATAACCGTTCCGCCTTTATGTTGTCTAAAGAAAAGTTCACTATCGTCGACCTCCATTTAAATAAATATTAAGTAATTAATTTTTTTAACAATATCTTTGTAATTTTAAATATGCAGGTATGAATTGCATAATACATTTATTTTAATATTGCAAATAATGTATGACATTGACATTGTCTACTTGTAAACATTATCTCGAGTGCCAGTAGATATTATGAATTGGAACAAGCTCTAAGTAGTTTGCATTGCAGGATACCTCGCGTGCCAAGGGAAATTAATTTTCCCGTGCCACTACTAGGGCCACTGTAGTGCCACAGAAACTTCTTTTTTACCCGTGGCACTACCGGTAGTGTCGTGGGAAAACAAAATTTGCCATGACACTACCGGTAGTGCCAAGCAGTAGTGCCTAAGGTATAAAATGGTTGTAAATATCACTTTGATGTAAGTACACATGTGCATTAGCCATCTAAAATATCTTTCACAATAACTTCCATGAAAAAGTATATTTTTATAATAAAGATCGTATTAGGAGGTTATAAATAAAACAAATAGTGACGTCTAGACTCTAGTTGACACTGTTGACAGTCGACAGCTGTCACTGTCTGTGGTCTGTATTTCGGTGTGTTCAAGAACAATGGAACGGAGGCGGGAAATCGTTTGCATAGAAAGGCGCGCTTTTCGATTTTAAAAATATTTATTTGTTAATTTTGTACAATTTCTTTGTAAAATCTTATTTCAATAGTTAGTTTTAAGTGTAAATATATTAAAAATAGTTAAATATGGTGAAAAAAAGAAAGAGGAAGGAGGATGAGTCGCCACCGGATCTTCAGCAAGCATCAACCGATTCCGACTCAGCGGAATCGGCGGTAACATGTTCCTCTTACAGGGACGTAAATAAGAACAAGGACCCGAAGGATAAATACGCGGTCTATAAGGTAAAAGGTTACAGCCGTAAGTACCCGGAGGACACAACGAAAAAAGAGCTGGTTGTTTTCTTGAACCATGTTGAAGAAAATCGTTTTTTCACCGACAGAGATCGCATGGCGTTGTCGAAAGGCATACGCGAACACGGCGTTTCAGGCGTCTTGCACATGCGATCAATAAATAAATATAAGGTTGGCATCACATTAATTGATCTTCCAAACAACGCCAATATGTTCCTCAAAAACAAAAAAATATTAGATCAGTTGGGTCTTAAAGCATCCATCCCTGCTGTTGATACAGAGGTTACTGGAGTCCTCACTTCAGTTCCTGTAGATATGTCGAATGCAGATATATTTTCACTGATAGGAAGCTCGAAAAATGTTGTACAGGTCAGGCGCTTTATGCGCAGGGTAAAGAGTTTCGGCAGTGTAGAATTCACACCTACACAAGCGGTCGCTGTTACCTTTGCGTCCACTATTCTTCCAGCTTATATATACTTGGACTCATGGCGTCATGAGGTCAAAACTTATATTCCACCTGTTAAGCAATGTCTGAAGTGCCTACGGTATGGTCATATTGCAAAATTTTGTCGCAATACGGAGGTATGTTCGATCTGCACATTAAATCATAATTTTAAGAATTGTCAAGTTGACCCTAAGGACGCTAAGTGTGCGAACTGCAAGGGTGATCACATAGCTATTTCCTCAGTTTGTCCATTAAAAAAACAAAAAATCGAAGAAAATAAAATAAAGTCAAGAAACGCCACATATTCTGATCTTTTTAATGTAAATGCTTTTCCAGCTCTAACTGCAAAAAATTTAGATGTACAAATTAATAATTTAATGAAATCTGATAAATTTATAAATATCTTAGTAGAAACAATTACCAAAATAGTTAGTAATAAAGATGTCCCTATAAACTCATCTTCAATTAAAGAGGTTTTAAAAACAACTCTTAGTAACAAAATTCCTTCACCTCCATAATGGATTTATCAAATATAAACATAATGCAATGGAATGCACAAAGTCTCAATAGCAACAAACATATATTTATCAATTTCCTCTATACGTACAATATTCACATTGCAATAATTAGTGAAACATGGTTCAAACCAGAACAAAACTTTAAAATTAAAAACTACAATATTGAAAGAAATGACTGTGGCAACAAACACAATGGAGTTGCCATTATTATTCATAAAAGTATTAATTACACTAAAATCAACACTTATTTTGACAATTCTTTACAAAATATTTGTGTAAAAGTTCTAATTAACAATAAGGAAATAAGTATAGTCAGTTTTTACAGTCCTTCAATTTCTAATCCTGCTTTCAATAAAGATAATTTTGATTCATTGGTCAAGTCTATTCCTGGTCCTTTTATATTTGCTGGGGACTTTAATGCTCATCACACATCTTGGGGATGTGGTTCTGATTCTCCACGCGGTCGAAATATTTTAGAGGTCATTGACGATAATAATTTAATTCTTCTTAACAATGGTCAGGCAACAACAGTTGGCTCTCTAACTTGGCGTGCAAATGCATTGGACTTGTCTTTAGTTTCTCCATCATTGGCACTTAATTGTGAATGGCACATGCATGATAGTCCTCTTGGTAGTAGTTACCATATTCCTGCAATTATAAAAGTTACAATGAGTAATAGTCAAAACGATTCATGTAGAGATTGTTCTAATGCTGAACATTTGCCTGTCTATCCAAATTACAAAAAGGTGGATTGGCAAATGTTTAGTAATAAGGTGGATGAAATTTTAGTTGATTTTAAAACAGATAACACAATATGTCCTCTTGATTTATATTATCATTTTTGTACAATTTTACGCACAGCTGCTGCTAATTCCATCCAAAATTCTAATGTCAATATGAATACCAGCAACCGCTCATGTCTCACAAATAGGAGTAAAAGACCTGCCCTTCCTTGGTGGAATCAAAAATGTACAGAGGCTGTATCAAATTTCAAAACAGCCTACATTAATTTTAAAAATAACCCATCAGAAGAAACATATATAAAGTTTAAAAGACTTCGTGCACTTAAAAAATTAATTATAAAAACTGAACGACAAAAAAGTTGGTTGACTTTATGTGAAACTTTCAATAGATGCACACCGATATCTATTATATGGAATTTTATGCGCAAATATAATAAAACGTTTAATTCTAATAACCATGAAAATGACGCCTGGATTTTAGATTTTTTGAAGAAATATTCACCAGATTTTGTGTCTAATGCTCCAAGATCCTTATTCAATAATACAACCAAGTCCAACCCACCCAACCATAGTTTTCTCCTAGATCCTTTTACAATCAGTGAATTAATATCTGCTATTTCATCTCGAAGAGACACTACTCATGGTCTAGATGGCATGCCATACATACTATTTAAAAGACTTAGCATCACTGGTTTAAAAATATTCATGAAAGTCCTGAATTTGCTATGGGAAAAGGGAAAACAATATTATACCCCAAGACTGGAAAGTAGATTGTCTTGTACCAATTTTAAAACCAGACAAACCCAAATCATGTCCTGATTCCTATCGTCCCATAGCACTTACTTCTTGTGTTGGAAAACTATTTGAGCAATTGTTGAAGCAGCGTTTAGAGTTTTACGTTGAAAAAAATCATATTCTACCTTCTAATCAATTTGGATTTCGTAGAAATCGGTCGGCTAGAGAAAGCGTCTGTCAACTGCAGCTTGATATACATAATGCTTTATTGGCCAATGAGAATTTGGTTGGAGTTTTCTTTGATGTCGCTGGTGCTTTTAATAGCGTAAATATAGATATTTTATGTCATGAATTATTACAAATAGGGATCAGTGAAAAATTCATAATTTGGGTCAGAAACTTTTTGTGCAACAGAGAAGTATTTGTTAAATTTAATAGACATCTTTATGGTCCTAGAGTTGCATCTAAAGGAGTTTGTCAAGGAGGTATATTATCACCATTATTATTTATATTGTATATACGTAGATTAAATTTAATTTTAGGATCTCAGGTCAAAAATTTACAATTTGCTGATGATTTGGTAGTTTATGCTTCTGGAAACAATTTATTACAGGTTGTTCACAAAGTTAATGATGCCCTGACAAATTTGTACAAGTTTTTCTCCTATCTTGACCTTAATGTCAATCCATCCAAGTCTAAAGTGGTAGTATTTGGTAAACAGTGTCATAATATGCCCCTCGTACAATATAACAATTGTGCATTGTCTATTTCACAAGAAGTTAAATTTTTAGGGATTCTATTTACACATAATTTAACATGGAACAACTATATTAAACATATTATTAGTAAAGCAAATAAAGCCTATAATATATTGAAATCTTTAGCTGGTTCATACTGGGGTGCAGACCCAAAAATTTTGCTACTGTTGTACAAATCTTTAGTTCGTAGTCATTTTGAATATGGTTTTTATTGTTTCGCTGCAGATACTAAATTTGTAAATAGTCTAGACGTTCTGCAAAATAAATGTTTGCGTGTTATCACTGGGGCATTCAGAAGTACTCCTATAAATGCAATGCAGATTGAATGTAATGTTCCACCATTAAAAATTCGATTTCATTACCTGAAAGAAAGATTCATACTAAAACTGTATAGCACATCCAATAATAGTCTTTTAGCCAATCTGTTGCATTCCAATCCTAGTTTGGGTATAAAACCATTTTATTTGTTAGAGAACCTTCATAATTTCATAAACTTTATTAAAAATGCAAATATATACCAATCACAACACATTCTGCCATGTTATCAAGGAACATTTGCTGCTAAATTTCCAGAAATAAATATAATTATAAAAAACAAAAAGGATCTCTCTTCAAAAGAGGAAGTTAGTGCAGTATTGTCAAAGTGGCCAGATCATAAATTTGTGTACAGTGATGGCTCGAAAAATGATAGAGCAGTGTCTTTCGCTATTTATGAGCCAATCTCAAACATCGGTATAGGTCGAAAAATTGACAAAAATGCTAGTATTTTTACAGCTGAAGCTGTTGCTATCTTGGGCGCTTTAAAACATATTAAAAATTGCAATTTAGGGCACAGCAGGTGGTTTGTAGTAAGTGACAGCATGAGTGTACTAAAAAATCTGGCAAATAACAAACTACATGCTAACACTAATTACATTATTTATTTGATAAAAGAGTTATGGTTAGAACTGTTTTATTCTAATATTGAAGTTGGTTTTGTTTGGGTACCTTCACACATTGGCGTTACAGGAAATGAAAAGGCAGACTATCTGGCCAAAAAAATTGTTGATCTAGATGAATTGATTCCAAATACTGATATGAGTATTTCTATACCACATACAGATGCAGTCAGTCTTTTAAAACAGCGTATGTATCAGGCTTGGGGAAGACATTCCTACCAGTCCACACATGTAGAAAATAAAGGCACTTGGTTTGCTACTTTGGATGTACAAATTAACTCCATACCTTGGTTTTGTAAGAATAACAAGTTCATAAACAGAAAATTTTATTCATTTATTTGTCGTATGCGTTTTGGCCACTGTCGTTTAAATTATCATCTTCATCGTCTTAAAATGGTTAACTCGCCTTATTGTGAATATTGTCAATTGGAAAAAGTGCAATCTTTACATCACATCTTCTTTGAGTGTTCGTCTTTCAACATTCAGCGCCTTGTGTTGTCGGATGAACTTTTGAAAATTTATAAAATACCTGATATGGTCCCGCAATGCATTCAGGAGCTACTTATGAATGTCTCAACCTATATATATTTGTACAAATTTATATTAGAAACTGTAAATGAGATTTAGGTTATACTTTTAGATATCTTATGCATTCATTTTATACTTTATTTAAAAAATTGTGTACATAGTTTTGTAGGTTCTAATTTGTTCTAGAAGAAAATAGGAAATACCTAGCCAAGCTATAAATAAATTTGACATGTTTGTTCAAGTCATGTTTGACTTGACATTGACAATGACACTCACTTGGATTTGACAAAAACTAATGATAAAAACGGATATGAATAATTACAATGAATGGACTTATAACGAAAGACGATAAAAAATAAAATTAAAATACTAAAAAAGTGAAAAAAAAAATGAGAAATAAATACGAAAGACAATATTACATAAATATATCACGGAAGAAAATATTGAGACGAAAGACTAGGCAATATGGTTGAAAGACTATAGCCTTCCCTTCAGGGAGAAAAAAAAAAAAAAAAAAAAAAGTGTTCAAGAACAGGTAAAAAAACTGAAAACTTTGAATTGAATTTAAAAAAATATTTTCTAGTTTTATGAACTAAAACTAACACTGTTCGGCTGCTTTTTGCTTAAGCTACCTCAATAATATATTTTTATATTTTTTCTCTTATACAGTGTAATACCCTATTATACACGTAAACAACAGTTGCCTCAAAGAGCAGTCAGCACGTGAACGCCCTTTAGTTCCGGGGTTGCGGAATAGTTGTAATAGTTACCGTGGCCCCGGAACATGAAGGGCAACTGAAGGAACAGGAGGGGGTTTTAGTCAGAAAAAGTCTAACACAGCCCGGGCGTAAAATGTAAAATTTGATGATATCCCACTCAACAAAAAGTGTTAAATTATCACGATTTTGTACTGAAACAATAATGAAAGCTTCTATTAGTTCATCATACATTTACACAGGTACATGGTACATTTACTGTTTAGATATGCACAGGAAAAAATAAACACACTTGTCAATAAAATCTACACTAATATTATAAAGAGAAAAACTTTGTATGTTTGATTAACAATATACATATAGATAGAAGTACCTAATGAAGATTGTCTGAAATATTTAAACCCAAAAAAATCTTTTGACAATGTCCAGTCAAGTGTGCGTGTACTGTACGTGTCAAAACAATAAAAGTAGTAAATAATATCACCAAAAACGAGAGTGAGTGAATATTTTTATTTAAGGGGGATGCTTTACGGGATGCTTTGCGGGCGAGACTTTAACTGACTAAAACCCACTCATGTTCCTTTGGTTGCCATTTATGTTCCGGGGCCACGGTGACTATTATAACTATTCCACAATCCCGGGGGATACACACTTACAAGAGGACCACTATTGAACAATCTGGCAGCCCTACAGTGTTTCAAATATAAGAAGTGCAATTTGACATTTCTAACCTACTGAAGAATAGGGATTGGGTTAAAAAAATCGATTACTACAATATCCGATTTATACGAGATATTGATTACATTTCTTTGTAATTTATAATCGATTTAAGTTACAGATTTATTTATTTTATGACTGTAAATTTCTGAATTTTAGATGAAAGAAATTCTCAAATTCTCATTTGCCAGTGTTGCCAAATTAAAAGAAAAAATATTTTTTTGTCAAGACTTGAGCACGAGCGATTTTGCTTACAAAAACCTATTAAAATTATAATAACTATAAATTTAATTTTAAATATGCTTTTTCGTTGACATTTAGAAATCATCAAAAATATATTTAAATAATAAATGTCGCTTTCATTGAAAACGATCGTTATTAATAAGTTCGATTATTCGGTCATTTTTAACGATTATTGGTATACAAGTGAATTTGAAGAGTCACAACACTACGGTATCGTACCTTACTACGTGACTTTGACACGACGTGGAGTAAAAATATTATTTATTGTCAACAATGGTTATATTGCTTTTTTTGAAATTTTAATGTAAATTAAGTGATTAAGAATTGTGCAGTTTGTGATAAAATAAAAATAACTTTAAAATTACGTGGTTTTACGGAAGAAATAAATGTCAATTTTTGAGTTACGCATGTACAAAGTTGTGTCGTCATGAAAAGTATGAAACGTCAAATTGCACTTCTTATATTTGAAACATTGTAATTTTGACTTATTTTGTTTGACAGTGACATAAATTGATTTTTGACATATACTTAATACTAACCAACCCATAAAGCACTTTAAACACCCAGCATGAAACGAAACGTAATTTCGTTAATTGAAAATCAGAAAATGTATGACTAGGACATTACAGGTACTGCACATCACTTTGTTCTTTTTTATAATATAACTAGCTTTTGCCCGCGGCTTCGTTCGCGTTAGAAAGAGACAAAAAGCCTATGTTACTCTCCATCCCTTCAACTATCTCCACTTAAAAAATCAAGTCAATTCGTCGCTCCGTTTTGCCGTGAAAGAAAGACAAACATACAGACAGACACACTTTCCCATTTATAATATTAGCTTAGAATAATAGTATGGATATTTGATTGTAATTTTATTTCATTGCGTGTTTTTTTATGTATTTTATTACCTAATGAATTTAGGTATTCGTTGATTATTATGAGTCTTGTTTCTCGAGATAAAGAAAAAATATATTAATAGAAATACTGTATCTATTTTATCTTTAAATCTCTTCGATAAATAATTATATTCTACTATTATCCAAATGCAAAGAAAGACGTACTGACCGGAAATAGTCCATGTTTGCCATTGCCAACCATCCACGTCCGGTAAATAATCGTATAATTTTAGCAATTACCGGTTATGAGGTGTGTAAAAACTATTTTATTTTATTGTCTAGTCTAAAATTCATTAAATTATTTAAGATATTAATTTATCTTGGTATGCATTATTTTTTCTTAAGTAATTGCTAGTTTGATCATTTTATTATTTTATGGGTCATTCAACTCCACCGCCTGCTCGATTCAGATTCAGACAGACATCGCGCCATAAGCATAGTTGAGCATAATGCCCAAATGCCACAACGCAATGCTCCGGTTTCGGCACCCAAACTATAATATTTATGAGCCGGCGACATATCGGTTTTGATTGCGGTTTCTTCAAGCGGGGAACTGCAGTCGTAGGTTTCGCTACTAATCTATTGACTTAGGTGTTTCATGAGTTATTTGTCCTTTAAGGGCCGAGTCACACCGAAATGGCAGCGTCGGAAGAAGTACGAGGCGCGCGGCCGCTCGCGGCGCTGCTGGCGACCTCGCGGCACCGCGGGCGGCCTCGCAACCTTTTCAAGCGATACTAGTCTTTTTAGTATGTAGTTAAAGTTTAAAGTTATTTCACACTGAAGGTGCTCGCCGCGCCGCTGCCATTCCGGTGTGACTCGGGCCTAAATTCCAAGGTAGAGGGGAAGAGGTAAAAGTACCAGTGTTAGGGCCGAGTCACACCGAAATGGCAGCGGCCGGCAGCGGCCTCGCGGCCCCGCGCGCCTGGTATTTTCTTGACGAGTTTACCGGCCCGCGGTGCCGCGAGCGGCCTCGCGTCGTCGCTGGCAGCCTCGAGACCTTTTCAAGATTTTAAGCGGTACTGGTCTTTTAGGGCGTGCGGTGCGATAAGCGGGCGTCCGTCGCGGGCACCCGCGCCGTGCTCCGTCGCGGACAAATTCAACCGGTCGCGGACGCCCGTTCCGTGCGGGCGTCCGCGACGGTCTCCCGCCTCTCGCAGCGCCGCCAGTACAATTTTGATCGCGCGAGTGTACTGTTTCCTAGAAACATCTCCATTCGCGTGTTCCATCACGCGGACCCGTCGCCCGCGAGGCAGGCACCCGCCGCCCGCGCCGCGTGCGACGGGCGACCCGCTGCAAGCAGCGCTGTTCTATGAGATTACATGAAACAGCACGCCACGCGGACACCCGCGACGGACGCCCGTAAGACCCTGTCCAGGACGGCGAATTCGCTGCGTAAACGACTCGCGCGAATTCACTCGCGCGTTGGCGAGATACTAGGCACCAATACATCGCGTCCACAAGCATCGCGCGAATAATAAACTCGCGCGTAACACGCGTGCAATTCGCCGGACTCTCGACTCGCGCGTGACTCGCGCGTAATGCGCGCGAGTCGAGATACTAGGGCCGCCTTGTTGCGTCCAGAGTTCGCGCGAATTTCAGAGCGAGAGCACGTATAAAAAAGAAAGAGAAGGAAATACGACTCGCGCGTAGGTACGCTCTATACGCGTTGGCTGTGGACGCAACACTCGCGCGTGATACGCGCGAGAGAATCGCGGCGATTTCGCCCTTCTGGACAGGGTCTAAAGTATGTAGTGAAAGTTTAAAATTATTTCACACTGAAAGTGCTCGCCGCGTCGCTGCCGGCCGCGCCGCTGCCATTCCAGTGTGACTCGGCTCTAAGTTGGACCACATTTGTCGCCACATGTAGGGTATCGTGGCGACGAGGTATCACCCAGTCAGAATGCACAATGCATACACTCAAAATAAATAAAAAAGAAAACCATTATTGATTTTATATAAAAGCATTTATTTTAAAACAATGTAGGTAATAATATACTTTCTGATTCTTGGCAAAACAGTCTCACATAAGCAAGTCAACATTTGGCCTCTCTTAAGAATAAACATAAGACTAACATGCGCTGCCATAACTCACAAATGAATAAAACTGAAATATCAGATAAATAATATAAAAGGACAAATATAAAATTATTTTCGTACATCTACATTGCAGTTAGCATTGCATCTTGGTTGAGCAATCTTAGATTAATTTGTTTATTAACGTAAATTATTCTAAATAAAAGGGAACATTAACATTACTAGAATTGACTCACAATATTAGCATATATAAAAAAACCATCTACTGTACCTAATTAACAGTTTTCACAGACGCAGACATTACAGTCCACAATGAGTTTGTGGTTATTGATAAAATTTGATAATAAATGCACAACATAAATATAATTTAAGTTGCCTTTGTCTTTTACGTTTATAAAAATATATAACAATTTAGAAATAATTATAACAGTTTTCTTCTATAAACAATTTGGAATAATATTGCACAAGCTCAAAGCTAAATTATTATGTGCATTTTTCATAAATACTATAAATATAACAACAAACCAACACAACACTTCGTAACTCTAAATAATTAGGTTTTATGACTCGTCTTTTAATGACACAATTTAGTTTAACCATCGACAACTACAATCCTGTCCTCGGGAACAGTTACAGCTCGCTGGCTTTGGACGATCCTTAAACTTAATTTAAAAGGAAAATTGATCTCTCCAGAATTCAGCCGCTACTGCACATGCCATGAATGCGTCCCTACTACTAATCTAACTAATAGAAAAATAATATCACAGGCAAATGTGTCAATTTTATAAAGGTGAGAATTTTACACCTAGGCACGAAAGGCTTGGTATGACCTACAGGTTTTGTAACTATTAGAAAGCTAGCTCTACAACTGATTCTGATAGCTAGAGTATTGACAGTCTAGATTATAGTTGTCGATCTAAATCCATAATTTTAGTTTACAATGTGGTCAGTTTTACAAAAAAGGACCGATTTTACAAGGCCGTAGGTCCGGCAATTAAATTTCCACACTGCCTTAGATTTATTATATCAAAATGATACATCTAAGGAACTCCAGAGAGGAAATCTTCATTTTATTATTATATTCTACAAGACTAAAACTAAGAACCGTCAACCGCGAGAATAAAGCGACCACATTGTCCCTCACCACCACCATCACCGAGTGTTGGTTTGTTAGAAAATATTTTCACAGCACAGGAACAAACACATTCTGGACTAAATAAAATCTGAAAATGATAACAACATTTGTTTTTAAAGACTAGCACGTAATTTTGGCACAACGCTGTGTCCTCTCAGAGCACAGTGGCATCGATGTTGTTCTCTTTATATACAAAAGTTCAAAGATTTTGCTCAGTGAAAACTAAGTGCGAGCGGGCCGGACGCGGCCGAGGCGGGCCGCGCCGCTCCGCTCAACAACATTACATCTTTAACGTTAGGGTTTCACAAAGCTTACTACGACCGAGTATCAGGAACAATGTTATTTAGATTTCAATTATTATTTAACAATAGCAAGCAAAGAAAAAGTACATACTTTTAATAATATTTGTGCCCAATGTGTCATGTTCGATGTATCGTTTTAAATTTATTTATGAAACCCTAAATATAGTGACCGATTGTATCGTTCACATGATATGGACAGCTGCCATTACAATCATAAAATGCAAAATAATGTATATTAAATTTTAGTACAAAATTATCGTAAATAATTAAAAAAAACTTATTTGAGTAAATAAATTCTCTTGTTCCATTGCTCATTCAGTGCTATAAAGATCAGAGTGTAAAAATAACTGCATTAACAGCTGTGGAAGCTTGTTCGTGTATAAAGACATTACCCTGTCTCAGGTGGAGGTTCATTATTATTTTTCATGATTTCAACATTCTTTAAATAACATAAAATAAAGTATCTATCAAAACTATTCTAGGGTGGAGTAAAGTATAAAGTGCTCGGCTGTACGATGATGTACGTTTATTTTTACACCCTGTCTCAATGAGTATTTTACCCCAACAACACTCTTAAATCCAAACAACAGTACATACCTAACACTTTCCCTGTATAAATATATTATAGTCTTGTAAAAGAAACCTTCGAAACCTCATAGGTCATTAACACTACGTGAGAAATTACACAAGAGCATTAGGATACGATATATTGCTACGAGTTAACTTATCATTTGGCACTAAATTAACATATTGCATCTCGAGCATTCGTCACAAATATATATACTTGCAAATCCTTTTAACTCTCAATTTATCATTTCTAAATTACATTAAAATTTCCTTTAATTCTCTAATGATATAATTTTCATTGGGCCAAAAATTTCCATGTTCTATGTGAATGTGTTATGAACTATAAACGAAATACAAATATTTCATATATTGAGCAATCTATCCATTCCCTTCTCACTTTCAAATACCTTAAGGTGTTTTAGTAACGGGAATGTGTGCTATACCAAAAGTTAAAACACGAAATTAATAGACAAGACGCGTTCTCGGCAAGTAAAATTTGGCAAAATTGAGCATTAAGACTTTCAAATTGGCATCGTAAAATATTACATAATAGTAAGATTTTACTACGTAGCACTGCGTGACTACATATATATCCTAAATCTGGTAACTGTAACTTATTCATAGGTACACCAATCTCTTACAGTTGACTGCTAAAGATGTGCTAATAGTGTACTGTGTAGTGTACACGGCCAGATCACAGAAACGGCAATTTGTACATCAACCACCATCATCGCAGCGTATTACCGCGTTGCAGCAACCGGTGCAACGTTACATCTATCGCCAGTTCGTTGCGAGTCACGTGTCGGTGTCGACAGTGAGTAGTAGGCAGTCGACTACTTTACAAATACCCACTGCGTGACCTGCCTGTTTCTATGATCTGATGTTATATGATTATGTCATTTGTACAAGATGTACAAAATAGTGAAAAAACTAAGTATTACAAATTGATATGACGTAAACGTGAGACTTTATCATTATGAGAATTTAGTTATTGTTCAAAAGAACTATATATGACCGTGGACTTCTCAAGAGATCTTTCCAATTTACTAACTACATTTATAACAACTTGGTTAAAATAGTATTTAAAAATGAAATAAATCGTTCTTTATCAAATAATAGTTATTGCTTTTTTGATATGATAATACATCTGTGCGCAGATGCATAGCTAGGAGCGGGCTGGCGGCCGCGAGTGGACTGCGCGCCCAGCCGGCTACTGATACCTCTTACGTCACCTTATTATACAGACCAACTGTACAATAGTATAATTACGTTATAACTCTTA
This sequence comes from Athetis lepigone, assembly GCA_033675125.1. Lineage (NCBI taxonomy): Eukaryota > Metazoa > Arthropoda > Insecta > Lepidoptera > Noctuidae > Athetis > Athetis lepigone. The sequence goes on from CM066239.1 coordinate 4,257,946, forward strand.
AATGTATATTTTAAAAATATGACTGCTTTATATCCATCATGATCACAGCTCTCCAAAGACTTTACAATATCCAAACCTTGACGCTCCAAAATAAATTCTTTATTATCATTTACACCTATAAAACGAAATGACTATAATATCTATAAGATAGCTCTAAAAATTATGCCATTTTGATATATTTACTTTGCAATTGCAACGGTCCCTCGTACAGCACTTAAATGCCTCATATACAAATTTTAACGTAACGTTGAAAATGACTCGATTTACATTTAAACATAAAATATAGAAAGCAATAAAACGACTGACTGATGTCTATAAAAAAATTTAGAAATAAAGCGGCAGTGTTTGCGAAAATTCGTGCAAATAGAATCTAACTACAAAACATGTCTTAGGAACCTGATAAATTATTGCTAGAGCTTCGGGCACGACTCCACTCCCCTTCCTTACAAACGACAATGCATCCCCGGCGCGGCCGGCAGATACATAACGAGATAAAATCTTATCAGTAGCCAATAGAAAAATATCACCTAAATAAATATGAATATTTTACACGGGCAACTCACCGCCGTCGTTCGTCGTCGCGACGCCGCGCAAATAAATATAAATCTTTTCAAACGAGCGACGGGAGCCGCGCGCGACCGAGCCGAGACCGACGAACGCGCCTCGGGAGCGACGCCGAGCGACGAGTATCTTAATTTTCTCTTCTTTTTTGGTAAAAAATAACAAGATTATGAAATTGATATGCAACTCCGTGCGGCCATCACTGCGCCTCGCCGTCCGCCTCGTCCGCCGCGCCCCCCGCCCCGCCCGCGCCCCCGCCGCGCGAGTACTCGCCCGCGCCCGCCGCGCCGCCGCCTCCCGGACCTTTCGAAGCCTCGCTACAAGTTACAAAAACGTGGTGTTAACATTTATGTCATAGTATAAAATAAATTAATATTGATATTCATGGCGAGATGACAGGCGGTGAGATTTGCACTGTACCATTTAGTTGCCTTCTTTGTTGAATACGACAATTCGACAAAATGTTAAGTAGAGGGTTTCCTTTTACCCCCGTTTCAATCATTTCCAACAAATTTGTGTCAAGAAACTTAGACGATAAGGTTGAGTTTCCCAAAGCACACTTACTAGTTGGAGTAGGAACAGCGCGCGGAGCCGCCGGGCGCGTCCACGTCGCAGGGCGGCGGGCGCGCGGCCGCGCTCAGCAGGTAGTTGGTCGAATCGCTGAAACAGTTCGACAGCCTGCTACAAATTGTATTACTGCCTCGAGTGGCGCGGTACAGGAACATAACAATATATTAATTAAATAAATACGTAACAGTTTTGTCCATTTTGTAGTAATCGTTTCATTTTAGAAGTGTTTTAAAGTGTTCTTTTTGTTTTATATTTGTGAATATACAAAAACTAATGCACACACAGACAACGTGATGCAAAATTATTCAGGCTCAAAATTTTAAGTAAGTTAGCGAAGTTTGGCATTTAAGTTACGAAACCCTAAAATAATAAACCCTATTTTTTTTTTTTGACAGAGGCCAAAGTAACATAAAGGTTCCTGCTGTTATTAAAAAAACATAGATCTTTGAATTCAGATTATCAGGCATCATAACTTCTGTTTCATTTTTGGGCTACTTTTAGAAATAACTAATACTGATCAAAATTAAATTAACATAATAATACATACTCAATTGATACAACTGTTCATCCATACTAATATTATAAATGGGAAAGTGTGTCTGTCTGTCTGTCTTTCTTTCACGGCAAAACGGAGCGACGGATTTACGTGATTTTTTAAGTGGAGATAGTTGAAGGGATGGAGAGTAACATAGGCTACTTTTTGTCTCTTTCTAACGCGAGCGAAGCCGCGGGCAGAAGCTAGTCATAAATAATAGAAATAGTTAATGGTACCAAGATTAAATAATAATAAATCTATCACGAAGATTGATTATTTTTGTTGTTTTGCTAATTTTAGTTTTAAAATAAAGCGAAACGAAAAGAAAAGTGAAATTATCAGTTTGCAATTTTAAACTTTAAATTAACTACTTTCATTCACTAACTATAATTTATATCTAGTAGTATCTCTCTGTCATGAGCCGCCCAAATACAAGCTATTAATCTTCTTCTTATTGATAAGAACAACATTATCATCCTATAAGTATTCCAAAGCGGGGCAAAAGGTCTTCTCCTAAGTACTAAGAAGTAAGAGCAAAGATGAATATTTCTATTGTTAGAGTACTTTCATTGCAATTCTTATGGCTGAATTTTAAATAGTACCCACTTTTATTTTAAGAATAAATAATGACATATATGACAATTTCTTTACAAAGCTTTGTCAAACCCGAATAGTTAAAAAAACTGTAGATTTTATATGTAATTATATATTTGTTTTGCGTTGTTGCAAGTGTCCTGCAAAGCCATAATACTTAAAAGAATTGTTGGAATATTTATAAAAGAGTTTTATTATCATTCAAAGTCTTAAGTAGAAAGTATGAGAGCCGGTGCTGCGCCAACCTATCGTACGGCGTGCTATCTAAATGTTTAGCAGACGTACGAGCAAGGCGAAAACATGTCAACACAGTCTCGTTAATAACATGATTCAACCGATAGCATTATTTATTTGTTCGAGGTATTCTCTGATGTCATGTCGTAACGCTACTACTTATGGCGATAAGCATGGCACACATGGTGAGCCGATAACCTCTCATACATTAAGATTAATAAAAATTAAAGTGTTTTATCATCTACTATAGGTACCTACGCTCCGATTCAGGTCAATATACCTATCGTTGTAAGTGCGCAAATATTTTAGGAGATGACTACTGGTCCTCTAGACTGTTACACGAGTCATCAATACTAATGTTTTTTAATGTATTGTGAAATGTAAGTAAGTAGGTAATGTTTGTATTTGTTTAGTTACAAAATCAGCATATGGGGACTACCCTGAAATATTTTGCGGATTGTTTTCGCGCGGCGTTATCTCAACATATCATGGGGGCACACAAAGGGATTCCAGATAATACAATTATTCGAAATTTCTTTTCTTAGATAATTTATACAGTATAAGTTACTAAATAATAAAATAAACTAAAGCAAGCTTGCCTTGCAATCTCCATGTCCGCTTGTATTGATGCGGGGAGTCTGTTGAAAATGAAGATATCAGAAAACGTGTCACATTGCATTTAAATTCATTTGTACCTGGGTATTTTACTTAACTTAGAAGTAATTAAGTTACCTATGTTCAATAGAGTAAATAATTTATTATGATAAAAATGGTCTTCAAGTGTTAACTTGATATTTTTACCCTCAATTGAACTTGGAGTTATAGTAATAACAGTGTTGTATAAAGGGACTTGCACTAAGCCCTATCTAGAGCTCGAGTCCCGACGTGCAGTGTATGTTCACCTGGCGGTCCTCATGCGCAGCGCGGCGCAGTTCTCCTTGCACTTGTAGGCCAGCACCTGCTTGATGCGGCTGACCTCGACGTCGGGGAAGTGGCGGCTGACGTAGGAGATGAGCGCGTGCACGCGGCGCCGGTCCAGCGGCGGCTTGGTGGGGCGCGACTCCTGCCCCGCGCGCGACCAGCGCTGCCCCGTCACCGAGCACGTCGCCAGCTCGATGGGCGAGAACAGCGCCGCCGCCAGCCCGCGCGTCACCTTGCGGTAGTCGCCCCACTTCACGCCGCGCAGCAGCTCCTCGCGGATCTCTACGCCCTCGCCCAACTTTATCTACAACGTGATGCAGTGTTACCTTTTATATCAACGACGAGTGCTGCGGTACACTCGAAGCTTTGACATCTTTAGTGCATTAGCATATACCAGACAATGGGAATCGAATCTTAGTTCCTGTTAAAAGTTTACAATTTTTTTCAGAATTTGCGTATTTAATCCAGATCTCATGCATGCTATTGGCTTCTGATATTAGGTAAATTAAGATGTTTAGTGAGTGGAGCACTTACAAGTCTGGGTGCGGCGGCGCCCCCGCGCTCGTTCTCGCGCTTGATGACGAAGGGCAGCGCGCGGCGGTGCTGTTCCAGCCACACGGCGTCCGGGACTGGCCGATTGCGTCTACCGTCCCATCTCCCTACGGCTACACCACATCACACAAATGTTATAGCCACAAAATAGGTGCTTCGCTTAATTTAACATTATGAATGAAAGTTTGAATTTAGAATGCTATCTCAAGGATCGACTCTTAATCAATTCATAGCACGATAGGTGATAGACGGCCATGGCATAAAATTAAAAAAAAAAAACTTGATAAAAATATTTCAACTCCAAGGTTGTATTAAAGTGAAATATCAAGGTAAACTCGCTCGTCACCACACACCGATAACTAAAAATCACAATTTCTTCGCAATACTTTATTTTTTGATATTTAGTAAAAAATACATTGATGTATGTACACAAGTTTAATAATCTGCACAAAGCGAATGTGCAGACAAACGTCGGTAATTACATTTTATTAATTTTCACATTAAAGATAGACAAATTAGCAGTCAGTAAATTGCTGGAAATACTAAGTTTGTAATATTAAAATAACGGTTTATTGGGAAAATCAAGTTAACTAGAGACAAATAACATTTGATTGACCATGGGTTAAAAGCGGGACAATGTTATAGTTATAAATGAACCCAAAGCTGATTCAATATAAAATGACATTAATCGCCGACGTGTACATTAATGTGTTCTTAATTGCAGTAAAATATAAAAAAAGTATAATCATTCTGTATTAATGACATCAATAAACATTACTACCATAATGATAAAATTTCTAGTTTTATATAATTTCTATTTAAGTTCAGCAGTGTGAAGAGATTCATTTTTTTTCTATACATTTATATTTTTTTCATTTAAATATGTCAATAATAAAAGCTGCGCCTTAACTTAGTAATTGGGATTAAAATTATTATTTAAGAAAAGTGCTTTTTAAAATTACTATTACTAATACGTATAAGCGATTATTTTAGAGTAATTATTATTGCAATTAACTTTCGTCCGTAATATTTTAAATATAAAACACTGTTAAAAATAAATGCAAGATCGAATTTTGGAGATCATGGAAATAAAGTCACTTGAGATCACACATTATTCCAATAAGTTTACAATTAATTTTTCAAAAGATAAACTAATATTGTTACTCACAACCCTAATCATACCTTTAAGAAGTGTCCCCTCTAAATGCTTTTATTACAAAATGACTAGATGTGCTTTTTTCATGGCAATCATTTAATACATCTACAAAAAACATTAAAGAAATAACCGATCAAAATTTAAAGTTATATAAAAATATAAGTAATAAAAAATCCCTCCTCTTAAGTTCTATGTTGTAGTAATGCAAATGCAGTGCTCGCTGTGACACTGGGTTATTGGGATTTATGGCAAGTTCAACATTGTCTAGTAAATTATTTATTTAATTACCAACATAATGCTAACATGATTATGAAGCCACATGTTTGAGCTTGTAACTGCTTTATTATATTAAAGTATAACTATTTTACCATTTCTTGCTTGCAACTGAATTAGGGTGCCGTAGCCATTAGGAACCTGTTTTCTCTAGTCTTAGAATGATTGTTCTTTTTTCTGGGAATTTAATGTAGATATTACCATAAAATTTATTGTGAATACTAAAAATAATGCGAGGATAAACTCTAATATTCATTCATTAACTAATAATCTGTCTGTATTTGAACTAACGACACCCTTAAGCAAGCCATACCAACGTACATTCCAACATGATAATATTATATTATGTATAACAAATATTTATCATCGTGTGATAAAATCGATCGAAAGCCATTGATTTAATAGAAAAATCAACTAATTATTTGTATCGGTGAGCATATCGACAATGCACAAGACTTTATATGGCAACATAATGTGGTGTTCCACCCTAAACTAATATAATTATTGTAGTTATGTTTCATTTTATATACGATTTTTGAAGACTTACTATTCTTTATATCTGAGATTTTGTACAAACTATTTACCGGGAGCCGTCCAATCACTCAACAATAACATTGTGTAAAGATAAAACTATTGTGTATAAAAATATCACTATTGTGGTTCAGCGCGGGCTTATGGACACTGCTGCGTACATGAGTCCGCGTATTCGACAAATAAAGCGGATATATGCTCGACACTTTCCGTCGTCTGCAGTACAAAAAAATTATACTCTATTATGAAAATACACCTATTATTTATTTATTTCTATTACAGACAGAAAGTGTCGGTCAAATGTGGATAACGTGTATAATGTATGTGTATGTATAATAATTATGTAACCAGTAAATAACCTATGTTATGTTATGTAAAAATCAGCACCGGTTGCAACAAATGCTTTAACAACAATCAGTCTATTGTCAGAAAGGAAGGTACTGTATGCGTCCCCTTAACGAGCTTCCATTAGTCACGTAACTAGAACCCTTCTCCACCATGGCCGTGACTCAATGTCACACGATCGCTATGACTAAACTGGGTTTCCTAAACATATATTATTAACTAAAATTCCCCTTACTACTTGGATGACGCAAGGATACAACCTGACAAAATACTCGTTTCAAATTCTCAATATTCTGAACTGTTAAATATTATACGGATCAACATTACTATTACTTAGCTTTGTTAAACTATTAATAGAGAAAACATTATCTATCATGTAATAGGAAGTACTAAAAGAAACTCGTTAACGCGACATATATCTGGCACTCGGTATATTATAGAAAGGCACACAATAAGCGGAGAGGTGTGACGGCAAATAGGCCCCCGGCGACACTCCGATCACAGACTAGATATATCTATTGACAGTCTTCGTTACGACTTTATAAGCCACATCTTCACGACTTCGCCGTACGAAGAGACACTACGCTTCCTTCAGTATTGCTTATTCAGTGTGTAACATAGCAGAGGAATGCCACAAAATGATTTCTTTGTTGAAGGAAAGGAACTCAACGAATAGCTCGCGATAAGCATTCCCACTGATAAAAATGTTTGCAACAGTTATCGGCGGCTCATTGTCATATCAGCAGCAATGTCAGTGGCGGACGTAGCGTCTCCTCGACGGAACGTTCCTCTGTCGGGCGTCGGTAGGAGAGAGCGCTACTGTTGGAAGCTCTGGGCGGGCCGCAGCGCGGACAGTGGCGGCGGCTTGAGACGCAGGCGCGCGGGCGGGTGCTGCGCCAGCGTGTGGCGGCGGAGGTATAGCGGCGTCTTGAAGGAGCGGCCGCACGTGGCGCACGCCACCGGCTGCGCCTCGTGGATGAGGCGCACGTGCTGGCGCAGGTTGGACGCGTTGCTGTACCGGCGCCCGCACACCGCGCACTGCACCCCGCCGCCCGCGCCCGCGCCCCCGGCCGCGCCCGCGCCCGCTGCCAACAACACCAGTTCGCACTGCCACTCCGCACCGGGCCGCCCCGCCCACCGCCCACCGTATTCAAATGCCACTTTTGTCGTACTACGTACTATCGCTTCTTTCTATTAGCTATGTCAGAGGTGAGATCAATAAGTAAACCTAAAGTTTAGATGAGTAGAGCTTTACCTACTTGTCTCCTTAATAAATGTGCAACCAAGGGATGATGATACTGTATACAGTTTTTAGGAACTATCCCTATTTAGCAAAATGTGTGCTGGTCATAAGGACCTGAAATACTAAGTTATAAGATTAGGTAGTAAGTGTTAGCATTTGAATAGGATCCCACTGCTACAGTGGGCGGAGGGCGGAGCGCCGAGGCGGCACGGAGCGTGCGGTCGGGGGGCGCCGCCCGACACCCGCGCGCCTAGCCACCTGACTCGACTCACTACGAGATCGCGCGCGCTCTCTACTACCACCGAAATGTTACTTTTCGTCAAATAAGCTAAGCAAAGAGGTTCGCCGGGGGCGCGGCTGTCCGAGTCGACGTGTGCGTGTGATAATGACGTGATAGTGACAGATATGAACAAATTAATATATTTATTTACCTTCTGCATTCTCGTCTCGTAGCTCCGTGTTCACCCCGGCCATCAGATCCATATTACCTGCGAAAAAAATGTAGACAATCAATATCTCAATAGCCCATGGTTTGGAACATTTCCAAACAGATATATTTCCTGCATACCTTGCAATGCAGCAAATGGATTGGCGAGCGCGTTGTTCTCGTTGTAGTAGATCTGTGGAAAGCTGGAACGCTCCTCGTCACTGGCTTCTTGTTCCATGACCTCCATTTTTGGTTCCAAAAGATCAGTTGCATTGAATTCTTGACATTTGTCTGTTTTTTCAGGGTCTCCGGGGTCCATGAGAATATCACTCTCTTCATTTTTCACCTCAGGGGCTTCGAGATCAGTTTTTACCCTAAGAGCTGGGTAGTTGGGAATTTCTCTATAGTCATCATTATTAGGCCTCATTTGACTAGAAGTTTGAAAAGGAGCTTCTTCATTGAGATTGTTTCTGGCAACATCGGGAGAATTTCTCGTGGAGCGACGACTTGTGTTTTGTTCTTGGTCTTCAACAGAGGTCGTCTCGACATTTTGGTTTGCGGCTTTGGAGGAGGAGGTAGAGTGTGACGGCTTGGCGCTGAGCAAATTACGTAGTTGGGAAGGAGGTGATTTTCGATTCACTTTCTGTAACAGATTCAATGAACATGTGTTAATGTGGAGATATTTCAATGTTGTCCCTTTAAGAGATGCTAGTGTGTCAAGTTACTTTATCGTTGTGTTGTGAACAGTCTGTGAGGCCTCTGATCTGGAGCGCGTCGGCGGTCCGCAAGAAGGCGCTGAGCTGCGCCTGGGCGATGTTCACCTGCCCCACGTACATGAACTGAAGCAGCGCCCGCACGTGCGACACCTCGCAGTCGCGCATGAATATTATAGGGTGAGGACATGGATTGTTCTGAAAGTCACAATATAGGTTTAACATATACTAACAATCAAAAACAGCTAACTATTGTACTCTAAAAATACTTGTTGCTACCATTTCTCTGATACACCCATAAAATCTGTTTTATTAAAATCTGAATAATAATAAACTACTTTGACCAAATATGTTAGTTTAATTACTAAGCCAAGTCTATGTATGTAAATAAAACCATTGTTCATAAACATTACAGAACTCAATAGTAAACGCTAACACTTGCCATCTCTGTCATTCAAAAAAAGAATGACAATGACAGGTAACTTTTATCAAATGTTTATGAATGTCAAGTTTTTATGAACAAGGGGGATAATGTTTGAACTTTGGAATCAAAAGGTTAACACACAAATAACTTGTTCTTATGTTGTATTGAGAAGACATGTCATAGATAGTTGCTAACTATCTTTGTTTAATAATGGTGCTTGATTAAATTAGCTCATGCATTGTTACAATTGTTACTAACAAGATAAGATGTGAATAGATTGATAAAATGTGATACGAAAAAGTGTTTATAGCGAACATCAACACTTGAATAATCCTAAATGTTAACCTAGAAATTAGAATGTCTCAAAGTAAAGTTATTTATAGATGGATGAGACATTCTATGACTGTCTACCCTTTCATTTACATGAAGATCTCTCAAGGATCATTTTCTATGTTCAGGCATTTTTCCCTTTGTTTAGTACCTACTCAAATAAATTTAATGCAATATTTCAAAATGAATCCTTTCTGGTTTAACTAACAACAGATTAGTTAATACAATCAGAAAGGTTCCAAGCAATCTTAACGGGGATTTTTAAAATTGCATTCAAGACTGATGCAGTTGTCATAAAAACCACAAAATGTCAGGTTTGTAAATCTGTATGGTGTATCAAAATTAAATAGTTAAGTGACCACAACCCATTGAAATTGATGAGGTAACATCAAATTAACAAAAATGTTAATTACAACAAAATTCATTAACACAGCACTTTACACACTGTAATAACTTAACAAAGATTTACCATGTGTAAATAATAAAGCAAGATTAAATCCAATTAGACATTCTTCTCTATGATTAAGCACTAGTGACCATTTTGTACTATTGATTGGACTACAAAATAAAAGCATTATATATCAAAATATAGAAAGAGCTGATAAGTAATGAAGTGTAAAGTATGGCTAAGAAACTTTCGTCATTCATTTGGCAGGTCATCTTACTCTCATAAAGATTTCAGTAGCAATGACCCCAGATAAAACTGAGTGTTACAAAACCATTTTTAATATATTAAAAATTAGGCAAACATATTCATTAGCATGGACTGTAATGGTTACACTATGTGTATAAAGAATTCATTATGCTTCAAGACAAATGTAATCTATAGCCTCAATGGTAATGAGTTAATTAGAAATTGTGAAACAGAATTTTAAAGTAGGTACAAATAAATGAAATCACGAGTACTTAACCGGAACGCGAGACATGGCATTTGTAAGTAGATCAAGTGTTTTATACATAACAACTTTCACTAGAGTCATTGTAATGGTGACACATCAAAGTGTGGGGAGTGAAAGATGGACTTACTTTAAATAATTCCTTGAAATATGGACTACATGCCGATAGAACCACTTTATGTGCCTCCAGCCGGTGCCCCTCGCATGCCAGGGTGACATCCACGAAGTCCTCATCATCGCGCAATGCCTCGAATTGAGAAGTTATATTCGCTTGAAAATTGTTCCATCTCAAACAAAATTGCTGGTCGCCACCCAGTTCTGTACCTTCCATTACTTATAGACATAACTCGATATCCCTGCTCATTTAATTGGTTGATAAGAATAGTTAATTATTGAAAATAAATATATCACAGTAACTTGCAATTTCAGTCGCCGTCTGGCCGAAAATCTTATGAAAGAAAACAATCAATAAAATCTCGTACCAATATAAGAAAAATAAAAACTTTTTAATTTGTCATTTGGATGGTACATTCACTTCACCGTTCCGTTACACGATTCGATTCAATACCGGTTTTTGCCTTTCACCTAAACTATTAAAAAAAATACCGTTTTAAATTTTTTTTTTTATTTGCCTCAATCGATAATATATTGAGAGTTATTTTTTTAGGAATTTATAATTGCGCAGCAGGACAAATTAAATACAGCATCGTTGAAACAATTTTTGGAACCACATTTATTTTACACAAGAGTTATACAGAGAGGAGAAAAACATAACACGCTCGATCATAAACTAAAGACCCGAAGTAGTGCTTGACACACTTTAGTGATGTCCAACACCCCCCCTCAATTTCAATTCCCATAATAGTATTAAAACAAAACATTGAAATTGTCTCTTAACAAATTTCAGAATTGATAACATATAATAATCCTAAAGTAAGTTCTATAAAGTACTAAACATAACATTTCTTTTAAATACACTTTTAAAACAAAACTAATTCTTTAACTCCTATGACATTTATAAAACACAATTAAGTTTAATAACATTGTTTTATGTTTACATTATATTCATTTTAAAAGTTAAATATGAGTGCTGATTAACTGAAAGTGCTTTAGTAAATATATCTGCTATATTTTTATTGCTTTCTATATAATATGGCGTAATTAGTTTCTTTCCTATTATATCTTTTATGTAATGAGCTTTAATGTCAATATGTTTAGAACGTTTACTGTTTTCATAACTTTCAATTAATCTTAAAGTACTTTGGTTGTCTATCCATAATTTACAACAAATATCTACTGAGCTAAGATCAGACAAGACACCCTTTAGATTAATAATTTCACATATAGCTTGTGCCCCTGCCAAATATTCTGCTTCAGCTGTAGATAACGCTACTGAAACTTGTTTCTTCGAATACCAAGATATTAGCTTTCCACAGTAAAACACGGCACAACCACTGGTACTTTTCCTGTCTGTTTTGTCCGATGCCCAGTCTGCATCAGTAAATGTATTTAACTCCTTAACATTTCCTTTCCTTTTATAGATTAATCCTTTATCTTTAGTGCCCTTTAGATAACGTAGAACTCTTTTTCCAGCCTTCCATATACTTTCTGTAGGCTTATCTAAAAAGCGACTAAGGTATGACACTGCAAAAGTAATATCCGGTCTACTATTTGATGAAATAAATAGTAATGATCCAACAAGTTCTTTATAAGGTACATTAATTATTTCTTCCTGTAAATCAGCATTAAATCCGGCCTCCATAGGGGTAGCTGCTTCTCTACATTCTGTCATTTTAAATTTTTCAAGTATTTTTTCTATTTGTTTAGTTTGATGAATTTTAATTCCATTTTCAGTTTTTTCTATTTCCATCCCTAAAAATGTAGTTATCTGTCCTAAATCTTTTGTATTAAATTCTTTATGTAGTATCTTTCTTATTCTATCCACTTCTTCTCTTTTTCCCATTAATAAAATATCATCAACATATACTAAGAGTTTCACATCCTCATTAAAGTATAAGCAAAAATCATGACCTGATCTTTTCATTCCACTTCTTAACATTATTTTATTGAATTGTATATTCCAACACTTCGGACTTTCCTTCAATCCATAAAGACTCCTTTTTAATTTTAATATTTTATTCCCATTAATCTTAATTCCTTGTGGTACCTTAATATAAACATCAGATTCTAATATTCCATTCAGAAATGCTGTTGGTACATCAAGTTGGTATACTGGTAAGTTTTCTTCTACTGAATGTGCTAAGAATGCTCTCACAGTTGACATTCTAGCTACCGGTGCATAATTAGTTTCAAAATATTTATCTGGTACTTGAAACCCCTTTGCTACTAACCTTGCCTTTTTGATTCCATTATCCTTTATTGTAAAAATCCATCTTGTGTCTATAGCTTTTATTCTTTCTTTAGGTTCTGCTACTATCCAGGTTTCTAATTTTTCCAAAGATTCTATTTCCTTATCTATTGCCTTTTTCCATTCATCATTCTTAATAGCTTCATCAAATGTTTGTGGTGTGTCCTCATCCATATTAGTTATCAAACAATATGCAGTATACAACTCATAATCTTGTAAATGCTGTGGTTTCTTGACTGTTCTTCCAGATCTACTCTCTTGTTCATTTTCTCTATTATTTTCTTGTCTATTTTCTTCTTCATTAGCTTTATCTTCTGTTTGTATTTCTATCTCTTCTAATTTTCTAGGGTCCATTTGTTCATTCTCATTTTCTTGTTTTTCAAAAATAACTTTAATCTCTCTCTCTTTTATATTATTTTGATCATTTAGATGTTTATCAAAAACTATTTTTGTCTCATCAAATATCACATCTGTTGAACATACTATTTTGTCATTTTCAGGGTCCCATAGTCTATAACCTGCATTCGTATATCCTACCATAATCATGGGTTTTGCTCTTGCATCTAATTTACTTGGTTTAGGTATTGTAACAGCCCATGCTTTTGATCCAAATGTTTTCATTCTTTCTATTTTATTCATTCCAAGCCATATCATAGCTGGGGTTTGATATTGTAATACTCTACTGGGACATCTATTTAATTCGTAAGCTGAACAACATACAGCTTCACCCCACAAGTGCTTGGGTAATTTAGTTTCTGCAAATTTAGTCCTTGTTTTGTCTAATAAAGTTCTATTCATCCTTTCACTAGTCCCATTCTGCATTGGTGTATAAGGTGACGTATATTGCAATTCTATGCCCTTCTGTCTACAATAATTCTTAAAAAAATTTGATGTAAATTCACCTCCATTGTCTAATCTCAATTTCTTAGTTTTATAACCTAACTGTGTTTTTACTTGTTTAATGTAATCAATTAAGTTCTGTTCTGCTTCATTTTTCTGCTTTAATAATCTTACTGTTACAAAGTGTGAATAATCATCAACAATTACTTGAAAGTATTTCGCTCCATGAATATCTACTGGTTCAACTGGTCCACAAATGTCTGAATGTATTAAATCTCCTATTTGTCTTGAACACTTTCTTGTTTCTGGAAATACTCTTCTAGTACTCTTACCTTCAGTGCAGCTTTCACATTTTTCATCTGATGTAGGTAGTCCTAAAATCCGTAAGCCTTTTCTATTAAGATGTCCTAGCCTTCTATGCCATAAATAGGTATCCTTGTCCTTCTCTCTGCCCATTAAGCATTTGCCTGAAACTATATTTAAATTTAGTATGTATAAACTTGACTGTAATTGACCTTGAATTTTATCTTGACCTTTACATATTGACACCAAATTCTCATGAAATTTTACTTCTAAGCCTCTAGCTAATAACTGCCTAACTGACAATAAATTATATGTAAGATTAGCTACAATTAAACATTCTATAGTTATTTTTTCATTGTTCCAAGTAACTAAAATTTTCCCTTTCTCATTACTTTTTAAATAATCACCATTTGCTACATATATTCTAATTTCATCAATCTGTTTTATATCGTACATACATTTTTTATAACAATCTTTAATTAAATTTTGTGTAGCTCCTGAATCTATAACAAATTTAATATTATTAAAATTATTATGAATACTACCAACATTGAAAGCCTCTTCTTTTTCTATTTCAAATGCTGTAAAAGTCCATTTTTTCTCAAGATTGTCTTCTTCACTTTCCATGCTGTAAGCTCTGCCTCGTCCACGTTGTCCTCGCATTGGCCTTCTTGGAGCAGACCAACCTCGTCCTCTTGAACTTCTTCTATATGTGGATACAGATGCTTCTGGATTCTGTTTATTTACTTCTTTATTTTTCCAGCATTCAAATGACTTATGGCCCTTTTTGCCACATGTATAACAAATAAAAGTTTGTTCTGTTATACTTTGTTTGTTACTGAACTTAATTTCTGCATCTAGTAACCTTGCTTTTATGAATTCGAGATCTATTTTACACTCCGATGAGGTGGACATGGTTTCTATCGATGTAACTATTGACTCGTATTCTGATGGCATAGCGGACAATAAATAGCAAATTTTATCTTCTTCTAAAATACTTCCTCCAGCAGCACTCAGCTGTGCAATCAAATCATCAAATGTCATGAAAAAGTCTTGAAGCTTTGTGGCGAATGTACATTTGAGAGTTAATAATTTTCTTCGTAAATGTAGTTTGTTTGTGATACTTTTCCTTTCAAATATATTTTCTAACGATTGTATCATCTCCAATGAAGTATTGCAGCCTTTTACCGTCTCCAGATATTTGTCGCTTAAACATTGCACTATAATGCTTTTTGCTTTATTATCATTTTTCGTGAACATATTTGCGTCCGTTTTAACATATTTCGCATCAATTGTATGGGCTACTTCTTTGTCTTGTAATATCATTTTCAATCTAAATTTCCAATTTGAAAAAGAATCTCCTTCCCGCAGGACAGGTATGTTTATTAACTTTTCCATCGCTCTGGGCCCATAACCTTTAGGAATTTATAATTGCGCAGCAGGACAAATTAAATACAGCATCGTTGAAACAATTTTTGGAACCACATTTATTTTACACAAGAGTTATACAGAGAGGAGAAAAACATAACACGCTCGATCATAAACTAAAGACCCGAAGTAGTGCTTGACACACTTTAGTGATGTCCAACAATTTTTATAGTGGCTGGCGGTATTTTTATTTCTAATTTTCTATTAACAGTGAATTACCTTTTATTTAATGATTACAAATGTAAGAAGCTGGTAACCTCAGGGGGTCATTGGTATTTTAGCCGCCAAAATATAAATATCAGATAGAGCGGCGATTCCTTGTTTACAAAATTCGCAAACTAAAGGAAAACATAAGTTCACTGCAACTTTTTCTTACAGTTTCATCAAGAAAAGAATAGAAGATAAATATTACTTTAGCCCTGCAAATAATCCACACTCATTTTGTAAAGATCTGAATAAAACTCGGCTCATGTGCTGGTTAGTTAATTTTCCATTCCATTGTCATTTGGTGCAGCTGCAGTTTTTATTGTAAGTATCTATAAGTATTTGCTAATTACTGGTCGCTATTACGTACGTGGGTTATTTGCAGGGCTAAAGTAATATTTATCTTCTATTCTTTTGTAAATGAAATTGTAAGTAAGTCGCACTGAACTTATATTTCCTTTAGTTTGCGAGTTTTGGATAAACAAGGAATCGCCGCTCTATCTGATATTTAATATTTATATTTTGGAGGCTAAGATACCAATGACCCCTAAGGTTACCAGCTTCTTACAAGTCACAGAGTACTTTTATTACATTGTTCCAAGTGTAATTAATAAATAAAAGGTAATACACATACACTATTTAAAGAAATTTTACAAAAGATTACCTTCAAGCACTATAATAATCGGGGGGCACGGTCGTGCCCCCGGCCAAGACAAGCAAGCGAAGCGCAGGGGCACTACCTACCTTTTCTCGAAGTGTTTCGCCGTTTTTTTGAACCGTCATTAAGTTGGTTTCCGATGTACCAGACAGTTCATATTCACAAGATGTGATGTCAATAATAGACTCATTAAACATACAAAGTCTCAATTGAATAGCTTTAATACTTTAGATTTTATTGATATCTAAAATACCCAAAAAATACCCCAATTTCGTCACTGACACACTGATGATCATCAAAATGTTTGGCTACTTCCTGAAGTGCTAGAATGCTGAAATTTTGTAAGTAGTCTGAGTTTAGTATACAACCAACAAAAAAATTCATAAACTTATAACTTTCGCCCTCCATCCCCTAAAATGCGGGGTTGGAAATTTTGTGAGGAAACAAGTAAATCATCTAAGTAAAAATGCAAAGACAGAGAATGGGCTATGAAAACCGGCACTGCTAATGTACTAGAAATACACCCCAGAAAAAAATAAACACCAAAAAGACTGCCTTGCAACTTACAAAAAGAACTGAAATCCCACCAAACACATTTCATGTTAAATGTCGCCAAGACAACCACATTAAGGTTTGTCCTGTGAAAAATATATCAGATCTCATGTAGAGCCAAGCTTCTGAATCTACACGACCTAAATATACCGACCTTAACTTCACAAATTCTACATATCTGTAAAAATGTATGGCTTGGCTGTTTCGTTACTTATTTCAGAAACTAAATATTCGCATCACATTCTTCACAACGACGCACGGTAGCGTAACGGCGAAGCCATGCAGTTTTACTGATATGTAGAATTTGTGAGGTTAGGGTTTATTGTTATGGAGAGTACTTTTATTACATTGTTACAAGTGTAATTAATAAATAAAAGGTAAAACATACACTATTTAAAGAAATTTTACAAAAGATTACCTCCAAGCACTATAATAATCGGTTTGTCGGCACGACATCACGACGTCATTGTGGACACGACATAATATTTAGGTCGTGTAGATTCAGAAGCTTGGCTCTACATGAGATCTGATATATTTTTCACAGGACAAACCTTAATGTGGTTGTCTTGGCGACATTTAACATGAAATGTGTTTGGTGGGATAGTTCTTAATAGAAAGAGAAAATCCTTACTAATATTATAAATGCGAAAGTAACTCTGTCTGTCTGTCTGTCTCTTCTTCACGCCTAAACCACTGAACCGATTTGAATGAAATTTGGTACAGATATAGTCTGGGACCCGAGAAAGGACATAGGATAGTTTTCATCCCGGGAATCCCCCGGGAACGGGAACTATTATTCCACGCGGACGAAGTCGCGGGCAAAAGCTAGTGATGAAATATCTTGAACTCGCTCATGAGGTTACCAGCATGTGGAATATGGACACATAGTTGTGTCAGTCAATGGTCTCATAGCGAAAAGTTTTGACCAACATATTCAAAAGCCATCGCTCAACAGATGGCTCTGGATTCAGATTCAAAAGGCAGTTGTCTTGGAAATGGCACGCATTGTGAGGAGGTTCCTCACTCTGGATCCCTAACCATTGTTAGCTTGGGTTTCAATACCTAGCAACGGTGAAGCACTATTTTTATAAAAAAAACGTTTTTAAATTAAATAATATTATGCATTTTTTTTTAATATGTATAACAAAGAATGCTGGGAAGAAAACATTCTCATTGGCTTTATCGATCGAGGCAAATAAAATAACTAATTTAATTTTTCATTGTCATTTGGTGCAGTTTTTATTGTATCTATAAATATTTGCTATTTAAATGAAAAAGGAATTGCCCATCCATTATGTTGACAATGATGCATGTGATGTGCTTTGTTAAGAGTTCAACCTATCTCTGTACCTAATTCCATCAAAATTCATTCAGTAGTTTAACATCACACAGCATAAACAGTTTTGGACTAAATGGATCTCAATGATTAAGGAGGGTGGGGGCTGGGCTGTAATTATGTCTCAATTCTGAATTTTAACGGCCCATCAATCCTATAAAAGTTCTTTGATACCTTTGAGATGTCCCTGTACCTAGCGATTGACCATACCCTGCGGATTAACGAATACATTAAACAATTAGTTCTATATTTGTTCTATCGAAATATGCCTAACACGTAGGTAATTTGTTCCGTTTTAGTTTTTACAAAAAAATACTTGTTCTATAACAGTTAGCCAGCGATGTACTTTTAAATTACGCATTAAAAAAAAACAAAATCTATATAGGCGATTAGTTCTACATTAACTCTAATTACTTATCTACTTTTTACTTATAAAATTCATTAGTTTAAGTTAAAAAAAAAAAACAATACAAAGAAGAAAACCTAGCGATGTATTGTAAAATAAATGTCATTGCATTTTTTGCAAATGGCGTCACAGATCGCCATTAAAAAAAAAATGGCCGCCACATTTGTGTGGATAATAATAATTTATTTACTTCTTTGTATTGTCTTTTTTAACTTAAAGTAATAAATTTTATAAGTATAAAGTAGATAAGTAATTAGAGTTAATGTAGGACTAATCGCCTATCTAGATATTGTTTTTTTTAAATGCGTAATTTAAAAGTACATCGCTGGCTAACTGTCATAGAAGAAGTCATTTTTTGTAAAAACTAAAACGGAACAAATTACAGGTTATGCATATTTCGATAGAACAAATATAGAACTAATTATTTAATGTATTCGTGAATCCGCAGGGTATGGTCAATCGCTAGGTACAGGGACATACCTTTGAGTGTAAAATAAAATAATGTTGTAATATAGAAAGATTAGTAAGGATTATTTAATTTAAAAGACTACAAATTATTGAACATGAGTTTGAAGATATAAAAATACAAATGTATAAAATAGTTTATCAGAAGTTATGTGATACAACAGCAGGGGACATGAATTATAATGAATGTTCATCATATCCATAGGTCAACCTCATGATAGACATATCAGTATTCAGTTATGTTATTTGACTTTGAACTACAAAAACAATCATACTTTGTTTATTTTAGTAATTCTTACATGTGTATGTACTTATCTCTTTAATTATAGTAAAAAAATAACAACAAAATATTCAATAACAACATTATTTATAGAGCTTGTTCTCCTTCCACCATTTCTTTCAAATTTAACAGTTCAAACTGTCCAGTTCCTTTAGTTTCAGTCCTTACCATCTCATCCAAAACTCTAAAGTTGCCAGGGTCAATCAAACAAATGATGTTGGCAGTGCCAGAGTCCCAGTTCTCTTCTTCAACACTCATGGCAAGTTTTACCACTTTATCCTTAGTCTTCCTGGCATCTTTTCCAGTAAGTAAAATCCTCACTCTCATTTGGGCTCTTTCAAGAGGGATTTCTTTCTTTAACAGTTGTATGACATCAAGTGATTGTTGTTTAGCTCCTTTGTTAACATTTACTGAAAAATGGATGTCCTTCATTGCTTTCTCTATGATAGACACTGGATAAGGCCTCTTTGTTTCAGGATTAACACATTTATCGGCCACTGTAGTAGCAATATCTTTGAATAAGGAATCAATCTGAGAATGTCTTTCTTTGTCAGAGACTTGAAGTTCACCTTTCTCCAAAATCTCTTTACATATTTCTGTTTGGTCTTCTTTGCCGAAGATTTTTACCAAATCTTCTTTTTTTGCTACCTGACCTTTTGATACATTGGTGAATACTGTGTGAGTCTGAAGAACTTCATCAATGTCTTTTTCTCTGAAACAAATGATAATTTGATTTGAGTAATAGCTTTCACAGCCCACTTGTTATTTTTTAGGAACAAAATAATACTTTTCTAGTGACTAACAATTTGTTTCGCCAAGATAAAACTTTATTCCTGTAGCAAGCTATTTCAAATCTTTTGCCACCTTTCTTTAACCTTACGATTGCGACATTGGTTAGACGAATTTGATTAGTGGGTGTAAATATTTTGGACATAGTGGAAGAGAATTGTTTACTGCACACTGTAACCGATTTTTATATTCTATCTCTCTATCTGCACTTTGTAATTCAATTCAACAACGCAAGCATGAAGCAAAACAAATTATCAACAGCGACCAAACCACCGACAAACATTTTCTTTCAGACACATGTCAGATCTACTTTTTGACATAACTAACTTGACAGGAAGAGTCACTACTTTAGGGTCCGTTCCAAAACGGGTAAAAATTACACGGAGTAGTGCGAAAGTTACTCTAGAGCGTTCCGAAATGAGCCGAGTGAAACCGAGGGTAACCGAACCATTACTCGACAGCTACCCGAGCAGTATTTTGGAACGCTTTCGGTAGAGTAATTTTCGCACTGACAAGTGCGATTTTTCACCCTTGGCTGAGCGTCGTTAAAAATTACCTGACATATGTCAAAATCATATGTGCGCCAATGTTGAAGTTTAATGTTGAAGAATGGATTTATTAAAGTAGAAACGAACAGGTAGTACTTATTTATTTGCAAAATATGCTTAAAAAACACGATTTTCCTTCTTTGCAATAGAGAGAAAAGGTTATGTTGACAGTGTCATCATACGACCCTAACCATCATGACCCTAACCCGTTCCAAAACAGTAAATCGCTCTGTAGCGTTCAAAAACAGTATAGCCGTTCTCTTTCTTTCGTTGTTTCTATCTCTTTTTAATTTCCGAGTGAATTATTCGCACGTTTTGGAACGCATCCTTAGTATAAAACAAAGTCGCTATCCGCTGTCTGTCCCTATGTATGCTAAGATCTTTAAAACCACGCAACGGATTTTGATGCGGTTTTTTTAATAGATAGCGACATGTGTCCCCTGTGATGTCGGGCGAGACGTCGGACGACATCGCCGCAACATGGTTGAAACTGTTTTTGATGTGAAACATCTATAGCCGCACGTAAAACAAATTTCTGGCGTGGCGACGCATGCCGTGGCGACGCGTCGCCACGCTATATGATGGTGTATATATACAGTCACAGTCTTGTGTACTGTGTGGCGATGATGTTATTTCGATGTTTCACATATGCCAGGCGTCCCGTGACGGCTCACTTTTTTTTTCATTGACTGTGCGATGAGGAACAGTTTTTAACAATGTCGCGGCGATGTCATCCGACGTCACGACGTCGCCGCCCGACATCGCCTAAAGTCACCGGGGACACAAGTCGCTCGACAAATGTTCCTACTTCCTAGTGGGGACGAGGCTTTATTAAGCATGTATTTAAAAAATAAAGCTTTTGACATTAAAGGATTTGTCACACTGGATGCGTTCTGCGGCCTGCGTCAGATCAAAGTGAACGCAGCCCGCATCATGTATGAACAACGCTGTCGGTTGGGGTCAGCAATCCCCAACATGCGTTCTTTGGTTGTGCTCGCATTCTATACAAAATATATTGATTGATGATGATGATGCGGGCTGCGTTCACTTTGACCTGACCGCAGGCCGCAGAACGCATCCAGTGTGACAAATTCCTAACTTTAAGATATTTCTTTTTGTGGGTGGACACCTCTTCTTGTGTTACATTTCGGTCGACTGAAAAGACGCTGACAAGAAAAATAGCGTTTTTTTTATGTTTGATCTGTGGTTGTGCGGTGTGTCAGACGCAACCAAAGAGTATAATAATATATGGACGCAACGCACGACGTGTATTTCCAGAGAACTTGGCCGTCATTTTGTTATATTTGTGTATTTTTCTGCGATTTTATGTGATTAATCTGTAAAATGGCGAAATTAGTTGATATATACAACAGCGAAAAAGAACCTGTGATAAAAAGACGGCAATTGCCGTTAACTATCTACGAAAATCTTACAGTAAGTGGTTTCATGCACTTTGACATTACCACAAACGTAGATTATTCAGGGATAGAAATAATAAAAAATAATCAATCAGTCTTGTTGAAAAAAGTAAACATTGGTTCGCAAACTCATGCACTGTTATACCCTTAAATGTAGAATGCAATTACGGCTTTATCAATTGATCAAAAGTTCATTGATTTCATTTAGTGTAATGACGTCTTGCAGATGACCTTATTTTGCAAAAATAATTCCTTTGTTGAAATCTGACGAATTTTGTTTTTGTTTCCAGATGATTATGGATTTAAACACAATGGGTCTAATTTGTGACAATCCACAAGTAAAAGGTCGTGAGTACGAAGATTTTATGCGCAAATATAGAATCCTAACGACGGACGAACTGAAAGCAGCGCTCAGAGTCGATGCTTCTGATATATTTAATGTATTAAATCAAAGCATTCCTTGTGTAGGCTGTAGAAGAAGGTACAGTACTATTTAATCCGCCTCTCTTGTTTGTATAACTGAATGTAGAAATGTAGAAACATCATGTAGCTCAATGTGTCATTGGATATTGAAAGACATCATAACCTTATCTACACTTTATTAAAACTGAAACATTATTCAAATACTCATCTAATTAGAATTGCTAACAATGTGATCACAGGTGTGTATATTTTAAAACAAATGGGATGTTTTTTTTTTAAGATTTGGTCAGTGGGGTAGTCTTAGTTGAGAATTAATAAATGATTTTTGACACTGTTATGATCTGGATATGATCACAAAAATTTCATCATTTATAGGTAGGAAGGAAAGAAAAATAAATTATAACAAACAAGCTTTTGCTTGCGACTTCGTCTGCGTGGATTAATATTCTCGTTCCTAGGGAATATCGTGGATGAAAGCTATCCTATGTCCTTTCTCGGGTCCCAGACTATATCTGTACTGAATTTCACTCAAAACGGTTCAGTGGGTCAGTGAAGAAGAGACAGACAGACAGAGTTACTTACGCATTTATAATATTAGTACGGGTAATGAGCTTGTAATATTGTATAAACATACTAGTGTATGGCAAAGACCTGTTTTCACACGAGAGTTAAAATGTAGTCAATTTGAATAAACATTTTCACTTTGATCCTATTATATGATGGTTGTGATAATAAAATGCTAACTTGAGTTTGAAATTTGAGTCACTATGTCACTAAGATGTATAGATAAGTTAGGCAAAAGTGATTTTGACTTACATTTTATTTCTTTGCCTTAGGTATAACTTCATAACAGTCAGATTTTTAAGTTCTTAATTCTTTTGAAACTGTCAATATTACTTTGTCTGTAACTCCTTTTACAGTTTCATAATCTTAATGAACTTGCAATATTCTTGAGAGAGGTGCCTAATAAGGGCCATCTGCAAATGCACTATTGCGAGTGCATTGCATTTACAGATATATTTCTTTCATTTCTTAACCCTTTGACTGCCAGAAGTGCATATATACTAGAGACACAATACTTTTTCAATTCAAGAGGTTAATAAAGTATTATTCAAAACTTTGTCTATTTTGCTATCCAGCTTATTACTGACTAACAAGTAAATAAATTTCACCTAAATTCCTTTTTTTTTGTTATCTAACACTATGCTAACTCAATGGCTGTGTCCGGCACTGGGATTACGTATCTTGCAAAAGCCGAGCGATCGCGATTATTTAGCAAAATAAACGTCAATTCAAAATACGTCATGTCAAAGAGCAATCTAGCGATAGTGCTGCCTCTGTGGAGCAATCAGTTATCTAAAATATGCATTTTTCGTTTGGCGGTTTCGTATTTAGTATGGTTTTTTAGAGCAAAGTTAAGTTTTTTTTGTTAAAGGTGATATTTAATTAGTTCCAGCGATTGCTACTTTATCGTCATCGTAGCAATAAGTGCATTAGAACAATCAGCGAGCGATTAGCAATCGGTTCATACATAATACGATTTTTTTTGACGATCGCGCGGTGATTGCGCGATCACTGCGCAAATATTGCTCATTGCTGTTTCATAGGTAATAACTCCGCGGTTCAGTCTTCTCACTTTATTAGTGATATCAAGAAGCTGGATTGCCTCAATATTCATTTATATGTAACTCGCTTCATTTATAGTATTTGTCCCAGCTTGAGACCAAAATCAGGATATGGATTTATATGATGCTTTCATAAAATGTGTTATTTGCTAAATTACAGCTTCACAGGTTAAGAAGTTTTTGATATTTCCTCATTCCTGTTTCATGTTTATAAGTGACTGTTCATTTTCATGTTACATTTTACATGTGTTGATTGATTTATACTCTACAATGAGAAGGAAGACATTAATTAATTTAAGTAAAACATTTTATTTGATTGGAGTGTATATGTTATGTACTTGAGTGCAATCAATCTTTTCAACCATTTTTTTTTTTTTTTTATTACAATGGGCTTGCTCTTGGTCCCAGACTAGCCCGAGGGCATAGACGGAGCCTACGATGATGATGACAAATTTCTTGATCCTTTTAGTGCATTGTTTTTTGATATTATCCATACTAATATTATAAATGGGAAAGTGTGTCTGTCTGTCTGTTTGTCTTTCTTTTACGGCAAAACGGAGCGACGGATTGACGTGATTTTTTAAGTGGAGATAGTTGAAGGGATGGAGAGTAACATAGGCTACTTTTTGTCTCTTTCTAACGCGAGCGAAGCCGCGGGCAGAAGCTAGTAATTTATAACATTGATAGATGTGAATGTTAAAATAAAACTGAAAAGAAAAATTATAGTTCTTTAAACCTTCGAACATACGCGATTCGAAACACAATAGAAAGACAATAGCAGTGCGACAGCCGGCTGTTGCTTGGTCATTGAAAGGTTAATTATTCAAAATATTTCAGACATAATAATATCCACATTAAATAAGGCTTAATCAAACACAATAAAAATGCCAATACTCATAATGCCTCTTTGGCACCATGTAATTATAGAAATGTAGTACACATCAGTATCATTGTGAATGAATCTTCATATTTTTTTTTTGTGAAAGTACAAAAGACTAAATGGAATCATGACCCACCAAAAGCTTATTTTTCTACAGACATTCAAATACAATTAGGTCGATAATCGCGAACACATGTATTAAAAATGTCACACGTCTAGTCTTATTATTTTGACAGCTTCAAACGATTTTTCGTCGAAATGGGTCATCATGATTCAATTTAGTCGATAGTACATAATATTCTACAGGCCACCACAGGTTGAGCGCTGTTGACATCATGTTAACAATGTGGTATACAACTTGTACTTTTGGCATTAAATAAAGCTTTATTTTATTATTTTGCAGTGTGGAACGCCTTTTTTATCAGCTATGTAAATCAGGACATCCCACATTGGATCCATTGGTTCTGACGCCAGATGAAATAATGACAATAAGAGAAGATAAAATTATACATCCACAGTCCTTAGCCACTTTACTAAATGGTCACAGGTATTACTTGTTCTATTTTACTTTTCCATAAAGATAGTTGTACATTACAATTCAGGTATTGATGAAAGCATTAGCACTGAGTCTAATCAATAGGGATGACGACAACATAAAAAAAATGGCATTCTGTTTAGTCCGTCTTGTAGATCGGCCAAAAATACGGGACACGTATTTTTTGCTTCATCAAAATAATAAAAAAATACAAAGGGGAACAAAGTTCTGGAGTGGGGGCATAGTGGGGGATTTTGACGTCACCTTAATGCAAAAACTGTATCTGATCGTGACGTCACGCACAACTTCAACTCACTGTATCGTCGTCATTTTTCGTTTACGAGAAAAAATAAAAAAAACGTGTCCAAATTTTTTTTATTAATCTCAATGACGGACTAATTACTTTTTTTTTCGTCGTCTCGCCTATTCAGCCTGCCTTCATCATGCCAATTTCAAGAAAAAGATGATCCTTGATTAATATTATCTAACTATAGCAAGAGAATGCATAGTTATCCTTGTATTCTAATGCATAAAAAAACCAGTGTGTTTTAAGTTGTGTCAGTGTGTTTTATAAAATTTTATTAGGAGATTGTGTCAAGTATATAAGCTGTAACATTTTATATATCTGCTATTAAAATCAAATTACAATCATCAATAATTGGATTATCTGATATAATGGTTATCATAATTTCTCATGTTCAGCAGTAGAGATTCAAAGGTTTAACAATAAAACAGCTATGTATGTTGAAACTAAGCATATTCTGCACATATGTTATATATTATATTCTTTTGAAAGCGAGTGGAGAATTTTGCTGTATTCCTTGTGAAGGAACCGTCAATATGATATTAATTTTTAATTTCAGTTCGGGCATCGAATGTCTTATTCTCAGTCAGCCACGGTGGAAAAAATCGCAACGTTGTACTCTGCATTCATTGGAAGCGGGTACGGCGCGGGGCTGGGGCGCGCAGGCGACGAGCACGGCGGGCGCGGGCGCGGCGGCCGGCCCGGCCGCGCCCTGCGGCTGGGGCTGGGCCGCGTGGGGCTGGGGCGGCCGCGCGGCCTGGCGCGCCGCCTGGGACGCCATGCGCGCCTCAGCCCGCGACCACGTCACGCTCGTACACTTCAACACGCTACACGACACGCTCCACAACTACTTAAGGAAGCATCGCTTTTGTGCCGATTGTAAAACCAAGGTGAGTTTCTGACCATGAAATATCCATACTAATATTATAAATGGGAAAGTGTGTCTGTCTGTCTGTTTGTCTTTCTTTCACGGCAAAACGGAGCGACGGATTGACGTGATTTTTTAAGTGGAGATAGTTGAAGGGATGGAGAGTAACATAGGCTACTTTTTGTCTCTTTCTAACGCGAGCGAAGCCGCGGGCAAAAGCTAGTGCTCATATAAATGAACTCTGATGTTGCGCCATAGTATTCAGATTTTATCAAACTACTATACTTATTTGCTTTTCCATATTGACACTTATGGCGATATAAATAGGCGTTACTAAGCACGTACTTTGGCTTAGCCATGTTCCCGTCTCTATCGTGCAATTGTCGTTTGGCAGTTGTGTAACGATGACAGATATAGTGCTAAGCCAAAGTCCGTGCTTAGTAACGTCTATATATCTCGCCATGAGTGGCAGTGATAGATTGAGTTTGTGGAATTGAGAACTAAGCTTGCTAAAAATGTCATGTGAAAGTTAAGTTAAAATGCGGAATAAATTAAGACAAAAAGAATGTCAATAAGATGCTTATGCAGTGTACAGTCAGCAAAAGAGATATGTTACCAGGGCCGTCAGATACAATTAAAGTTTTTTCATTGACCAATAATATATTTTAATTAAAATTTCAAATGTTGTAGAAAGTAATTTGTTCTTCAATCCATTTAAATTTCATTTGGATACATCAATCGGTGTTCAAGAAAACCTTAATTATATCTTATGGCCCTGGTAACATATTTCTTTTGCTGACCGTACATGAAATTAAAAGTTACAAAGTGAACAAGTGGTATTATGTCTCACTTACATAACTTTAATATTTATCACTATAAGTGATAAAACTTGCAGAAAAATCATTGTTATCAATATTTTTTACATACTGATGCAATGAAATTGCTTTACAAAACCAATCAATTTGGAAGTGATTGTATGTTATGTTTTTGTAAGATTGTTATCGAAAAAGCTTTTTTCAATAACCACAAATAACAGTGTAGAATATGCTTCTTTTTAACAACTTAAATATTGTTCTAGAGCATCATCTTGCCGAACTCCTTTTTTTACTAATGTGATAGTACTATCTAATCAATAAGCAAATATTTTTAGATTTGCTTAAAGTAATTGATAGCTTCCATAATCTATAGCAGTGGTTCGCAAACTCATGGGATGTAAAATAAGCAACAACTAGTTTTATGTGTAGTTTTTAGCATTATTCTTGCGCATCTAATGGGAGATAGGTGTTAAAAAGGTGCATTGTTAGGTTATTACTGAACGAATTATCACATTCACAAAAATTGGACAGTAAATTGGTCAGCATTATGGAATTATCATCATTGGACAATAATTTAACCCCTTAATCCTTCGAACACACATGATTTGAGACACAATAGAAAGACAATAGCAGCCCGACAGCCGGCTGTTGCTTGCTCATTGAAAGGTTAATGCTTCTTTTTAGTGTAGAATTAATTGTTAACATGTTCCTTGCAGGTGCAATTCACAATCATTTTTAGTATAACATAATATTGTGAATTTGTATCTGTCAGAATTATAAACACTTGATACTGTAATGTATGACCTTTCATATCAAGCTCTCACATGCCACTGTGATTGGTTGTTGATAATTCAGTGACCCATGACTATAGCCGCGAATTCGAGAGACAAATATTTAGTATTTAGTTGTATATAGCTAAAAGTCAAATTAGCAAGGAACATCACAATATATTTAAGTATTTATAATTGCAAATACAAATTATTTATCTTTTTATTTCATGCAGGTATTGAGAGCTTATCAGCTGTTAGTTGAAGAAAAGGAGCCACAGAAAGAGAAGGGTTACGTCGGCGCACTGTACGGCGGTATCAAACGATGCCTGCTAGACAAGCACCTGCACCTGCAAGCTAAGACTGACTACATCGCGCACCTTATAGCTAGAGCGGAACCAGAACTACTCGGAAACCATAGAGAGAGGCATGCTAAGACATTGGAAATTGCACAAGAAGAGGTAGGAACCTAGTCCATACATATTGAGATAACCATTTATTTGCCACAGTAAATTTAAAAATACCTATATTTCGCAGGTTCTGATCTGTCTCGGCATATGTATTTATGAAAGACTACAACGCATCTCTCTGAGGTTACGCGAAGAAGAGGGCACATGTCAGACGCTTGCCGCGGTCGCAGTAGAGGCACTCTATCGCAAATTTGAAACAGCCGTCGAACACAAGACTGGAGTCTCAAAACTCCAACTACTGTACGATGAAATCACTCAAGAGGAACAGACCAGGCAACAGAGAAAGGAACAGAAGAAACTCAAACGACGCAAGAAGAAGGAGCGGCAAGCTGTTGAAAGCAAATGCAAAGTATGAACTTGTTGTATATATTTTTTGCAGTTCCATTTTAAATTATATTTACTAATGCAACATTTATTTAATCACCACAGGAGGCTGATTCAGAGGAACCCGATGAAAAGTGCCAATGTGAGGAATGTCTTCTAGAGGAACGAGACACGCCGACTGATCTGCTTTCACCACGAGACTACATCAATCACCAGTGTTACGAGGCCAGTGGCGACGGGTGCCAGTCGTGTCAGCACGACACTACGAATAAACGTCGCTCACCAAAAAAATCTGGCAAGAAACGGACCAAAAATGGCAACCTCTCCCCTAACGAGCATTCCCAAGACTGTGGCTATTCATCCGGGAACAACGGGGGTTGTTGTGAAACTATGTCTGGCTCCTCGTCCCTCATGAGCTCACCCGAAGGTTCAGAGGTGGCGTGTTCCGAAGGGTTCTGTAATCACGAGAGAGGGGACTGTTTAGATATGACCAAGAACGATAAGACTATGTGCACAGGTTTTACACTTTCTCTACAAGAAATGTTAATGGTAAGTTATCACTTTGTTATGTCTCCCTGCAATAAACTTTATGTTGTCAGTTTTATTCTACACAATTGCACTATTTTTAGGATACTTGTTCATCAGATGAAGAAGAGGATACCAGTTATATTCCTATAGAGGAAGTAATGGAATTCAAATCGCGGAGAAATATAACTGAAAAAAGACAGGAGCTGCGACAGAATCTCCGCCAAAAATTTGCTCAGCTTTGTGTGAACACGCCGCAGATACCGCCGCTACTGCAGAAACAGGACAAGCAGCCGGCTTAGCTGGCGCACTTCACCTGCCGCATCATTCAACTGCACTTCGTAAACCAGTCATATTATTCAATAATGGCAACTATAACCTGCTTTTGTGGTCCGTAGATGAATATACAACATAAAAATATATGCTACTAATATCCAGAAATCCAGTAATTCTAGTAAGTCTTCTAATCTGATCAGCCTTAAACTGATTATGATGCATATTGTTACAATTCTAAACCTCTACATTCAATAGATATTAATAACGTTAAACAGTATATTATGTAGCAAACCAGGTTAAGTTCTTCAGATATGTTTATGGTCAATATTAATAACAACTGCAGTGAAATTGTGTTAATACTCAACATCATTTAAATAGTAGTTGAAAATATTGAATAGACTGATTTATGTTCTTATGTAAAGAATTTTGGAATTTATACAGTTTATATTTTGATGAAAACCTCATTTACAATTAAATATCATGTAGTTTTTTTTTTTGTTAATTCTGATATTGGAAGGAATCAATATTGAACATTATCTTTTTTCTCCAAAATAATTTTTAAATAATAATATGCCATTTGTAATAGATCCGTATAATGTAACTATAATGCAATAGACTAGTGTAAAGATGTTGGAAGTTGCTAAACTTATTACATAGCTAATAAATTATTTTAATTGAAAAATCCCAAGTGTTAAAGATGATAGATTTGATAACTTTGTGCCTAGCACTGGAGAAAAATTGCAAGTGCATGTTTGAATGATTCCAATAATACAATGGATTGACTGGATTAAAACCAGCATTTAATATATTTACTATTTAAATTGTTAGAAAGCTTAGTAATGAAATATTTAAAGTAGCATTTTTTGATCAAATTATTTTATTTGAATGCTTTATGTGACTCAATATTATGTGGTACATGATGAATTATTGCTCGTTATCAAAGAAGCTTAGAAAAGCAAAAGGTCAGGGGTAACCTAGGCTGTTTCGCCATTGTTATGAAAGTCGGAAAACATTTGTAAACTCAGTTTTAAATATACTATATAATACAGTGAATAACAAGTTTAATTTTTTGTATACAATTCCCAGATTTACAGTTTATACATTTCTCTATTTATACATATTCTACTGTAGCCTAATAAGTTTTTTGTTGTTTATGATAATCTTATCTATCCAATCTTGTGTGACTAATTCAGCTGACCAATACAAAGTGTTGCATTTGTTCCTCCAAAACCAAAAGAATTTTTCAATGCTATTCTTCTGTTGGATTTCCATGGTCTTGATTCATTTGCAACATAATTTAAGTCATCAACAGGTTCTTCTAAATTAATTGTAGGGGGTATTACTCCACTATGACAAGCCAAAACAGTGAATATAGCTTCTAAATTGCCTGCAGCACCTAGTAAATGTCCATGAGCTCCTTTTGTGGATGAAATAGAAATATTTGGACTATGATTGCTAAATAAAGTCTTTATAGCTGTTGCTTCAATGCCATCTCCTACAGGGGTTGATGTTGCATGAGCATTAATGTAAGTAATGTCATGTTTGTTGACGCAGCCATCCCACAGTGCACGGCTCATTGACAACACTGCCCCACTCCCATCTTCTCTAGGAGCAGTTATGTGAGAAGCATCTCCAGATAAACCATATCCTAATATTTCAGCATATATTTTTGCATTCCTCTCTAATGCATGCTTGTACTCCTCTATAACCAATATTGCTGCACCCTCACCCATGACAAAACCATCCCTGCTTTTATCAAATGGTCTAGAAGCCTTTCCTGGTTTTTCATTGAATGATGTGCTTAGTGCTCTTAACCTACTAAATCCTGCTATAGCCAGAGGGCTGATGCAAGCTTCTGCACCACCACATACCATGACATCTGAATCTCCATTTCTAATAAATCTGAAGGCATCACCTATTGAGTGTGCACCAGTAGCACAAGCAGTAGACACAGCATGGTTTGGTCCTCTTAAGCCATATTTAATGCTTATTTGACCAGCTGCCATGTTTGGTAAAATTCTTGGTACAAAGAAAGGGCTAACTTTGTTATAACCAACTTTCAATGCATCATAAGTGTTACATACATCTTTCAAATCTATCATTCCCATACCAATAGCTACTCCTGTGGCCTCTCTATCATTATCAGATTCTGGCAACCAATTTGCATCTTCTAATGCTTCTGCAGTAGCTACAAGAGCCAGGCATGTAGCAGGAGCCATGGATTTTAGATTAGACTTTGACAACATCTTTGCCACTTTGTCATCTTTCTCAGTAGGAATTAAGCCAGCTATCCTACATGGCAATTTTGAATATTCTTCGCCTTGCAAGGCCACTATTCCACATTGACCTTTCAAAATGTTTTGCCACACTAACTCAGTGCCTGTACCTAGGGGAGACACGACCCCTAATCCAGTAACAACGACTCTCCTCCTCTGCGAAGACTGCGTGATTGTTCTAATTTGCCGAAATAGTTTACCAGACATGGTTAATGTTGTATATAAAAGAGTAAAACTTAATACATTGTAAACACAAGATTATCTTTTAAGATTTTAGGTTTTCATATGTCCCAGATACTATTCTTATTGCTGTATTATCTGCTGAGAATACTTGACACTACTTTAAAATGCAAGCCTTTTAACTCTTCATAAAATTGAACAAATCCAATTCTATTATATTATTAGCTTGGATTCAAATTTTAGGTTAGGTAATCTAATCATTATTCAAAACAACACTATTCGTCAACATCTCATCACAGATAATAAATAAAGACAGACAATACAATACAACAACATCAACGCATCTGTGTGGTACAGGCTTAATATTTTATGGGTAGAGTAGAGTAGAGATGCGATATGCGATCAAGGAAATATTGGCGATCACAGATATTCACACACCTATGTGAAAGAATTTGTTGTGTGTGCCTTTGCCTACAAATTGTCAATGTCAAATCAAAAGTTGTTCTACTCTACTTGTCTTGTGTCTTCTTGTGTCAGTGTCACTCGTCGGTCGTTGACTCGTCGTGGTTTGTTTTGGTTTGCTTATCTATCTACCTGATGAAGTTGCCCCTGATTATTTTACAATTATAGTTACGAAAAAAGTACGGTATATCTACAGATATCCGTAACAGAAATTCACCAAAGTAAGACCTCAGTTTAATATACCATCAAGTTATAGATCTATGTATGAAGAAGTAATCAAAACTATTTGAATTGGATAAAAGAACAATTAATGTATTTAATTTAATAATTTAAATTACAATTTACGATGGTTGTGCAGGTTTTTCTAAGAAATTCTAAGTTAGTTTTCTCAATAGCTGTAGTTTTCGCCGCTTTTTTGTACCGCAATGAATTAAAATGGTATTATGAAGATTTTGTAAAAGAAGTGGAGGAAGAGAAACCCGGCATTTTCACTTCTACTAAATTAGCTCAATTTGATGGAGTAAAACAAAATATATTATATTTAGCAGTATTAGGTACAGTATTTGATGTTACAAAAGGTAAAAGACACTATGAAAAGGGTGCTGCATATCATTATTTTATAGGTAAATCATATTCTAAATATTTCAATATGCATAAGCAATATATTACTAACAATATACATTACTTTATTATCATTATATTTTATGCAAATTAGGTAAAGATGGGTCGAGATCTCTTGTAACAGGGAATTTTAAAGATGAAAGCAATGAAAAGGACCATGTTATGGACTTGTCCTGTAATGACTTACTCACATTAGTCAATTGGAGAAATACATTCAGGAAAAAGTATATTGAAGTTGGTAAGCATTCAATATTTGTTTTTGCAATTCAGTGGCTGGCTGAACCAAAGTACATAATCATCCTAGAGTATTGATTTCTATAAAGATCTGATTGAATGTGTAATATAACTTGTCAATATTATAGGTATCCTCACAGGAAGATTCTATGACAAAAATGGCCAAGAGACCGCCTACATGAAGGAGTTTAATGAAAAAATAAAGCAATGTGCAGTAGAAAAGGAAAAATCTAAAAAAGATCAGAAATATCCACCATGTAATGTTGCCTGGAGTGCTGAGGAGGGCAGTAAAGTGTGGTGTACCACTACAAGGTTCTTACTTTGCTACTAGCTTGATGTGTCAACGTTTCTATCACTTATTACCCTTTAGGGTTGGAATATTTAAAAATAGTTTCCTAGTGGTTACCTACTCTTTACAAAGAACATAACCTGAAAGTTTCATGTCTCTAGGACCAGCAGATTGGGCTGTGCATTTATATATTTGATGGGCCTGTTGGTCTAGTGGTTAGTGACCCTGACTCTAAGCCAGAGGTTGTGGGTTTACTTCCCACCCAGCCTTCACCCAGGATAAACTTTGTGTGATGAGCATGATTGTTTGTTCTGTGTCTGGGTTTAATTTATTTATAATATGTATGTATTTATAAATTATATATGTATGTCTTGTCTGGATACCAAAGTAAAAGCTCTGCTTAGTTTCGGATCTGCTGGCCATGTGTGACTCGTCCCATGATATTTATTATATCAACAGTCAGCTAGTCAGTCATTCAGGTTACCATTTTATAAATTAATATGGATAGATTTGGTTAACATGAAATGGTAGTTGGTACATTTGTTTACCATGAAATGGTCTTCTTCAACACCTTCAAACCATACTCACACTAGCAAGGACTATTGATCTACTTTTTTCACTTGTGTTAAATTAATTATTCATCAATGTTTTATTTTATTGATAGTGGTGGTGTGAGAAGAAGCTGGGCTGGTGTTCCTCGCCAGCTCTACACTCCTGGAGTTGAAAATCCTCGCTGTGTCTGCATTAAAGAACTTTCCGAAGAAGATACTGTAGGACTTTTTAAAGAATATGAGAACTGTCCAAAATCATCTATAGAGTGTAAAATTAAAACCTAACTGTTAAATTTCCATTTGTATAGTTTACACTAACTTTACTTAATTAAGACTGTGTATTTAAACAGAAATCATTCCATAATATATTATGGAATATAATAAATGCTTAATATTTGAACTGAATTTTATTTAGTACATATTTAACATAGACACGTGTAGAATAATACCATGTAGGTAAAGTCTTATGAAATCAATTAAATATCCTTATCTTTAATTGGCAGTGAAGTTTCTGTTTTTATTACTTCGTCCAACTCCAGACATTCTATAGTTTTGAGGAACACTTGCATTGGTATTTTTTTTCTGTTGAGGTAAGATTTGTTTCCCAGGAGTTTTTTTATTTTGGCTCTGCGTTTCTTAATTTTCTCTTTTGTGTATTGGTTACCTAATTGGAATGTTAGCAGTCTTTTTACTTTCCGACCACCTATCAGCACTTCAGTCTCACTACTCTGAGCTTTAGGCTCTTCATAAATAGTCTCCAAAGTCTGTGACAAAGATTTAACTTTTTTGTTCAGATACAATGCTTCTATTTGTTTAGGGTTAGCGTTTTCAGTCATAATGCGTTTACTTGGTTTCATGCTAACTCTTCGATTTGAAGATTTACTTGTTTCTGGCATTATAGACTTTCTTTTTCTTAAAACTCGTGATGGCAATTCAGGAACTTGTGATTTCTCTTCTATAGCTTCATTATTAGGTTCGTCGATTTCCATTATATCTAAATGTGCCATTTTATTCGGGAGCTCTGTGTCTAGTCTGTGAAAAGTAAACTACTTTGTATCTCAAGAAGCGACTTCATTGAACTTAATAATTTTAAAAACAAGTAGGCACTGCTTACCTAGATGCTTCCATTATTTTGGCAAATATTAACTAATTCTCGCATATTTTATGTTATCAGTTAACAATATTCACGTTCCTTGAAAACAGCTGTTGCTGGTAAAAAAAGCCGTTGTATCATCAATACATAAAAATCGAAATTTGTAAGAAAACACAGAACGAACAAGCGGTCAAGCACGTTCGTTCGAAGGTTCGAACCGGAAGAAACACAGATTATAATAAAAAAAATCTATGGATTAATATTGAATCTTTATTGAATATTATTTTAGTCCATAGATTTTTTAGATTAGATTAGATATTTTAGATTGGTTATACGAAATATAATACACACATCAAAAGTGTCTAGGGATATTTTAATTAAACCTAAATTACTAAAATTCTATTAACTTTTTGTTAAGACACCTACACTTTAAAATAAACCTTGTATAATTGCCTATCTAATCTGATAATAAACTTTTAGATAAAGTTAAATTAAAAAAAAAAAAACTTAGAAGAAGAGGAAAAACTCAACAAAATTTCAATTTAACTTTATTTTTGAAATTTCAAAACCTTAACAACAAAACAATTTTTTTTTTATAAAAATTGTTGAAAATTTAAAATTAATATCTCGTGGATCCACCTAAAACTCTCCTGACACATCTGGAGCGGTTCTGCATACTCAAAACAAGGGTGTCAATATCCTGTTGTGGAGTACTGTCCCAAATCCTGCTAAGATGCAAGAAAAGCTGGTTTTGATGCACAATATCAACAGGGAAATTCCTATGAGCTCTTCTCTGACGCATATTCCAGGCATGCTCAATAGGATTTAAGTCAGGGGATTGTGCAGTGTGAAGTATCTATGGCATCTGGTTGCTAAGATACTTGTTATAATATGATTGTCACATTAAATAAAATATTACGTGTGCTTACATCGATGTATTTTCCTTTGATCATTTATTTTATTTAACATGGTAGCAGAGCGTGTACGTATTAATAAACTTTAAGTACCTACCTTCCCAAAATGTCGAGCACGAAAATTGACCCTCTAAATAGAGAGAACTACGACACTTGGGTGATACAGGCTGAAGCTGTACTTGTACGACACAAACTATGGAAATACATCGAGACTGATGCTGCAGTAGCTGATAAAGAAGGCGATAGACAGGCGAGATCTGAACTCATACTAATAATCGCTCCTTCTGAGCTTAAACTAATTAAAAATTGCACTACTGCTAAAGCATTATGGGAAAAATTGAAACACACGTACGCCAGTAAGGGACCTGCGCGAAAGGCATCCTAACTACACACGATGTAAGATCACACCTAAACAAGTTTATGGATATAGTTGACAAATTGGCAGACATGGACATAGCTATTAATGATGACTTGTTAACAATCATGATGTTATACAGTCTCTCAAAGGAATCTGAGAACTTCAGAGTCGCTATAGAATCGCGAGACACTCTTCCGAAGCCAGAGGAGCTTCAAAATAAAATAATAGAAGAATGTGAAGCACGTCATAGCCAAAACGTGACTAAAAACGACGAACCTGAATCCTCTTTTCAAGAAGAAGCCCTATACACGTCCTGTCAAATTTGCAAACGCAGTGGTAATATCTTTAAACGTAAGACTCACAAAATTTGTACCAATTGCTGGAAGAAAAACAATAAGAAGCCTAATAAACAATATAAAAATAACGGTTCTCATAAAAACAATTTTGCTGTGCAGTGTCTCCTTACACATAACGAAAATTCAGAAAACTGCACTTGGGTTTTAGATAGCGGTTGTACATCTCACATGACTTATCGACGAGACTTATTTAAGACTATGGAGAGAACATCCGGAAAACTGAACTTTGCAAATAAAGAACAAACTGCAGAGATTATAGGAAAAGGTACAGTCTCCTTTGTAACAAAAAATGGTAATGGGATAGCCCTTACACAGCTACAAGACACTTTATACGTACCTAATCTGTGCACAAACTTGCTGTCCGTTAGTAAGATGACAGATGCTGGCTGTTCTGTCCTCTTCACTGAAACCAAAGCGACGGTCAAGAATCCAAAATGTGGAATAAATCTCACCGCATTTAAACAAGGCGATGGTCTTTATTACATCAATCCTCATAAACATGAGCGCAACAATCTGGCCAATCATAATAATGATGATACTGTTTCCAAATCAACTGCTAAAAAGAAAGAGAATTCATCAAATATCTACGACTGGCACAGAAAACTTGGTCACATGAACGCCAAAGATCTGAAACGTGCACTCAAAAACGAGAATTTGCTTGGCTTGAACTTTGATGCTTCTGAAACCTTGGTAGATTGTGAAATCTGCATCCAGGCAAAACTTCATCGAGTACCTGCCCCACGTGAGAAAACAACTCAACGAACAACAGAACGCTTAGAAATCGTTCATAGCGATGTATGTGGACCTATCAGAACGCCCACAGTAGGCGGAAACAAGTACTTCGTTACTTTCATAGACGACTATAGCCGATACAGTCGAGTTTACATGATTAAAAGCAAGAACGAAGTCTTAGAAAAGTTTAAAGAGTTTAAGGAGTTAGCGGAAACGCACACTGGGAACGAAATCAAATTCTTACAATCAGATAATGGTACTGAATATGTGAACAAAGAGTTCAATGCTTATTTAAAACGTTGTGGGATACAGAGACGACTCACCGCACCTTACACTCCAAACCAAAACGGAGTTGCTGAACAAAAGAATCGTACCCTTGTGGAGAAAGCGAGAGCAATAATGATTGACGCACAGGCACCATTAAAATTCTGGGGCGAAGCAGTATTCACTGCAAACTACCTATCAAACAGGAGTATAAACAGCGCCATTCAGAACCAAACGCCATTTGAGCGCTGGGTTGGGAGAAAGCCATGTATTAATCATTTATACGTGTTCGGTTGCAAGACTTACGTTCTGATGAAAGGCACTAACGGTCACAAATTTGCACCAAGGGCAATTCCTGGTATGTTTGCGGGATATTCTGAAACATCGAAGGCTTTCAGGATCTTCATACCCTCGAAGAACAGCATCATAACTTCAAAAGATGTTAGAGTATTGAAGACTATGTTCTACGATGAATCAAATAAAAATGAAATCTCCAGACTGCTCACCGATTTAGAGTTTTCACAAGAACAACCTAATAAAACGTCTTCTTTCTACTAAGAAAGACATCATGCTGGTAAAACGCATCTTCCGGTTTTTAAAAGGGAACAGAACGGTCTAACCTATACGGCCAAGTCGCCTCCACGCTTAGTCTGCTACAGCGACGCAGATCATGCAGGAGACCAAACCACTAAACTATTGTTTGGCCCCAGGCTGCACAATTTATGTTCAGCATTAGGATTAAAGAATATATTGCCATAATATTCTTTTAAAAAGTTCCGGGGATGTGAAGTATCTATGGCATCTGTTTTAACGAAATAAATAAGAACTGCTTTAGGAAATTAATATGAGTTATTATTTATAAGCAGAAATCAAAAAAAATACAGACAATATTCTAATAACAACAATGACAGGCTTACATAGCAACCACTTGTGTCATAAACATAGACAATGATATCAGAACAAAGGTTCTATAAGAAGATGCATAGCCATACTTCTTAACATCCCGTCTTGTTTTTGTAGCTATGCTAAGCCTCCAAGAGCACTTAGCTCTTTTATTCGCGGCTTAAACAGCGGCTTGGTCAGAAAATCTGCTAGTTGCACAGCTGCTTCCACTTTTAGAACTGTTAATCTTCCCATGGTAACACATTCACGAACGAAGAAATGACGAATCTGAATATGTTTCGTTCTTTGATGACGTTCAAAAGGTGGGTCATGAGCCAAGCGAATTGCAGACTCACTGTCTAAGTAAAGTTCTGCTAGAACTTTTCCAGTTACCATGAACTGCAATATTCTCTTGAGCCATAGAACTTCTCTTGCAGTTTCGCTCGCTGCCACTATCTCAGCCTCTGTTGAAGAGATCGCAACTGTTCTCTGCCGTTTACTCTGCCAGGCGATCGCTCCTTTCGAATATAGGCAAATCATTCCTGAGGTTGATTGTCCCGTAGTAGGATCTCCTCCATGATCTGCATCACTGTAGCTTTGTATACAGTTTGTCACAGTGGAAGATTGGTATGTAATACCATGATTGATGGTTCCCTTAATGTAGCGTAGTATCCTCTTCACTCTCGCCACATCCTCAGGATTTGGATCGTCTAACTTCCTTGAGACAACACTGATAGCATAGGATATATCCGGTCTTGTCCCAACAGCTAGATAGGAAAGTGCACCAACCGCTTGTCTATATGGAAACTCAGTTGATGTTTCTTTCTCTTTTTCTTGTACACTAGCATCCTTGACTATAGGTGTCACAGCAGCTTTACAATCATGCATGTTAAACCTTTCTAGAATGCGTTGAGCGTAACTCTTTTGATCAATTTTTATTGACCCATCAGTCTTTCTATCTATTTCTATCCCCAAAAAGTATGACCCAGGTTTTGTTGTAATTTTGAAACGCTGTTTCAGTTCACTTGAAAAACTTTCAGTCTCTTTTGGGCTCGCAGAGGCGATCAATCCGTCGTCAACGTGTAACGCAAGAATCAGCTTCTTTTCTTTGCTGTCTTTATTCCTTACGAAGAGACATGGATCACTCTCGCATTGTTTAAATCCAATGTTTAGGATATGTTCAGTAATACAGTTGTTCCAACATCTCGGTGCTTGCTTTAGGCCGTACAAGCTCTTTTTGAGTTTGCACACTTTACCCGATGTATCAGGGTATCCTTCAGGAGGCTTCATGTAAATCTCCTCATGCAAGGTTCCGTATAAGAACGCTGTAGACACGTCGAATTGTGACAGTGTCAAATTCTCTTGTGCAGCAACACTCATGACAGCCCTTATCGTGCTTGTTTTTGCCACTGGACTAAATGTCTCGTAGTAATCTAGGCCTTTTTTCTGCGAGTAGCCTTTTATTACTAGACGAGCTTTATATTTATCCACCGTTCCATCTGGATTGGTTTTAATCTTATAGAGCCATTTACAGGAGATTGCTTTTCTCCCTTTCGGTAAGTCTACCAAATCCCAAGTACGATTCTCATTCAACGATTGAATTTCATTTTCCATCGCTTCACGCCATTTTTCAGCTTCAAAGCTTTTGATAGCTTCTTTATATGAAGTGGGTTCTATTGGTTCATCGGACTTACATTGAGTACGACAGACGTTACAAACAAAGTCTCCATATCTTGCTGGAGGTTTTAGATTATCTCGATTGCGTAGAGTCATTCGGCCTTCATTCTCTGTTTGAACAGACTCTTGGTCATCCTCAATTGCATCATCATAAACTTCTTCACTTCCAGTTTGAGAATTAGTTTGAGAACCTTGTGTTATGTTTCCATCTTCATCGTTTTCAATATCTAACCTTTGTTCTGTCTCAGTATTTTCATCAAAAACAACGTTTTCATCAATAACTACTTCCTCTTCGCCATTGACTGTTGACTCATTGTCATTGACTGATACTGTTCTGACATCAAAGTGTTCGTTAGAACCATAATAGAATCCCAGAAAATCAAGGTTGAACTTTTGGTTTTCTGACTGGCTGCTGCTTCTTTGAGAGTTTAATGGCTTTTCTTCAGTAGCCTTACTCATAAGCTTCGGCTGTATAATAGTAGACTCTGGTTTAATGTCTACTAAATTTTCAGCTTCGCTTATCAAAGGGTATTCTTCGAAAATGACATCACGTGATCGAATTAATTTGTGATGTTCTTCATCCCAAATACGATAGCCTTCATTACCGTCATAACCGACTAGAATTCCTTTCTGCGCCTTTTTGTCTAATTTCTTCCGTTTCTCTTTTGGAAGGTGAGGATAGCATGTAATTCCAATCACACGCAAATGTTTTACTCTTGGCTTCTTGCCGTGCCATGCTTCGTACGGTGATTTTCCATCAGGTCCTGGTCCCGTTCTATTCAGGATATAGACCGACGTCGAAATCAATTCTGCCCATAATGGCGCTGGCATTTCTCCATGGGCGTACATCATAGCTCGAGCCATTTCCACAACAGTCCTGTTCTCTCGCTCAGTAGGATTTTGCTGTGGGGTATAAGGCATCGTTAACCTTTGTAAGATACCTTCTTTTTGAAGTATTCGACGAACATTCCCATTATCAAATTCTCCTCCATTGTCACCCAAAATTTCTTTCACTTTAACCCCTGCTGACTTCACTTCAGCTAGCATCAGTGATAGCTTTTGGTAAACTTCTGACTTATTTTGCATTACATATACCCAACGATACCCAGTATAAACATCTTTGAATAGTACAAAGTATCTATTCTTCGCGTAGGAATAAGGGAAAGGACCGCAAACATCTGAACAGATCAGTTCACCTGGTTTTGTTGCTTTCTCTCTAGCTCCAAATTTTAGTCGATGAGACTTTCCGTAAACGCAGCCTTCGCAAAGTTCATGGCTGTTTACTGTTTTTATGTTTAATTCCTTTTCCAAAAATTTCTTTACGTGTGACTTATTCTGATGTCCAAAACGTTCATGGTAAAGTTGAATCAGGTTTGGCGTGGATAACTGATTTACTTCAACAGGCTTTAAACATCTCATTTCCAACCGATAGAGATCACCATGCTTATCTCGCTTACCAATCATTCGATTATCGCCGTCAACCTTGAAAATGCAAGTCGTTGGAGTTGACTCAAATGTACTGTTCTCGTTAGCATCATGTGCTGCAAGTACCGAAAAAAGATTTCTAGATATGGTGGGCACATACCATACATCCTTCAGTAAAATTTGACGTACTTCACCATTACCTATTCGTGCTTCTCCTCTAATGGTGCCAATTCCTGTAGCTTGAATTTCATTCCCATTAGCTCCTCGTACTGTGTGCTTGCTCTTGAAATGATTGTATTCGACAAAAAGATCATCTCTATTTGTTACGTGGCTGGTTGCCCCATTATCCACATAAAAATGTATTGAGTCTTTGCCTTCATTGCCAGTGATGGATAAAACTGTCATGTTGACATTTTTAGTGTCCTTCTCTGACTTCTTTGGTCTTCCATCACTAATCCATTTCTCACATTGCTTCACAAAGTGACCGAGTTTTCCACAGTATTTGCACTTTTTCTTATTTTTTCGAATATCTTACTTATTTTTATCTTTGTTGCTTGCTTTTCCATCCTTCTTTCCTGTCTTTACCCACAAGGCTTCGGCACTGGTGCTGCCTTCATCTTGTTCTTCTTTGACTTTTACGAGAACTTTTTCATGTGAACACAGCTGAACAGTGAGATTGTTAACAGTGCGTTCTTCTTTCGTCATCAATAGCCAGCTTGACTCGAACATCACGTATTCCGGCGGTAATGTGTCAAGAATTTTGTAAATTAACAGCATTTCTGGTAAATCCTTTTCAAGATTCAGCGCCCTGTGTAATTCATGCCACAAATTCTTAATCGTCGAAATATGTGTCGCCATATCGTGCGTGGCATCTTTCTTGTATGCGAAAAAAGTTTTGCACATCGTGTAGCTTTCATCTACGACACAACCTCCATATAGTCTATGTAGTTCATCCCAAATTTCTTTTGAGTACGTAAAACGCATCATTTTCTCTATTATGTCATCAGGTAAATTTGACAAAATCAGGACGGAGACAATACTGTCTATTTTGTCGTATTCAGCAACTTCTGCCTCATATTTCATTTTGTCTTCATTTGTTGCATTTGGCATAAGAATTGGCCTCGGTTTCTTTCGAGTGTCAGACATTACGCCGACGGCCACTACGCCGACAGACTGTACGCCGACAAGACTTTACTTCGACAGACTGTACGCCGACAAGACTTTACTCCGACAGGACTTTACGCCGACAAGACTTTACTCCGACGGACTTTACGCCGACAGGACACTTCGCCGACGGGACTATACGCCGACAGGACTCTTTACCGACGGGACTATACGCCGACAGGACTCTTTACCGACGGGACTCTTCCCCGACAGGACTCTTGACCGACAGGACTAATCACCGACAGGACGCTTTGCCGACAAGACTCATCGCCGACAGGGTTCATCGGCGACGCAGCTTATCTCCGATACAGATACTTCGTCTGGAAATCGTTTAATGCTTTTCTTGTTACAATTCAATTCATAAATAAATAAAAAAGATCTTTCAGAGGGTTTCAGTTTCACAAAATTAAAATGATATTATGATATTGTAATTATTATTATTGTATTAGTAGGTGTAGATGTCTAGATGGCCCAATGGTCAAGGTGCTCGCCTCTTATGTAAAAGGTTGTGGGTTCGATTCCGGGCAAGTGCCAATGCGACTTTTTTAATTTACATAGTATACTTTTTAAAGTTTGTCCTTGACATCACTGACATGCCGTGCCTAAGAAAGC
The DNA here is from genome assembly GCA_033675125.1 of Athetis lepigone. Taxonomy (NCBI): domain Eukaryota; kingdom Metazoa; phylum Arthropoda; class Insecta; order Lepidoptera; family Noctuidae; genus Athetis; species Athetis lepigone. The sequence continues at coordinate 4,301,748 of CM066239.1, forward strand.
ACGTTGGTACCTGTTATTTTAAAACTTGAACGTCGTCACGGGTAGCCAGAAGCCAGAACAACTCACAATCATTCTAACCAAGGGCTATCGTATCGCCCAGTAAGAGGGTTAGGAGATCTGACAGGCAGTCACTTCACGTAAAACACTGGTATCTAACTGAATTCGGTTGGGCTGACAATCGAAAGTAAACACAGTTGGGAAAAGGCTAGAGAAATAACGATACTGCTTGGCAGCGTCATAGAGTCGTTAAAAAAAAAGTCATTGCGTAGCAACGAAATGTATGTACAAAAAAAGTGTATTAAGCGATAAATTTAAAAATGCGTACTGGACATACTTTTACTTTGCAATCTTGAATAAATTAGAATTGGTCGTGTTAAGATTACCGCACTAGTGCGATAATGTAAAGTGAAGCGCACACGTGCTTAATATCACAGATTAATAAATAGTTACTACGTTACAGATACTTCACTCCAATACAAAAACCAAAATACCTACGCTATAATAGCCTACAAAATCATAATAATAATACCTGTTGTTTGCAGCAAGGAGAAATGTACCATAAGTACGCACAGAGAGAGTTTAGATTCTTTTGCCCGCCGCGCGACTAACGTGTGTGCGTGTCGTCCAGCAAATCTGCTAGGGTTATACGTATGATGACAATGGTAATAAAACGAATGTTTTAGAAAAACAATTAATATTTTATTTGTTGATCAAATATTTTTTAGTTTAATAAATTGACTGATGCATATTTTTCGTTCCTTGAATTCCCGACTTATATATTTTAGTGTCGAAAATATCCAAAACCCCGTGAATAATTTTAATAAATAATCAAAAGGGAAACAAGAGAATTGGGAAACAGGGGAATTGCACAATAATCACGCAATAATTAAGTGGTTTCGGCATTTTGATAGTCAGCGCTGTACCCGTGACGCGCGAGCACTCAGGCGGGCGCGCGACAGCCCGGTGTTCGTTGTATCGTCGACGATACGCGAAGCGGTAGGCATAAAATGCGTGGCCTTGAGCGAGTGACGGACGCCTGGTAATATACTCAATAACGGGTCTAAACGCAAGGTAATAAGACCAACTTTACGAGCAAGTGTGTTGAAAATAATATTTATTCAATGAAAGGCACTGCTACAAAAAAAAAGATAACCGAAAATAATTAGTTTTGTATTACCACCATTTCAAGTTGATGTTACAATGATTTAGATTTTTGTTGATACTGGGTTGGTCAAATGAATTATTTTGTTTGTTTTTTTTTTCATGTTATTTATTTAAAAGAAGGTGTTGTTATGTTATTACTAAGAGGTTTGTATAAATAAATTACTTTTGCTTGATTTTTCAATTTCTTTATTATATATGTATTTTTAAAAACTTTATTTTTAGGGTTCCGTACCATGTGACACAAAGGTATCCTTATAGTTTCGTCATAGACGCCCGTTAAACAGTCTGTCCTCGACTTACCATCCAAACGATTAGAGCAAGAAAAGTGAACTCCTAAAATAAAATGCCAAAAACTATATTTTATTGGGGTACCTCTCTTACACCTGAAATTAGGATGTTTTTTTCTTGTGTTTACCCCGCAGTGTGGTCTTGTATCATTAGATAAGCCTTTTCAAAACATTGCGAGGTTGCTAAGACGATTTTTAACATTAAAGTGATTATTTTTGTTTTTGAAGAATATTTTAACTTTAAAGAAAATCTATAACGGCTTAGATACCTTTGTTAGTTTAGGAATTATAGGAACCTAACTTGAGAAACGCAGATAATGCCAAATGGTTGTTAAATTATTAATGCAAAATGGTTAATAACGGAACCCTATTCTATGCGTGTCAGTCCACGCACTAGGCCAATTTATGAATTGAATTGTAACAAGAAAAGCATTAAACGATTTCCAGACGAAGTATCTGTATCGGAGATAAGCTGCGTCGCCGATGAACCCTGTCGGCGATGAGTCTTGTCGGCAAAGCGTCCTGTCGGTGATTAGTCCTGTCGGTCAAGAGTCCTGTCGGGGAAGAGTCCCGTCGGTAAAGAGTCCTGTCGGGGAAGAGTCCCGTCGGTAAAGAGTCCTGTCGGCGTATAGTCCCGTCGGCGAAGTGTCCTGTCGGCGTAAAGTCCGTCGGCGAAGTGTCCTGTCGGCGTAAAGTCCGTCGGAGTAAAGTCTTGTCGGCGTAAAGTCCTGTCGGAGTAAAGTCTTGTCGGCGTACAGTCTGTCGGCGTAGTGGCCGTCGGCGTAATGTCTGACACTCGTTTCTTTCCTTCCAATAATTCTTTTGCCCCAGGTACCCCTTTAAGTACCATGAAGACTTTAAATTTCCATGTGTTGAACTTTTTGGCATCTAGATTCCCAATTCGCACCTTCGAAACCTCTGCAATTGATTTGTCCATCTTTACTGCAGGTCTACCGGGCCTTACGAATTCTTGGAGACTCTCTCTTTATTTTTCTCCGAGAAAAAATAAATTTACCAAAAAACACCCGCAGTTCAATTCGTAAATTTATTCTCTGCTACCATTTTAACGAAATAAATAAGAACTGCTTTAGGAAATTAATATGAGTTATTATTTATAAGCAGAAATCAAAAGAAATACAGACAATATTCTAATAACAACAATGACAGGCTTACATAGCAACCACTTGTGTCATAAACATAGACAATGATATCAGAACAAAGGTTCTATAAGAAGATGCATAGCCATACTTCTTAACAATCTGGTTGCTAAGATACTTGTTATAATATGATTGTCACATTAAATAAAATATTACGTGTGCTTACATCGATGTATTTTCCTTTGATCATTTATTTTATTTAACATGCAGGCCGGTCTAAAGCTTGGATAACATGCTGTTGTAACCAACTTGTAACGATACGCGCCGTATGTGGACGGGCATTGTCGTGCATTAGCTGGAAATTTTGTCCCATTTGCTGTCTGTGGGGCAAGATTACAGGCTCTAGCACCTCATCTCGGTATTTTCGAGCAGTCATATTGCCTTGTATCCAAACGAGGTCCGTTCAACCGCCGAGACGAATTCCTGCCCAAACCATAATCGTGCCACCTTAATATGCATGAACTTGTTGTGGGTGCTGCAGTCGATTCCAACGTCCAGGTTTTCTCCAAACGCGTACTCTTCGCGAATCAGGATGAAATCCAAACCTAGATTCATCAGTGAAAAGCACAAGTGACCATTGAGAATGGTTCCAGTTTTCGTGTGCAATAGCCCATTGTAATCTTCTTCCTCGATTACCTCTCCTTAGTGCTGATACCCAAAATGGCCTACGAGCACGTAGATTGACTTCATGCAGTCGCCTTCTCAAAGTTTGACCGCTTACCAGCAAACCATACTCTCTCTGTAGCCTTTGAACCAATTGCATCGCCGCTGCATTTAGTTGACCTTGTGCAGCATTTACTATGAATCGGTCCTGTACATGTGTTGTAATGCGTTGAGGTCCTCGGTGCCGTTCCACCACTTCCTCCGTGACACGATAACATGACCAAAGCCTGGATATAACGCTCTGACTGGTCTTCATGGCTTCAGAAACGGCAATTATGGGACAGTATTCCACAACAGGATATTGACACCCTTGTTTTGAGTATGCAGAACCGCTGCAGATGTGTCAGGAGAGTCTTAGGTGGATCCACGGAATATTAATTTTAAGTTTTCAAGAATTTTTATAAAAAAAATTGTTGTTTTGTTTGAGTTTTGATGTTTCAAAAATAAAGTTAAGATTGAAATTTTGTTTGAGTTTTTCCTCTTCTTCTAAGTTTTTTTTAAATTTAACTTTATCTAGAAGTTTATTATCAGATTAAATAGTCTATTAAACAAGGTTTATTTTAATGTGTACATGTTTTAACAAAAAGTTAATAGAATTTTAGTAATTTAGGTTTAATTGAAATATCCCTACACTTTTGATGTGTGTAGATAGATTATTAATATTTAAGGTGAACGCAGACTTGGCCGCACCGCACGCGCCGCAGTCTTCGCATTCGAATTCTTTATATGAAGTTCTATGCCACCTCAACGTTGCACGAATACGTGCAACGTTGCAAACGTGCTTGAATATAGAAATTTGTTGCTTGTCCTCTTTATTTTTGACATTAATAATTAATTGCATTTATTATTATTTCTTCAGGTAATTAAATTTCACCCATTTATATTTATAGTACAGAACATTGGTTTGTGTAAATTAGAAGCATTTTTGAATATTGTAAATGTGAGTACGATGCCGTTATTTCTTTATACATATATGATTATATAATACTGACACAAATGGACATGGTTGTTGGGAGAATTGTCATGCTCGCTTAAAAGTCTCGCTGATGGTGGCGAGTGCGTTGGATCATTTGGTTCCCTCCAAAATGGTTGAGCTAAATGGTGCTGATGTCACGCGTCATGCTCGTGAACGGGCGCTGTCAGTTGAGATCGGTCATCTCTTAACTGCCATGACTTTTTTATTACTTTTTTATATTAATTTGTAAGTTTTTAATTATTAATTTTGTTATTTACTTGCATTGTTTTCACATATAGAAGCACGAAAATCAATGTAACCAAGATTTTGTAAAACATGATTTTTTTTAAAAAAGAGTGTCCGTGGAGTTTCTTGCCTGTTCTTCTCCATAGAGATCTACGCTTTGGAACAGGCAATTAGCGTCACTTTTCTGACTGACCGACCGACTCTTTGACTATTCATAAGTGCCTATAAATGGTCTAAGTGAAATAAATGCCTTGAATTTTGAATTTTTTTTTGAACAAAGTCATTAATGGGTCCGTTCCGCTCGCGGTGGAAACCGGCCTTTAGACTGGAATTAATAGACGAGAACAGGCCACGAAATCAATGTGATAATTACTTTTAGATAGAAGTATCCAGCCCAGCATCATCCCGTTTCCGTAATTACAGGCACATTAATGAATAGGTACATAAGCGCTTTGTGGTGGTACCGTAAAATGCTGCAACTTTGCACGGATTTTGACGTTTTTCTTCGATAAATCTTTAATCGTTAAGAAAGTCGTATGTTTTTTCAATTACTGTCCAATATTGGACTTTTAGCTATAGGAATACATTTGCTACTAGTAAAAAAAACACCTATAAAGCACCAAAAAATTGCTTTGAAAACGTAGGCTAAGTTGAGGTAAAAACTACAACATTGCCTGTCATAATATTTTTTTAAATGAATGGGTATTTTGGTAACGGATTTGACACCCATATTGCCATTAAGTTCTTTTCCACGTCAGACTTCACTGAATCTTGAATAGCACAATAAATTTGACAAAAAAGTGACAGCAAGGATTTACCTATTGATACTACTATTTTTTTTTTAATTAAAATCATAATAAAGTGTGTCATGTCTTGTCCTCATTTTTGTTATGTAAAGGAAGTTAAGTTTTAATATTATTATATTTTTTAATATTATTATTTTATTATATTTTTATAGTTTTAAGTTTTTAGTTTTTTTTTTTAAGTTAAGTTTTTTTGCGAACTTATGGTCACCCTAAACAAACATTACAAGGTCGACTATATCCCATTATACGACAATGCTAAATGACGTTCAGTCAAGTCGTTGAACGTTACATTAAACAACTTGACGAGTTGTCGTTTAGTCATTCAATTAAATGTTGCTATTCAATGAACGCGCTAGTCATACAATCAAATAGCTGATTCAACCAGATGACTGCGACATATACATGTCGCAGTCATCTGGTTGAATCAGCTATTTTATGCCGACATGCGTTTATTGAATGCCGACATTTAATTGAATGACTAAAGGTCAACTCGTCTTGTTGTTTAAGGGTCAACGCACACCGGAATGGCAGCGGCCGGCAGCGGCCGACAGCGGCCGCCCGCGGCGCCGCGAGGCCGCCAGCGGCCGCCCCAGGCGTCGCAGAAACGAAAGGCGGCGCGGCCGCTCGCGGCGCCGCGGGCGGCCTCGTGACCTTTTTAAGTATTTCAAGCGATACTGGTCTTTGAAGTATGTAGTTAAAGTTTAAAATTATTTCACACTGAAAGTGCTCGCCGCGTCGCTGCCGGCCGCTGCCATTTCGGTGTGACTCGAGCCTAATGTAACGTTCAACAACTTTACTGAACGTCATTTAGCATTGTCGTTAAATGGGATATAGCCGACTTTCTAATGTTTGTTTAGGGTGAACATAAGTTCGCAACAAAAAACATAACTTCTTTTACATATCAAAAATGAGGACATGACATGACACACCTTATTATGATTTTAATGTGATTCGCACGTAATGCGCGCGAGTCGAGATACCTACTAGGGACTAGGGCCGCCTTGGGAATATAGAGCGCCATGATACAGAATTCGCGCGTAGGTAGGTACGCTTTTTCTGGACGCAACATTTGCGCGTGATACGCGCGAGGGTTTCGCGGCGAATTCGCCCTTCCTGGACAGACAGGGCCTTAATGGTCCGGAATGCAATCTTTTATAGTTTTATTCCTGCACAAAAGGTAAAAAGGAAATCGAACCCACGTCTACTCCTGTCGGGGTTGTGGAAGAATTCAAATAGTTACCGCGCCCAGGGCGGGAGAAGTCATTTGATGATTTCTCATACATACAACGCGTTTACTAAGGCCCTGTCCAGGAAGGCGAATTCGCCGCGATTCGACACGCGCGAATTCACTCGCGCGTTGGCGAGATACTAGGCACCAATACATCGCGTCCACAAGCATCGCGCGACTAATAAACTCGCGCGTAATACGCGGGCAATTCGCCGGACTCTCGACTCGCGCGTAATGCGCGCGAGTCGAGATACTAGGGCCGCCTTGTTGCGTCCAGAGTGCGCGCGAATTTCAGAGCGAGTGCACGTATAAAAGAGAAAGAGAAGGAAATACGACTCGCGCGTAGGTATGCTCTATACGCGTTGGCTCTGGACGCAACAATCGCGCGTGATACGCGCGAGAGAATCGCGGCGAATTCGCCCTCCTGGACAGGGTCTAAGACGACCTTGCATACTATCTGACCGAGGCCTATACCTAGCTAAGGCCGCGTTTCCACTGAAGCGGAGCTGGGCGGAGAGGAGCGGAGAAGAGCGGTGAAAAGTGGTCAGTGTTTCCACTGAAGCGGAGCTGGGCGGAGAGGAGCGGTGAGTGGTCAGTGAGCGGAGTAGAGCGGAGTGGAGCATACTTTTGGAATCGCGCATTTTTGCACTTAGTTACACCCAATCTCTGGGAAAGACCATACGTCATGTTGTCGTTTAAAAAGAAAAACGCAATCATTTTATATCTTTCTCTACTTGAAGACGAAGATAACGAATCAGATGAAGTAGCATTGACTGTTGCGACTTTTTTGGATTCGAAGAGAAAACATAGATTCTGGATTCGACAACATATAAAGTACCATTCTGTGCATGGAGAATTTTCAACTTTTTTAAGACGTGTGATGACGAAATGTTCGAAACTTCGTATAGGGTATCAAGAAAACTTTTCCATGAATTATATCAGTCATCTTAAACCATATATACAGAAGAAGGATACTAATTGCAGGAGATCGATTTCGTAATGTAAATGACGTAACGAAGACAACTGACACACTGCGCGCGAGTGTGTCACTCTCTCTGGCTTGGCCACCATCAGGGATTTTAATTTTGATAACACAAAAAAATAGTCGCTAAATATCAGAAATAGTCGTTCTCTAGTACAAAAGTTATAAGGGTTTATAGGTGGCCGAGCTGGAGAGAGTCTCCCCAGCTTGGCCACATGAAAACTAGGGCACCCAGTGAAGATCTGTTTTTACAAAAAAATAGTCGCTAAATAGTCGAAATTAGTCGCCAAATATCAGAAATAGTCGTTCACTAGATCAAAAGTTATAAGGGTTTATAGGTGGCCGAGCTGGAGAGAGTCTCCCCAGCTTGGCCACATTAAACTAGGGCACCTAGTGAAGATCTGTTTTTACATAAAAATAGTCGCTAAATAGTCGAAATTAGTCGCCAAATATCAGAAATAGTCGTTCACTAGATCAAAAGTTATTAAAGAATATAATTTCAACATGTACAAGCAGGTACAAAATACTTAAGTAGTTTCTGACAGTAGGTAACTATGATGTGATATGGTGAAATGTTTCTTTCAAAACATATAAATATCTAGTGATTCTATAATGTGAACCCACCGAGGAAAAGCTATACAAACTCCAAAATAATAAGTAATATTTTATCTTTATTCACGCATTCGAAGTAGCGTACAGAGCGTACATGACAGTTGTCAAATTGATCGGTTTTTTAAATAAATTTGTGTGCTTTTAATATATTTCCCTTATTATTTTGGGTGTGTAAGAACAACAGAAACAGAAAAAGTCTTTGGGTAAGTTTGAAACGATATGAACGCAAAAATATAGTAAGTAAAATATTCTAGCTTTTTAACAATCAGTTATTACGTACCTAATGAAAAAATGCCATTTGATGAGATATTTTAATTCCAAAAATACTTAGCAATTTACCTATATAAATCTACTTTCCGAAATATTTCCTCTCCCGACAAGATTGCCGGTAATGTTCCCACCAATATTCCCACCTCGGGCAATACTCCCGGGAACGGCACATCTCTACTCTGGAGTGTCTTATATGAGTATGCCTTAGTTACACGAAATCTATGAATTGGGGTTTAAATTCTGGCCCGGAAAGTATTTTTGTTTAGGTATTTTTTTTCGACAACAAAAAAAGTTTCATTATTCTAACGTAAATTAGAGTCTCTAACGTTATAATTTGTTAAAACCGTTGCATGCGATTGTACATCTTGACACTTAATAGACCAAAAGCAAGGTTTAATGTTTTCATAGAAGTTTACGGCACTCTAACCTAGTCATTTAAAACATAGAAACATATATATAATTGAAAATTTATCTTTCTCTGACATTTGTAAAGTCTTTTGATCGATAAAACTAGAAGTATATTACACATATTTATAGAAATATCTTTTTTCTTGGAATGTTTTCGTAGACTTTTCTGTCTAGCTCTTGGACTATACTTTAAAAATTGAACTTATTGTAACTTCTTATCTAAGACCCGACTATTTCTGATATTTGGCGACTAATTTCGACTATATTTTGTAAAAACAGATCTTCACTAGGTGCCCTAGTTTTCATGTGGCCAAGCTGGGGAGACTCTCTCCAGCTCGGCCACCTATAAACCCTTATAACTTTTGATCTAGTGAACGACTATTTCTGATATTTGGCGACTAATTTCGACTATTTTTTTGTAAAAACAGATCTCCACAAGGTGCCCTAGTTTTCGAGATATGCATGTGGCCAAGCTGGGGAGACTCTCCCCAGCTCGGCCACCTATATACCCTTATAATTTTTGAACTAGAGAACGACTATTTCTGATATTTGGCGACTAATTTCGACTATTTTTTTGTGTTATCAAAATTAAAATCCCTGATGGTGGCCAAGCCAGAGAGAGTGACACCGCGCGAGTCACGCACCGCCCCGCTGTCCTCCGCTCTACACCCCAATGCTCGCTGTCCTCCGCACTGCACCGCCTCGATGTATGAATATCCGCTCAGCTCTGTTCCACCCCGCTCGTACTGTTTCCATTGAAGCGGAGCGGAGATTTCAAGCATAGTCATTGGTCAATTTGTGCACCGCTAAGCTCCGCTCCGCCCAGCTCCGCGTCAGTGGAAACGCGGCCTAAATCTGTAATGCATTACCTTGGGTGTTAGGCCCGAGTCACACAGGAATGGCCGCTGGCGGCCTCGCGACTTTTCAAGCGATACTAGTCTTTTAAGTATGTAGTTAAAGTTTAAAATTATTTCACACTGAAGGAGCTCACCGCGCCGCTGCCATTCCGGTGTGACTCGGGCAACACAGGCTGCTCCGCCAGTGATAGCATTCGTATGTAGCTCGTAGATACAACAGCACAAAAGTTGAGAAATAAAACACTTGTCGTTTATAACGATTTATTGTACAAAACAATAATACATTAAAATGTACAGGTATGTTTAAACTTTTGGACTCAGGTCCCAAACACTGGACAATCATGTAATTATCCTTCCCTTACAGACACCATATTGCTCGTCGAGGCGTCAGCACTAATAGAAATGACTCGACTCTAGATAAGCAAACTAGATTATAAGATAATAAAAATATAACAATAAATTAATGAGTGCTCTCAACTTAAGTACACATCGTCTATCGCACTGCTTCTGTCGACGGGCACCATGTAGTCTTTAATTAGAACAACGTAATATAACAAATTGATTAAACCTCCTAAGCATACTGTAGTATATACACATTATGAACAACATTATGTCCCCTCTGGTGAACTAGCGCAGGTGAGCAGGTGGACGGGGGCGGCGCCCCGGCCCGCCTCGTCGCCGCTCCACCACTCGCCTCTCCTCCGCCGCTGGCGCTGGCCTATCTAGCCTAGCCTAACCGTAGTCTTACGTGACGCGTCTTTTTAAATTCGTACATATCTAAAAGCCAATTAACTTTACACCGGAGACGAGAGCGGTAGAAGTAGCAGAGAGAGCGGGTTGAGGAACTATGATTCGGTGGCGTTTACCACTTGTCAATGACCACCTCGTTCACTGCAAAACAACGAGAGTGTTAGTGTCGTGTGCGCTCGAGCGGGGGCTGCCGTCCGAACTTACTAGGTCTTATGCAGATATCACAACCGTGTCGTAGTTACATTAAATGTGTAGTTTCACTGCGGGATCACAACAAACAATGAGTGTTCATGGAATATGTGCGTGCAGTGGCGCTGCGACGGCGTTCTGGCGCTTACAGCTTCCATTCCGGCTGGGCTGGGGACACAAGGACAACACCACGTTAGAGCATGCGGGAGCGTGCGCGGCCGCTGCGGTCGTACCGCGCGCGAGCGGCCTTCAACCAAGTTTTGCAATCCACAAACAATTATTTTTGTTTTTATTATTGCTTGTTATATTTTGTAACAGTTTTTTATTTAATTAGTATGCGATTCAACGTCGCTTACGTTACAGATCAGTTGGAAATTATGTTCAAAATGCAACTCTTGTGTTGCAGGTTGAAGTATCGCACACAATAGGATAGATAGACAATTATTCTTGCAAAACTTGTTAGGTATATAAAACTTGTTAGTGAGGAATAGAATAGTAATTAAACAATTATTTGTACGCTAAGGACATGGGGATTCAATACAGAGGGCCACAGAGGGGGAGGTGTACAAATTCAAAGGGGCATGTGTCACGTGTCAAATACGGAAGGTGAAGGGAAATAATTCAAACATTAATATTGTTGACTATTTAATATGTAAAATGTATAAACGACTGTACATTTTAATAAGTTAATCTGATAAACGCAACAAGTTTCAGGAGGTTGGGGACATTCACAACAAAGGTTTTTGAGCATGCCCTTAATTGTGCAGTGTAATGTAACTGTGGGACCAATGCTTCGTAGACCTTGTATAGTTTAGAAGGCAATAGGTAGTGCCCAGATATCTCAAACATGTGCGAAAACATTTAATAGTGTTTGTTCTGTTTCTTCAAAAATATTATATTCGCAAGGTATGCGTCTTGCATATAGGAAAACACATCCTTAAAGTAAATAAAAACTTCTAATGGCTGTAGTCCTTTCAATCGAGTCTTGTTTATAGATTTGGGTATACACATAAATAATTTATAATATATATTTGTTAATGCATCATACCAAAAACTGCACTCTTAAAAGTCATAAACCATGCAATGTTTACATGCATTTTTTTATTATTCTTCATTATATATATTTATAAAAAAACATATGTACGTACTAACTATGTACCACCCTTAACAAATTTTGATTCGGATTTTATGAACTTAAAAGTAATATCATGTCTCGATGGTGATATATTTCATATAAAAAGGTTTATAAAGAACAGGAGATAAACTGAAATTACATCAATCAATTAGTAAATATAGATAAATAAAGGTACTATACCGTACATGGAGTCTTTAAGCCGATTTAAGTTCGTACATACATAAACTATATTGCTTTATTTCAATAAATTATTTTGTAGTAAATATTGATAATAAATAAATAAATAAACATTTAACAGTACACAAATTCGTTAATGTATGTAATAATTGTATTGAAACAAGGCTTGACATGATGTTTCGATGTAGTATGAAGGTCACTAGTAGCACAAGTAATGGTCGGTGACATTACTTGAGCTACGGAGGGTGTACGCAGGCGGACTGCAATAAACTACTAGTAAAAAAGCGTTGTAATCATGTTAGCACGTTCGTGGCTCGCCGAGCTCATCGTTGTTGCGACACTCCCGCACGAGCGCACTCACATGGGCTCGACTGCTGAGCAGAGTTGCTGCAACAACAAAGCTGTCGGCCGCAACACCTGGCTGATGCGCAATATCTATATGCAATCCGCCCGAATTCACACAAAGGCATGAGGTTAGTTCAGCCTAGGGACACATTCATTAGTTAAAATTAGCTTAGATTAATAAGAGCGCTTCTCAATACCAAACAAGGTTTGATAAAAGAATAAAAAGAAATGCATAATAGGAATGTTAAGAAGCGACCACAGTGAAAGGACAGAGGAGAAAGACATTCTTTTGATAACAGTACTACCTATGCTGAGAAAATATTGTAACCACGTCCCTAATAATACACTTACGATAAATTACACTAAGCTAACAATGCACATTACTATTATTTAATAGTATGCTTTATAACATGTCTGCTGTCCACATGGACAAGGTACTGAGCTATGTGCGAGTTCACTCTAATGTTTGAATGCGGAGCTTCCCGTGCTTACTGTATACAGAATGTATCAAATGCAATTATTCTAACTTATAAATACGTTTCAATAAAACCAATTTTTGGTGTTTCATTAGTAAGCATTCATAATGAAGGTCTTCACAGCCACTTCACATCAAATAAGTGTATAATATTATGTATATGTACTCAGTAAAGGAAGAACATAAGAACTCACGAATTTGTAAAAAAATGAGCTCCAATAAATTTATTGTCTCGCACATACAAAATGCATAATCACTAAAGCGGGCCGCATCCGCCGCCACGGCTCTGTAAGATCTACTCCTAAGCGGAACAGACAAGTACAACACTGACGAGTCCGGCCTCGAGTCACTTCACCAGTCCTGTCCCACACCGCGAGTGCGCACGGGGCATCACTTCACACACCAGGTGCTCCAGAATTAGCATTCCAAACTGTTAGATGACTGATACTGTGGTGAGCGCAGCTCATAGTCTATCGGTTTCCACAGTTGAATTCCGTACGCTACCCACACTACTAATAACTTATCAGTTCACACACAAGAATAGAACATTTTAACTGCAACATGAATAGAATAGGTGGGTGGCGCAGAAATCGATAGGAGGGTATTAGATGTGAATCAAACGGGGTGGTGGCACGGCACACGGGGGCGGGCCGGCTTATAGAGGGCCATAGAGGATGAGGCCAAAAAACACGGCCCACATGAGCACAATCCATTGCATGCCGTCGAGCCAGTGCATCAGCTGCGAACTCTTCTCACCGTCGGAGATCTTGCGCGCGACGAACTTCAACACCTCGTCGAGCAGCACCACGGGTATCGAGAACTTCATCACCGTGATCCATTCGTCTATGGACAGCGGCGTCACTTGGAACACGGCCTGCGAACACAGCGTCATCGAGTTAATACATCAACTGAGCGGCGACAGTCCAGCCACAAGAGCGATACTCACCGACAGGACCTCGACGTACAGGATGACGAAGTGGAGGGTGAAGGAGAGAGCCATGGAGCCAACGAGCCACATGTTGGACCAGGGCGGCATGGCCACCAGCGACTGGTTCTCAGACAAACTGTTCATGGCGTTCAACATCTCAATTGTTACTAATACAGACAGGGCCATTGTCATAGGGTGAGGGTCAGTGAAGATTTTGCAGTCGACGCCCTAAAATCGGAAAAATGAACATTTAAATACACACTAGGACAAAAAATACTGTATGATAGTAAGAAAAATGCAGAAGGCCGTACCTTGAACTCATCACCTCCACCGAGGCACTGTAAGTGGTGGGTAAGCTGCCAGTACGTCATCTGGGGTCCGTAGGGCGAGTACATGAACCACCATGACGCAGCGCCGACAGTAGCGGCACCGACGTAGCCACCGATAGCCATGTACCTGGTAAGTTATCAACCCATCACAAAACTGAACTAACTCTAATTAATCCTTTAACTTCAATGTGACTTGTTATATTTATACCTGAAGAACAGCCATCCAGAGATCAGACCCTCATCAGCCTTACGGGGGGGCTTGTCCATGATGTCGAGATCGGGCGGGTTGAAGCCGAGAGCGGTGGCGGGTAGACCGTCAGTGACCAGGTTGACCCACAACAGTTGCACGGGGATTAGGGCTTCGGGGAGACCCAGAGCGGCAGTCAAGAAGATGGACACGACTTCACCAACGTTGGAAGAGATCAGGTAACGGATGAACTGCTTCATGTTGTTGTAGATGGCACGACCTGGAGTTACGATACCGTAAAGTCAAAAAAAAAATGGAGATATACTAGTTTAAAAGTTCGTTAATATTCTATTTGTCTAGGATTCAGTAAATGCGATGAATACTTGCCTTCCTCAACAGCGGCGACAATGGAAGAGAAGTTGTCGTCAGCCAACACCATCTCGGCGGCAGACTTAGCCACAGCGGTACCAGAGCCCATAGCGATACCGATCTCAGCCTTCTTCAGAGCGGGCGCGTCATTTACACCGTCACCAGTCTGAAACATTACGCAGCACAAATGTCATCGCCGTTACAATACCCTCCGTTTCATTATCCCATAACAAGTTTCGAGTGCTTCAGTTTATAAACATTGCTGCCCTAACGTAAACAGAACACTTCCAATATGTAAACATTCAATAATTTTGGCGAATGGTGTTCCAGTAAATTATAAAGTTATAGTTTACAATTTGATGTGTTGATAACTAACATACTTAGGATTTCTTTATTTTGATATGTTTATTTATAATAATCAAATGTTTTAACTTGGGTTTCGGACTTTCCTTTAACGGGAATTTGATCTTTATGTAACGATTGTCTCAAAGAATAATTTCTTACCATAGCGGAGATTTCGTTCATGCTCTGCAGGAACTCCACGATCTTGGATTTGTGGGCGGGCTCCACGCGGGAGAACAGGCGGGCCCTGGCGCAGGCGGCACGTTGCTCGGATACGGGCAGGTCATCGAATTCGCGACCGGAGTAAGACTTGCCAGTGGTGTCTTCGTCTTCAGTAAACACGCCAATACGCCTGAAATACACAACTTATGAAACACATGTATGCGAAATTGTGCCTAACATATAGTCACGTTTTTATACACAGGTGATGGTAAAGACAAGAAGACTGAAATGATTTTTAATTTACCTGCAGATAGCTTCAGCGGTGGCCTTGTTGTCACCAGTGATGACGATGACACGGATACCAGCGGCACGGCAACGAACGATGGAGTCGAATACTTCCTTACGGGGAGGGTCCAACATGCCCACGACGCCGACGAAGGTAAGGTTGACTTCATAGGTGAAGAATTTAGTGGAGTCTCCAAGGTCCATTTCGTCAGGCTTGAGTGGATTGTCAGCAGTAGCCAGGGCCAAGCAACGGAGGGTGTCGCGACCAGTACCGTATGTGCGGGTGAGTTCCAGAATGCGGTTCTTGAGGGTAGTGTTCAGAGGTACCTTGGAAGTTCCAACACGAGCGTGCGTGCAACGTTCAAGCACACCTTCAGGTGCGCCCTTAACGAACAGTTTGGGTCCAGTGCCAAGACGAGAAGGCTTAAGGGGTGTGCAGTAGGAGGACATAGATTTCCTGTCACGGGAGAACTCAAGAGTGAACTCTTTCTTCCATTTGGTTTCAATCTCTTGGCGTACAACAATAGCGCTGGAACGGCGGTCAAGTCCAGTTTTGGGAACGTTGAAGGGATTCATTTTCTCAGCGAGTACAATGAGGGCGGTTTCAGTGGCTTCACCGACCTTCTCGAATGCCTGTTTGAATTCGTTGAAGTCAATAGCGGAGTCATTGCACATAATGCAGATGGTGCCCAGTTCTTGAAGAGTATCAAATTCAGCAGCCTTAATCTTCTGTCCCTTCAGGTAAACGTCGCCAATAGGTTCGTAGGTGGAACCAGTGATTTCAAATTCAAGGAAGCTGCTGTCGCCACCTTCGATCTTTTCAAAGATGAACATACGGGAAACAGACATCTGGTTGGTGGTCAGAGTACCGGTCTTATCAGAGCAGATGACAGATGTGCAACCGAGGGTCTCTACAGAGGGCAGCGACCTCACGATAGCGTTTTTCTTAGCCATACGCCTGGTACCGAGAGCGAGACAAGTGGTGATGACGGCGGGCAGACCTTCGGGGATGGCAGCGACGGCCAGGGCGACGGCGATCTTGAAGTAGTAGACGGCACCCTTGATCCAGCTTCCACCGTGGGCGGGGTCGTTGAAGTGTCCGATGTTGATGGCCCATACGGCAACGCAGATAACTGAGATGACTTTAGACAACTGCTCACCGAATTCGTCCAGCTTCTGCTGCAGAGGTGTTTTGATTTCCTCAGTTTCGGACATTTCAGTACGGATTTTACCAATGGCAGTGCAGAGTCCAGTTCCGATGACAACACCACGGGCTTTGCCGGCGGCGACGTTGGTACCGGAGAAGAGAATATTCTTTTTGTCCTGGTTGACGGCGCGGGGGTCAGGAATGGCATCTGTGTGCTTGATCACGGAGACAGACTCTCCAGTCAAGATGGACTGATCAATACGAATGGTGGTCGAGTAAATCTTAATAAGACGGATGTCAGCGGGGATCTTGTCACCGACTGACACCTCAACGACATCACCGGGTACGATTTCTTTGGCTCGGACTTTCTGTACACCGGATTTGTCTCCTCTGACTACTTTACCCATTTCGGGTTCGTATTCTTTTAAAGCTTCGATGGCGGATTCGGCATTTCTTTCCTGCCATACTCCTACTACAGCGTTAGCGATAAGAATAAGTAAAATAACGAAAGGCTCTACGAAGGCGGTGAACGCGTCTTCGTGTTCTTCAAATAAAGCTAAAACCTGGAAAATAACAATAATATTATTAATATACATGACTGAAGATGTGGAATCTTAAGCCAATGATCTTAATACTTACGAATGAAATAATAGCGGCTAACAGCAAAATCTTTACTAAGAGGTCATCGAATTGTTCCAGGACTAACTGCCATATACTTTTGCCTATAAGAAAAAAAAAACTTGTATAATACTTTGAGCAAATTTC
The DNA here is from genome assembly GCA_033675125.1 of Athetis lepigone. Classification (NCBI taxonomy): domain Eukaryota; kingdom Metazoa; phylum Arthropoda; class Insecta; order Lepidoptera; family Noctuidae; genus Athetis; species Athetis lepigone. Next base: position 4,318,968 of record CM066239.1, read on the forward strand.
ACCAGTATTTCAATAAAACCACAGGGAACTAGCGCATGACGCCAATATTTTCATAGAGATTGGGCAAAAGTGTATTATAACATATTCTCGTCTCACCAATCTCAAGGAAAATAGCCCATGGGATCAACCTGGCACATTTACATAGATACAAAGAAGATATATTTTTAAGAAATTAGAATATTACAGGTTTTGTTAGCTTCAATCTAACGTGGATGTTTACACAATGGAGAATTGGTTTTTTATTTTTAGAATGCAAGATTGTGGAAACGTATGCTATTATATAGGGTGACTGGTAATTCGTGTACGATACTTAAACACGTGATTGTGCTCATGATAACAAACAACTTTTAATTCAGGTACAAACCTGAAATCGCGAAAGAAAAGTCAGCTGTCCAGTACATTTATATTTGCCTAATGTACTAAACATCTGATATTTTATTTGCGATTTCGGCTTTGTTCCCATAATAAAAATTGTTTGTTATCATGAGCACAATCACGTGTTTCAGTATCATACACTAATTACCAGTCACCCTATATTCTATAGTCATTAATATGTAGGTATTGCAAACTTGACGACAAGATTCAACAAACGTGAGTTTTCAAGGTTTTTAGATAAACAAAAAGTGTCACGGGAAACCTTGGCTTGGATTTTATTTGAATACTAAACCTCCTATAGGTTTAGTCTTATTTTTAAATAAAGTAAAAAAATAAAAAAAGGTAGTTAAAAATAAAGTACGTAAATTAATTCTATTATATAATTTTTTCCAAAAGCGTATTGGAAATAAGCTTACTGATGTTTTATTTTATTTTTCTCCTACATCAGTGCTTATATCAATGCAGAATGCGTTTAGTGAGTTGTGATGATTGTTTTAGCTTAACATATTGTTCAATTTTAAATTTCTTTAGATTTGGCGTTTGCGGAATTACTTTAAGCACTTAATTAACATACAATTGGGGACCGCCACAATTCTAACACCACCTTTCACATGGCGGCTTTGTACATTAGTTAAGGAGACTTCCTGAGTGCTCTACTAATTATCTTCAAGGATGTGGAAATCTTGTCAAGTTAAACATTATCGTCCGGCAATGTTATCTACATTTACGTTATTGATCAAGTTCAAGAGAATCTTTACAAAGAAACTACACACAAAGAACGGAATCGGAATATTGTGTCAGTTTATTAAGGGCAGTCGACAGCTTGGAAATATTTATCAAATCGATGTGCTTACCCTCCTCCGTAGGCAGTTCTGAAAAGAGAAAAGAACCATAATTAGAATTTTGAATAAAAGATCAAAGAGTTAATGTAACAGGCGATAAACTAGTCAGAACAGGCATGCGATCTATGTCGGCAGTTACGATCGTACATAAATACACTAGATCGGCCGGAGCGAGCAGCAGCGCCCGCGCCGCGCGGCGGAGCGCGGTTTTCGATCAACGTTTCGGCCAATAATAGTGACGTCAAATGCAAATGTCGGCGCCCCATTTCAACATGATCTGCTCACCGTTTGTCTAGTTCTACTCTACGCAGCTTATTTTGATTACTACGTTATCAGTATGCGCTAAACCGGCATCTATTCGGATACTGCGCAAAAATCAACAATTCCAAAACAAAGTAAACCACGTGTGATAATATTTACCAGGCCGGATAGCTAATCAAGGTACACAGTTTTTGCGATAGAGACTTATCGCACTACTTTGATTTTAACTAACTACTGATAATTATGCTAATAAATTTATATTGTTGTTTAATTTAGAGTTAGCGTTTTTTGAAAACTGGTATTTTTAACGCGCATCGAAGAGGATAATATGTTTATAAATTATTTCATCGTTCTAAATGACACCACAGAGCATTTTAAAACAGGTTAGAGTAGGTAGGTGCACATTTTTATAAATGAAATATTTATAAGAACATAATAATTGTAAGATTACGTGCATATAGGACCTTGTGTATAAAGATTACTAGAGTAGCGCTACTACGCTTATTATTATGTATTGCCGTAGAAGGTTATGCGTCAGCGTTTGGTTTACAATGTTAGAATCGTGCCCTAAAAAAAGGCTTTGTGACGTGTACTTATGTTTGTCGGTAATTATTTGTCTAAGTAGAAGGGGTCGGAATTTGTTATCTTTTTGGTGGCGCGACATTCAGAATACTATTTTTATCATGTATATTAAAGTAAATCTGCGATACAAAAGTATGATAACGTGTATATTTTGGTATAAAGTGTGTCTTGTTTATGATTAAGTAGTTGCTGGGCAGTCGGCGGGCCACGGCTCCAGGCCGTGCGCGACCTGCATAGTGACCTCAAACGCGCACTTAGTTCCTACGTAACAGCAACGTCGCAGGCGCAACGTTTCTAGTATGCGTTGTCGAGCTGCCTAATCATTTCTTACCTAAATTGAGGTCGCGTGGTGTTCATACTAAGCGCCGCCCTTACAATTAGAATATCCTCTCATTTGTCGTTTCCGGGAGTCGAGTTGTGGTGAAGAGTACATTGGGATGCATGTTTCGCTATAAGCTTTTTGGAGGCAGTAAAGATAACGTCCATGGGTATGAATGTATGTGGAATCGGTTTCATGTTTTCTATGTCTTTATGTACAGTGTAATCGGGCAACGTGCGCTAAGTCAATCGTTGTATCGACTCTATTTGCGTACACAGTCGGGCTGCCAGCCACGCCGCCGTGACTAATGCAAGCAATTAGTCCACGCGTCGATATCGCTGTGTCAGCATCTGTGCTCCCGCTGCTCACTCACGCTCTTCAATCAATCTAACAACGGTACATAAAACCGCGAGGTCGCCCATACACTAAGTGTCACGTCCTGGACAACCGACGTCAAAATAGCGTACATCTTGTACGTGACCAGACTGACAATCTCTTAACACAATACATAATATACTGTCACGCGACATCAACATATTAAGATATCGATATATTGGCTTCTGTTCTATCTGTAAGGGCAAACTTTAATGAGTTACAAAAACAATGGACAAGGATACTAGCTATATCAGTATTATAAATAGAGTAAAAGTAAAATAGGTAAAGATAGCAAACATGACCTCAACCTCATGCTGCAGGTGGCCAGTGTTTACCCTGACTTTAATTGGTGGGGTTTGTTGGAGGCTGAATCCAATTATACCTCAATACCACAAAGATAGGTGTAACGAGATTGCAGGATACAAAACTTTCTTTGTGACGGAATAGAGGTGAAAGTACGATAAAGAACGATAAGACGTTTTTTTCTGTTTCGCAAGTTCTGCCAGTGCAGTTTTTTTAATGATATTGAGAGAAAGGCGAGAGAAACTATCACGAATCTGTGTAACATACTTGGACCTAAATCATTTCAAAAGCTTCAGTTTGCCTTTGAAGCAAAATATTAGTCTAGCCATTTTTTGACAATAGTTACTCTTATACGTAAGTTTGACAAATGTTTGCACTGTCTGGACAGGTCCACTCAAATCTGTGTGCTTCTCTCATCAAGAGAATACCTCAGACATTAACCTTCATGGTCCTCGCACATTTTTTACCAGTACGATCGATTGTATGGACTTTAAAAGAGACTTAGACCTCTGAGTTTGTTTCGGATGTTTCTTCTCAGAGCAGTCCAGCTAGGAAACACCGGCCCTAACGTTCGCTTAATATAAAAAAAACCGGCCAAGTGCGAGTCCGACTCGCGCACGAAGGGTTCCGTACTATCATCTATAATAGACAAGTTTCTATCTGTTTATTAAGATCGAGTAAAAATTCTTTTTTCTATTCCTATTTTAAATTTCCTATTTTGAAAGGTAATATACAAGTAAATATTCTGTGAACATTTGAAGCGTCTACCTGTTACAGTTTTTAATATTGAGCAAAAAAATACGAAAAAAAAACACGTCTATTGTATGGGGACCCCCTTTAATATTTTATTTTTGTTAATTTTTAGTATTTTTGTTGTTATAGCAGCATCGGAAATACATCATTTGTGAAAATTTCAGCTTTCTAGCTATCACGGTTTATGAGATACAGCCTGGAGACAGACAGACAGCGGAGGCTTAGTAATAGGGTCCCATTTTACCCTTTGGGTACGGAACACTAAAAAAACAAATATTGACGTGTAAAAGTGTTATGTACCTATATAACCTATTTACAAAATAAATATGATTTTAATGATTTTTTTAATTTTTAATAGAAGGATTGGACTTCTGGGTGAAGCTAAACACCCAATTAGGATGAGTTATGCTTAACTGATAAATTGAAGCCCACTCATCTTCAAGTATTGACCCTTGGCAAAATTAACTAGAATGGTCAAAAGATTAAATGAAGTTACAAACGTATAGAAGCGAGGGGTATAATATTTAATTATAGTTTAGTATTCATTTCGATAAACCACATAGGTAAAGGTCTTCAATTTATACGGCTAAGCTAATTAAAAAAAACAGCAATATGGACGGCGTGAGCGACTTTGATAAGTAAACTTATGAAACCAGGTTAAGGGGTAACCTACTCAGTAACACTACATGCTCTGCCTGATGACTGCATGAGGATAAGCCATTGGCACTCCCAAGATTTGAGACAGGTAAGATGCAAGATATCATTGCAACATCCTTGTGAACGACGAACGAACTCTCAAACAGAGTCTGATATTAATGGTAACATGGACTGACCAGATCACAACCATAAAAAAAGGAAATATAATACCTATCTTCGCTATCAATAAAAAACTTGGGGCAAAAATGTACTGTCTTTACGGTTTCAGTGGTAAAAAGATAAAAGAATTTTCTAACAGATAAAATATTGGAACGTGCAATGGTCGTGTGGATCGCGCGCGTCAGCCGCGTTCGTAGACGCAATCCGCCAACGTAGATCGTCCAAAATAAACCTGGGTACCTATATAATATTTCAGCCACTAGGCACTCGAATCTCGCCGCGGGAGCAGTCAGCATTCTCGGGTTTGCCGTACGCTATCGACTCCTTAATGCACTCTAACACTTACGGCCCCAGCTGACGCAATGCAATGCACTTCAGCACTTCCCTCGAAAATGTTGAAATTTCACCTAAATGTAAGATTTCGTGAATACAATATTGAGGGAATTAAAACCCTAAGTTGAGTATACTAATGAACATAGCGCATTACAGATAGGTATTATAGTTTATCGGAGGCGGTTTATCAGAAGCTGCTCGTAGTTGTACATAATATGTAGGTGGTACTACATATGTAATACTAGTTTTTATGTTTCGAGGACGAATGATTAAACGAGTATCGGATAACCATCGAGTTTCATTAGAAACAATCGATCAGTCTTGGTCCAATTTTGATAGCCATTTAGCAACATTCGCGAAATGGGGTTTATTGACGCTTCTTGTTGAATAAAATTACCCAAGCATAATTTCTTACAGAACAATATTTCGATTTATGGCTTGTGCGTTTTGTTATAACATTTTAAATATAATAACAAAACAAAGTTCGCCCGCGAACTTCCATTATTTTATCCCTTTAGGGCTAGAATTTCCAAAAATACTTTCATAGTGGCTACTCTTCGCAAAGAACACCCTCCAAGTTTCACGACCATAGGATCAGCTGGTTTAGGCTGTGCGTTGATAGGTATATCAACAATCAGTCAGTCATTTCACCGCCTTTTTTATATACATATGTAAACTGTTTATAGAATACGCCTTTACCGTCATTTATAATAAACATCATTTAAAAAAACTTTTTAGTTTCTTCGGGATCCAATAACTAACGCTTGAATACTAAAATTTGAAAAATTAAACTAATGGTGTTGTTCTACTTAAGAATATACAGGGCGTCCCACGGCTATGCCACATGGAGATAGAACATTTTACTGAAAGAAGACTTTATTTGAATTATTCTTTATTTTGTTTCTGAATGATACGCCTGCCGGGGTTGCGGAATGTTATGTTTATAACTGTTACCGTGACCCTGGAACATAAAAGGCAATCGAAGGAACATGAGTGGGTTTTAGTCAGTAAGAGTCTGACACACCCTCCCGCCGCACCCAGGACGGGAGCAGTCATTGGATGATTTCCCACTCACCAAAAAAAAAAAAAAAAAAAAAATGATACGATAAGTCATGTCTTAAAGTAAGAATTGTTAATAATGACTAGTTTATTATATTGTTTATTTTATGTTGAAATTTAAATAGATTATTTATGATAATTAACTCCTTACAGACATTTGTACGCCTACGAGGCAAAACATAGCGCACTCTCTAACTATATTTAACATCGTAATGTAATGTACCTATCTACCTATGTTTTAGAAATAAATAATTTGAATCTTTGAATTTTAAAAACAATTTAAACTGCATTCATAAATATTTAAATTATTAAATGGTTGGGCCGGGAATCGAACTTGTTCCACGAGAAAAATAATCAACCTGTAGTTTTATTATACCTATCGAAAAGTTTCATCATAAGGACAATTTTTTTTCAAATAACATAGTGTCACAAATAAAAGGAAGACCGTGAATTTTAACATTTGATTTGAAATTTTGTTCAGATAAAATTTCGGAAGTCGGTGGCAACACAAATTGAATGGCAGAAGAGAAGCTACCGACTTCCGAAATTTTAGTTATTTTTGGGATTTTAGTTTTTGAAGGCGGTTATTATTTTTTTGAAAAAAGTTTTTTATTTATTACTTTTTAGTGTCGACTCCCAATGTTTGACTGTGTATAGTATCTTTCAAACTCATTTATTTTCAAAATAAAACTACTTACAATCTTATAAAACGAAAATAGAAACTTGAAGAAAAAGCACACATCGTCTAAAAAAAAAAATATTTCGTCATTTTTTTTTGTTCTTGGTGAATTTTTCGAAAAGCACTGAACCGATCGCCACAAAATTTATATGGAACCACCCCTGAATCATGACTTATCAAACAAAAAAAGAACCATCAAAATCCGTTTACAATTGACGATATATCGCGTAACAAACATACAAAAAAAACATACAGACGAATTGAGAATCTCCTCCTTTTTTGAAGTCGGTTAAAAAGTTAAAAGCTTACATTGCCGTAAGGACATACAATTTATTGACAATCATAACTACTTATTTTACTAATTAATCTACAAACTTGAGTAGTACCCATCATTTAAATAAATAAATATTCACCACAACAAGACCAAAAAATTGTCAGGGAACGAAATAATCAAAGCCGTCACTTTGTATTCAAGAAGAAGGAACTCATTTTGAGCATTTGAAAAATTTACTAATTTTGTATTAAAAATGATAAAATTCATGGTCTTTCTTTTATTTTTGACACTATGTTATTTAGCAAAAAATAATCCTCGTGATAAAGCCTTTCAATCGGTAGGATAAAACTACAGGCTGATTAATTTTTTCGAGTAGGTTCGATTCCCGGTTCAACTATGTATTTATTTAAATATCTATGAGAACAATTTAAAATGTTATTAAAATTCAGTTAATGTATTCTTTCAGTAAAATGTTCTATCTACAATATTTAAGGTACTTTCCCTCCATGTGGCATAGCCGTGGGACACGCTGTTTAACAACTAGTGCTGATCTGTTTTTAAAACCTATATTTGCTTAGTTTTCGATATCGCGACCGTGTCTACCGAGTGAAGTGACGTTAGTTTATGATTTCCGCAGCAAAATAATCGTCAGTTGTACGAAGGCAAGAAAATAAACAACAAGTCTCGCGGGATCCCGCACTAGAGCGGCGTAATTTTTTTCGGTCATCCACCGTTATTTAAGCCTTATGTAGTCTGCAAGTGATTATAAAAATACTAATTATCCCTTTAAATATTTGTCTTACTTTTTTTTTTAATGTTATCATATCGTTTGTCGATGAAACTGGGTATTAGTATTCGCATCCGTATCGATAACTGGTTACCTATTTCATGGCAAACTGCTTATTATCGACGCGACATGTTGTTTTAGCAAGAGTGCGGTGTTGGTAGGTATCATGAACGTTGTCACGCGTGAGGGCGCGTCCCTCGAGGCCTGTGGGCACACGCACCAATGGCAGCCTCCGCCTCAGCGGTGATCGACCACCTCGGATCCACTATAAATAAACATCACGGTGAATACACCCACCCCCACCGCATATCACCTCTATGCTTCGGTCTACACGCCTTATGACATTTATTTTAAGACCTGTCTGACTAAAATTATTCGTGTTTTAAAAAACATCGAAGTAGTTATGAATCAAGTTTAAGTATAAGGGTGACAAATCAACATCGAGCTATGCTGCGCTGTGCTATGTTTGGTCAACTCGCTCGTCTAATATTTTAATGAGGGTACAAACAAACCATGAAACCATGTTGTGCTGCGCTGTGTGAGGCTACGCTTTGTTTAAAAACGCAGCAGTCTCGAGCGAGGCGCGCTACCCGCCGTGCTGTGCCGAACAGTGCTATGTTTTTTATGGAGCTCTGCCATGTTGCGCTGTGCCGAGCTGTGCTAGGTTTTTCAGATGTAAAACGTAGCTTAAAAGCACAACAGCACAACACAGCGCAGTACAGCGCTGCTCAGCACAGCGTAGTACAGCGCAGCATAGCTCGATGTTGATTTGTCACCCTTAGATCTTTGAACTTGTTCTAAATATCCACATACTCTTATTATCTGCAGTACAAATAGTTTGCTTAAAGATTATGCTTTGTACCTTCTATTAACACAAGGAGTATCTCGGTAAATGTTTTCAGAGACAGACAACAAACTACAAAATAATAATAATAATGGCATTTTTTGTTTAAATAATGAACATACGTATACATAAAAGGAATTAAAACATTTTTCCTTGTTATATGTATTGTAACACGTAGTTAGTATAAGTAAAGATTACGTGCGATCTAGTTTTTATACTATCTTAAAGTTGCTAGCAAATATTTTGTTAGTGACTTAGTGAGATAAAATTTCCATTAATACTGTATCAATACTGACAAAATGCCCTGATTTTCTTTAAATAGAAATTTATAGGAAAAATTTTAAATGTAGGATTTAAGGCTCGTTGTTATTTAAATGAGACTAACAAGTCAAATTTGTTAAATAGTTCTTAGATTTTTTACAGAAATACTGTTGTACCCTTACGCATAGTTTACTTCGTTAGTAAATACTTGAACGAGAAAAACCTACAGCCAATGTGAAAATACATTACAAAGTTGTGAGTCGTATTGACGGCGATACAACCGGGAATATTATTTATTAGTATGCAGCAGCAATGTTATTGATACTCGACAATGTAGAAGAAAACAAACACGTAAACTTATGGCCAACAGTCGGGAAACAATTTGACGCCTGAAATTACAAGTGGAACGCGCGCGCTGAACCTTAAGGAAATATTGAACAGAATTTTGGCGTTATCTCTGTGGATTTAGGTACGGTGCACCAAATGGGGAGATTATGTACTGAGATCGGATTCATTTACACTTCGCCCACAGGCCCGGATATTTGCGTTATAAGCATAATTAAGTGAAACACATCTATACGGATTGCCTTCATTCAATCGTTCTATCACGTACGATGCGGGTCAGTCTTCATTTTTTAACTTGTCTAGTTTCATAAATATTTCTATTTATTTAAAACCTGGGACAGGATATTGATTACCCTCATCGTTCTCAGACAATTTCATGAAGCGTATTTTGATGCAAAGAATTTGCCGACAGCATAGAAACATGTGTATATAAACCATATTACTCACATGTGTTGACGCCGAAATTGGGACCATTTCTGGAGTGAGTCAACAGAGTTATGAGTCTTAGTCGACACAACAAAGTACTAAAACACTTCTTTTTGTGTTTGCTTTCCGAATCACACATAAATGTTTGAAATAAAAACAAACACATTGAAAGACAGAATACAATTAGTACCTAGGTATATGAATATCGCTTCTGAGTTACAATGGAAGCAATATTTCTCATTATAATAATGAAGCTGAAATGCTCAAGGTGGTTAGTTCGCATCTTTAAGATTCTAGTACTCAATACACACAAAAGACTTTAGAAAAGTGTGTTTAGATGCAGTTCATCTCAACATCTCCACATTTTGTGTTAATTACGGTTGTTAATGATAATGTTTAGAACTAAATTATCAAATACTATTGTGTACATATCAATAAAAATGACAAATATGCAACTATCAGGAAATAGCCCGGAGGATTTTTGACCTTGCATTCACGTGACATATTGATAATTTGTTTAATACAAAATATGTATACTAGTTATGTATATTAGATTTTTAAATTTAGCCTTTTGTATTATTAAACTTCTTTTTGTGTTGATGATGTATCATGGGACATTATTTTTGGTCCCATAAATGTCAATGTTTTTTAGTGCAACAGCAGAGGCATTGTATATATCTTCAAGGGCTTTTAGTATTGAAGTTATCATGAGGGTCTATTCATCTATTGAGTATAGATGAACTGTTATATTTCTCTCATAATATTCTCGCTCTTGAATATTCTCATTAACTTGTTATTTTTATCTCAAAAGATTTCATCTTTTCAAGATTAATGATTTGCGGCCAAGTCTAAACTGCTGGCAAAATTTCAAATGACCCTGACTGATAGCCCAAATAACATTAATTAATTGAATTTATAGCAAGTAATGTAGGTACTGGAAAACTTATTCTTTTAACTAAAAAAATTAAAGTTAACTCAGCATTACTTGTCAATCAATCAAAGCTTATCAATGTGAGATAATAAGATAGGTGCTTAATGGTTGTTATCAATTTTTTGTTACCTGCAGAACTATCATTTTAGTTTTAATGAATAGCATAAATAATTATCCCGCCAATGGTATCTGCAAATAAAACCTAACACAAACAATAGACTATTTGTGAGCAAGTGCTAAAATTAATTGCATTGCCCATTTAAAATAGCACCATTAACTAGCCCATGTCAGGTAGTAAATGATTATTGAAGAAGTGCACCCAACAATGGGAATAAGTAACACAAATAAGTATGATTTTACACAAATTCTTCTTCTTACAATATTAAATGCTAACCAGAATTGAGCTAACTGTTGTGTGATGATGTCATAGACGAAACTTAAAGAACCATACAGGTTTTGATTGGCTGTTGTAAAACCATGATAATATTTTGCAATAATCAAATTGATGAAGTCCTAACTAACTTAGGTTATGGTTTTGTTTGTAAAATATTTATTGGAGAATTAACTATTTAATCTGCCATGTGTCAATTATCTGAAAAGTAGGACATATTTCTAATACATCTGTTCTGAATAATTTATCACACGATTTTGTTACAGGCATGAAAGAAATTAATAATTGTTTACATGGTTCAGGTAAACATTGGAGGTACTTACCATTTGGCCCATATTTTTCTTGGTTCCTTTTAATTTGGTCTGGACTAAGGCCTTTGTCTGGGTCTGTACCGAAGTACCCTAAGACTTCTTCCACGGATTTCGAGTGAGCGTCGTCCATGGTGGAATTGCTACGTTGCCGTCAGTTCTAAAAAGCAAGAACAAAATATAGGTTAGAAATGACGAGTCATCATTATCAACTTGAAAGCTTTGAGGTTATGTTGCTTTTGTGCGAGAATTTTTAATGCGACGTATTTTTAAAGACAATGTTTTTTTGGACTGAATGAAAATTAATTAGATAAGAGAAATTACATTTATTTTCACGAAATGAAAACAGTTCAATCGATATCGGGTATTTTTTATGAAAAAATAAAGAGCAATAGTCTTAACGATTATAGATTTTCAATACACATGTTTATTAGCATATTCTCCAATATATTAGTTAAAATACGAAGACGACAGGAGTTACAAGATTTTAACGAGCTATTTCCTAGCTAAATCAAATCGCAAGCACCGTTTGACCACTGCACCACTCACCACGAAGTTTTTTTTCAATACATGAGAAGTGTCTGTCTTATTTTAGTAATTCACTTATTTTTTTGCGTTCAACTCTTATTTTATAAAGTTATTACAAAAATTTGTACTAATTTAATACTTTTTCTCGTAAATATCATAAACGACACGAACACGTATCTAATCCAGCCGTCATTTTTTACGAAACTGACGTAGGAGAAGGGTCGATGGCAGCGCCACCTCTTACGCGGGATTGATACTATTTTTGTCAAATGAGATTTCTTTTAAATCAAAATATTTTCTAAATAAGTGATAAAATTAATAAATCTAATAAACGTTAATATAGTTGTTAGAGAATCCTAAAATAAGTTGCATTTTCTTTATTTGAAAACACAATAGAATTTACAATCATACATAAATGTGGAGCCATGCTATAGGTTGAATTTGTACCACGTGACTCAAAGCTATTTTTGTGCCATAGGCGCCTACAAAATGCGGTATTTTTAAAATTCTGAAATATGTTTTGCGTTATGTAACACTTATCACTTATTTATATAATCACTAATTTCCTTTTGAAACTGGTATGACACTTAATTCGCACTTGGGGTTACTACACTCACGGTTGTTTGGTTTTATACTGGTATTCTGAAACTTACTGGAATATTTTTTTTCGACAGCGTCGGGAAGGAAAGAAGAAATAAGAGTGGCGCGGGAGATGTTTTCCCGCCGCGCCCCGAGTAGTGACTCCCGGGCGAAGAGCGACGATTTTAGAGCGGCGCGGGCGCGGTGGAGGGACACCGTCGGAGATTTCTTTAATTATTTTGGCAACAGTACTCGATGGCACAGTCGAGTCGCTTTCCAGGGTTGCATGTCGCACGGCGGCCGTCACCGACCGTCCTATGATGATCTTTTTATAGCGGTCGCTGCCCGGCTCGAGCTCCCGGAGCTTGTTGTGTGATGGTTACTTCTGTTTACGACTATTATAAAGGTTTTCCTTTTTTATTTAGCACCATGTTATTCTTGCGGTTTGTAAGGCTTCAGCGACGAAGTTATTAGACCGAAAGAGCTTTTAATAATCGCCAATCGACCGTGTCGGAAGGGATAAAAGAACGAACAGCTCATACCATGTGTGTTTTATCATGATAAGCTCGTACTAAACAAACATTAGCTTATCGCTTTTTAAGTGGATTTCAGTTATCATTGCGAAATTAAGTTTTCATATCGTTTTTACTTTCAGTAGCTTTGTATTGTCAGTCGTTGGTGATGACGTCAAAAGCGTAGTCTTGTAGCAAAACGAAATAATTATTTGTGCATGTTGATTATCTGGTGGTTAATTATTGGTGTAGATACAATTGGATCGTGGCCGACACGTCGACATTGATGTTTAGTACCTGTGGTTGGCAACACAAACTGTTCGATGACGCTGATCTATGATACTGAATATTTTCCCATCATATGTTCACCTAACAGATTGGACGGATCCGTCATAATCAAAATGATGAACTCGTAAATAGGCAGAGCTTGTAATCATAGGCAGTAGGCGTAATTGCAATTAATATTTTGACTACGAGATTTGAAGTGTTTACGCCTATTGCAAATACATTCATGGAAATGGAAATTAGGCATTAGATATTATTCAGTCACACTAACAAGAGCTCTGCAGATCATTGCATGATTGAAATCTGTCAAACATTGTGGTTAATCTCTATTTATGAAAATATTATTACAGGCCTTCATAGTTTTTACTTTCATGTCAAACAATTTTTATTATATGTTCTTGAGTATTATTATGTTTTAATATAGCAAATAACAGTTATTGTTTGGGTATATATAATAAAAGCTTAATGTCGTTGCTAAACTCACCATATTAATGTATAGTTACATATAAAACTTGGTTCTCACGTTGACTTTTCACAAAAATATGGTTTTCTCACTGACGTATCGTAATAAAAAAACAAGACCTGTGTGATGTCTTTTGAAAATTTAAAAGAGCGAGTTTTACGATATCGATTTCACGGTAGCTACGGAAAAATGTCAACCTTGTGTGAAGTACTCGGAATACTTATATTTAGAGTATTTTAGAGAGTGAAAATAGAAAACCGCAGGGAAACAGCTGAATACCAATGTTAACGTTTATTTTAGCGTCTGGAAACGATAGTGTTTTATAGAATTATGTTTCTCTGATTAGATTAGCATTAATGAGATTAGTTAAATCTGGCGCTTAGGCATATTAATGAGATGACCCAGGAAGTAGTTATGCCTAGTCTCTCTTACATGAACATAATTCAGCGACTATTAAAACTGTAAAAGTTACCCACGCCCCAGCTAATAATTCGTAAAAACAAGATTTTATGGTTCATAAATAAAATACATCAAAGGTTCAATTCTATAACGACAATGTAGGAATTCTTTCAATGTTCTCATGCGACAATTTGTCACAAGTTTTAGGCATAACTACAGTATTAGTATAACTTCAAAATATGTTGAACTAGCTTTTGCCTGCGACTTCATCCGCGAGATTAATTTTTCCCGTTGCCGGGGGATTTCCGGGATGAAAACTATCCTAAGTCCTTTCTCGGGTCCCGGACTTATATCTGTACCAAATTTCACTCAAATCGGTTCGGTGGTTTAGACGTAAAGAAGAGACAGACAGACAGACATGATTTCATTGTCTTTTCCTTCTCATAAATATCTCTTCGTCCATGTATAGGCAGACACCAAATTTTAATAAATATTCTAAAGCCATGTAAAGTTAGGCTTAATAGGGAAAGGTATTTGAAACATCTGAAGTTATTTTTTTTTTATTTGACGGCTAGCTCTTGCACATTAATGAGCTTGCCGACGACAATAGAAAATAGTAAAGTGTATTTGATAGAGAGTTGCTATTATTGTGCATTTCTAATTGGTCACATACAGTTAAGAATAGACTTGAATTTGAATTCGAGATAATACCCGTATATATTTATGTATTATGGTATGTTAACTTTTAAAGGTAAAGTACTTACGCGTAAGTTGGTAGTTTCATCAGTTTGTTCCTACCAACAATTATTTGTCACAGCTATAATGACAGTTAATTATATTTTTTAGACCGTTATAAAAAACTATAAAAAATGTTTAGTAATTTACGTAGATCGTCGATGAATATCGTTCTAAATGGAAAAGTTCGATTTTTTATTGTTATAACGAATTAGTTATAATTTTGTGTAACGATAAATTTGAACTACCTCTACATTTGACAAGGAAGATCAATATAGGCTATCTCGTTTTAATTGTGCACTTTAAAACTTATAGGCAGAGTTAAAGCCATATCAGGCAATTTACCATCTCTATCAGCCATAAAGATCCATGATGATATTGACTTACAGCAGTTGCGATTTAATTACCTCATCCATCATTGTTTTTATTCTTTTTATTTTTTGATTGGTGGTTTCTATAACCCTTTTCTACTTATTTTTTTTTGTCAATGCCAAATCTGTCACTTCTGCGGCTCCAATTATTTTTTGCGTAGACATACCGACTTATTTAGATGTAACAAAAGAGAACCATTGCAGTTTCAGGTCAACCCCACCTTATGCAACTGATGATTGAGCGCGCCACTTCAGGCCACTGTTTTCTTTGATCCGCAGATGTGCTCCATGTTCTGATTGATAGTAATGGATATACGCATGTGAGGCGCACCGGATGACTGCTTCGCAATAAATGATCGTTGCAGGTTTAACGAGCGATTAAAAATCACTCTAGCACGGCTAGCGTAGTATTTTATAGCCCATCAATTAATATCCACGTTGTCAGATATTTTAGGATTATTTCGTCATAGTTTATGAAACCATTTAACAAATATTAGTCCACTTGTATGTCTAATTAACTCATAACTTTAGTCAACAAACAATGTGTATCCTGTCTTTAGTCTGCTTGGTTAATGGACATCAGTATATCTTGGTGGCTAACTTCTTATCATCCCGGAAAGATAAAACGAACATATGAGCGCAAAGCTTCTAAAGCGGGGCAAAGGTGAAATCATATTATTGCACCATACAAATTATTTTGTAAATGCGTTAGATTAGCTGTTCAAACTTAAAGCTTTTTTAATTTGCATTAAACACAATAAAATATGTATTTTCAGTTTTATTGTCGTATGTTATTAATTTATTAGGTACTTTCGGTTTTATGACTTTGAAAAACTCAATGTCGCTACTACTCTGCTATAAAGCTTAAATGGCATTCTTTCAGTATGTTTGCTCCTATAATAGATTTATGTACAGTAATTACAAACGCATGAACTAATATTTTAGTACCTAATTCATACTTTCTTATTGTGTATATGTTTGTGTAGTTTGTGTTGGATACCTTCACTGCCACACACGCCGCGTGTACGCATCCGACCTACTTCCGATGTGAGATCGTTGACTTGCAATGTGAAATGAACAAGTAGGTTTTGTTGATGTTGGCACCCGGTATAAATAGTATGCAGTTTTCTGCATCCGGCTCATTTGTTAGCTTTGGGTGTTTCATTCACCCCATCAAAGCTAAGGAACTGTTTGGCCAACCATTCAACCGGACTCTATGAATACCGACATTGGTTCACATTCACACAAAATAAGAACAGTTTCGTAATTTCGATTTTCGATTGAGTTACGTAGAAAAAATAGTATCTTCAGTTGAGTTCTTCGTAAACCTGCCTTGTTTATTAGGTACTGACTCACAGTTATGAATCAATATTTAGTTTGCTAAATGGACGCTGACGTTTTGATAGAAATTATATTTTCTTTTTCATTTTCACAGGACCAGATGTTCGTTTATGAGTCGGTCGGTTATGATAAACAGATATAGTCGCTAAGCAAGATTGGACTTTGAGAGATACCTATCTGCGTCCCACAGTTTGTAGTTTATAGGTGAGCTAAACTATAACAGTTTCAGGTGTATTTTCGATTTGATTGAGATGGAATCATGGAAGATTTAGACATTGTTTTGAGTTCTCTTTTGTAATTTTCCATCGTAGTGCGTGTTGTATTTGGGCGTGAAACGGAAATAATATTAATCAAATTCAGGGCGCGCTTTCTGACTCATAATTTACGTTAAGTGGGCCTGATCGATCATTTAATTTTATACTTGTATCGAACGATATACTAACGACCAATAAGAACATACTCAACCAAACGGATCAGTGGGACGAGCTTTTAAAATTCCTAGATAATTTAACGAGTACCGAGTTCTGTATGAATATATTATTACGATTCCGATATCAAATATACTCGGCGTACTGAGCCATATCGTAAGGCTATTCGTCATCTAAAATAAACGGCCGAAGGTAATAATCAAAATAGAATAATCGTACTGAGGAGTGTCGTAATCGTCTGCTTTGGCAGGACTGAGTTGCGGTTTTTGGCGGACTACATGGATTTGGATCAAGTTCGTTATGCGTGTTAATGGAGAAAATAGCCAGTTATAGACAATGCCGGGCCGACCTCGATCTATTTGGCATAGAGATTTGAATGTCAAGTCATTAAATGATACATTTTAACGTCAAGCTGGGTTCGTTTACGCTACAACATACAGAATGATTCAAGTTTTAATAACAAAAGTGCAATAGTCATTGTTAAACGCGAGTGATTATGTTGATAGAAATGCTGGATATGCCAATGTTTTGAGCACCTAAGTACACAAAGTTGTTTTAAGAATCCGTCTATTTGGCTATAAGTTATCCACCTCGTCAGTATGTAATTTATAACATCGTATACGATGCAAAAACAGTTGGTTATTGTTTATTTTGAATTTGATTTTACGGTTTAGTAAACTTTATCTTGCAAAATATGTAATATTTTATGTGTTTCTATTGAAAAATGTGTACATTTGGTTTCGCTACTCATTTATTTTAACATTGGCGAGCGCATGCGCTTTCTGTCACTATACTGACATCTTCCGAGGGTCAGAGCGTGACGTAGACGCGTTTAAAGACATTTTAAAATACCGCTTGGTATTTATATAACATTTATATAGTATCCTCAGTAAATATAATAATTTTATGACGGCGCGTATTGACGTCAGAGAATATTAGGTGCTTTGTTACAATATTTCTTGGTTAACAATCTGAAATGAAATGTATTTTTGCAGCTGGCTTTAACTGTATGAAGTAAACAATGCTATCTGATTTCAACTTATGAGCATCGAAAAGTTTAGTATATACATATATTTTTTTCAGTGTTATGTAAATTTTCTAAGTTGCTAAATTATTTTTTTAATATGCTCAAATCGTATATAATACAGTTCGTAACCAAAATACAATAAATATTTAGGACATATGTTGCAATAGTGTGCTAATTAAAACATTGCTTTTGAAATTGGGTTAGTTCGTCTACTTAATTTTCATTATACATGTCAACAAAAATACAACTTGTCAAAGAAAAGAAAATATTGATTTAGTTAAATAAGTTAATAATTGAGCGGTGCAATGGTCAGCTATTTGAATTCCTCACTAAAATAACTTTAGCTCGTAATATCTAGCACATAATCTCGATCTACGTCATACCAAAAAGATGGCGCTTGTGGCCTCCACCCGAGATGTTCAAGTGATTTTCCAATTTATTTGTTTTTTGTGTTAAATAGTTACAAGCCAGTATTACTAGGACATATTTTCGTAGGGTACACTTAAAGATTAGATTTCACTATTATTCATTATACTTTTAATAAAATACTTTCTATACACTTTCGTAGATCTAATGTTATTGTATTGTCGTTATTTTAATACCACCTCTATTAACTTTTCGCTCTTAGTAACACTGGCTTATGTAATCAAATCTGCGTTACGTTGGAGCGGTTGCTATTTTTCAAGACGATAATTTTTCACATCTCGTTTTTAACGCATTCGCACTGAAAACGTCCGTTTACTCTTCAAATATGGAAGCACATTCCGCAAATGGGGCAACACTGAACAGTCACTGCACAGATATCACAGTCCTCCGTTGGTGGCACCGATGACAAACAAACTTACCGTATCACTTTATCACTTGGTCCCTTCACTGGTATGTGAGATACATAAAAATGTATTTTGTTTTGTAGGTACTATCGGGTGGAGGTTGCGCGCCCCATGAGGAAAGCGTCGAGAGTGCGCGCGCCGGGCGCGGGAGCAGATTGCCGCCCCCTTTTATAAGCTCCGTTGTGGGCAGCGGGCCCGCTGCCAGCTACCACACTCTTGCAAACATACGCACTCTTGCGCACCACACATCTCCGCGACACCTAACTCTTAACACCACTCGTTAAAATTCAAAATCAAACAACATTAGTTTAGTCATCAGAAAATAAAAGTTGCTAGTTCCGTAGTCACTGATAACATTTGACGTTACCTTTAATTTACAAATTACTACAAGTAAAATGTACATAATTAATTGTTAGCTTAGACCTAAATTGATATCAGTGTGACGAGCGGTCATTAATTTTCGTGACGTAAGTATTTTAATTTGTTTATTAGGTAGCGGAATTGTTAACATTGTTATAGTAGTTATATCATGTTTGATGTTGAGTGTTTGCGGTGTATTATCGTAATTCTGATTCACTTAGAATCACTGCTTGCTACTTGGTTTGCTACGAAGTGCTACGCCGTAGCCGAGCTTGGAAGAGGTCTACTGTTATTAAATACTTAACTATTTTGTACATTTTCAACGTTTTGTAGTATGCAGAGTTACATGTAACACTTACAATTAATATAAGGCATTAACTGTGGGTGCACCTCATACCTCTCACCTAAACCCTACTCTTCGTCGTATAATCGCGTGGTGTTATACAAAATAAATAAAAAAATACCATAGTTATCCTATTTTAGGGCTCTGGTTCCAGTTGGATTTAATGCAATAGGTATCGTTTGTTTAATAATATTGATGAAGTCACTGCTTATTCCCTGGTTGCCTTATATAAGGCTCCTGGAGGGGAAGGGAAGGCGTTTATTGACCTTTTTACGTCCAGCTTCTAAAAGTATTACGAAACAAACAACCACCTCTCAAGGTTCGTAGCTAAGTAAACAGAATTTGTTTGGCTACGCTATGGGCTACGACGGCCTACGTCGTAGCAGGATTACGTAGCAGGCGTCATACTACGGGTCAACTATTACGTCATTGTTGAAAAGTATTATTAAATCTTTTTTTGAGAGGATAAATGATTATCTATTTTGCAACGATTTAGGAGTAAGGTTTTGTTTATGTCAGCAGTTATGTATGTTAATGAACTGTTGTTTTAGTATTACGGCCATATTTAAAAAATCCCCAAAAACGACTTAATGCTACCCTATTACATAATATGTTTTTAATGTTCATATAAAGCTATGACTCACAGTTAGTTGCTACTTAAAATATAGCCCGTATGACGTGGTGCTACGTAAGCCGGCCACGTGTATAGACGGCTACGTAGCACCAGATAATGGCCTTGGCTTTTTATTTATTCACAAGTACCGCCAGCAAGTGTGGCCCACTTTATAATATGGTGTAAGCAGGTCAATACCTGCCTAGATTCTATGACAGAATCTAGACTGAGGGCCTGTTTCCCAACCTCGAAATAGTCTTTATCTACAAGATAGACAAAAAAATGGAACATAATTTGTATTAATTTATGTGCCAGATATTTTAATCAGGACTTATAAAAAGAATGTAAAACACAGCGGCTCTATTGGCGAGATAAATAAACGTTACTAAGCACTGACTTTGGCTTGGCCATGTTCCTGTTTCTATCGTACACTTGACGTTTGACAGTTGTGTAATACTGACAGGTATAGTGTTAAGCCAAAGTCAGTGCTTAGTAACGTCTTTATAGAAGCGCGGGAAACTTCAAGCTTGGTGGACGCGTCTTTTTTGCGATAAGATTTTAAAATAATTTTTCATTGGATAGGATCAGTTAAACCATTAGTTTTAGTCTCATATTTTCATTTATTTTTAGTTTAACAGTTCAGTTTATAGAAATATTCTTCAGTAGGTAAGTTTTTTATTTATTACATAGTAGGTAGCATGAGCGACCCGCCTGACCCGGGGGGCTTTGTCCCCCCGGCAGGCAATTTTGTTACAATAACTGCGTCCAATGAATCGGGAATGGAAACCGATGGGTCGTCTTCGGCCCGTAATTTAAAAAGAAGCCGTGTGCATGTCTGCAAGCATTGCAATAAGCGTCGTCGTACACGCAAACACGGATCCGAGTCTTCGGGTTGTGGTTGCACCGAAACTACTTTTATAGCCGAGTCAGAACAAAAAATGGTAACAACTGTAACAACAAGTATAGAACCTAAAACAATTTCGGCAATCCCTGCTGCCTCTTCCTTGCCTGATCCTCTGACCCACATTGGTAGAAAACTGTATGAAAAGTCGGACAGCGCGCCGTATGTAATACACGTTCAAAAAACGCAACTTTCTCCAAATGATGGCACCACGCTGCACCCAGTCACATTTGGTAAGTTTTTGAAGTTCAACGCCTTCCAGAGTATTATTAACGGCAGTGTAAAAAAAATAGGCCGTAACAAAATTTCCATAGCATTCTCTAGTTTTCTGGACGCTAATTCTTTCATTACAGACAAACGTCTGGACACTTATAATTATAAAGCTTTTATTCCAACTTTCAATGTTACGAGAATGGGTTTAGTGCGTAGTGTACCTGCAGAGTGGTCTCCAGAGGAAGTTATTGAGAATATTACGGTGCCCATTGGTTGCGGTCCAATTTTAAAAGTTAGGAGACTTAATTTTAAAACAATTGTTGATGGTTCAACCGTTTGGAAACCATCTCAGTCCATAGTTATAACTTTTGATGGACAGGTGTTACCAAAACGAATTTTCATGTGCTATAATGCATTACCTGTAGATTTATATATTTTTCCTACTGTACAATGTTTTAATTGCTGTCGTTATGGTCATACCAAACTTCAGTGCAGGTCCAAACCTCGCTGTTATAAATGTGGTCAAGGTCACACTGGGACAGCTGTGATATAGAACCAGAAAATGCATCTTGTTGTCTTTGTTCCGGGTGCCATTTTGCAACCAATAAGTCATGCCCAGAATTTTCCAGGCAAAAATCTATAAAAACACATATGGCACAAAGCTCAATTTCATATGCAGAAGCCTCAAAATTACATCCCCCTGTTACTAAATCGTATGCTGATACTCTTTTATCATCTCCATCCAAAAACTTTTCCAACATCCCATCAATAAATTCGCCTAATATAATACCTGCATCTAGCAGTTATAAAAAGACTGTCTTTCTCAAACCACGTTCTCCTCCCAAATCTGTACAAGGCTATAATAAAGAGGCTCACAATGCCATTATTAAAGATTATGACATTCCTCAACCATCAAATGGTTGTGCTATTACTAATAATTTTAATAAGGATGAAAATGAAACTAATTTTTCAATAAATGATTTTCTTTCTGCATTACATAAACTTCTTTCACAGTTCAACATTTCACCGTCCAACGATGCCCCTTCTTTAAATTTTTCTCAATCCATTCATAATGGACAACACATCAAACATTCTCCAGTGGAACTGCCGCAGTCTGGTAAACAAAAAAAGTGATGTCATATATCTGTTAAACAAGTTTGAGCCATTTGCCTTTGCCTTAGCAGAGACATGGCTCAAACCTCATCATATATTTAAAATCAATGGTTATTCAACCATAAGAGAGGATAGATCTGATGGGTATGGTGGTGTAGCTATGCTTATCAAGAATTCTATCCCATTCTCCATCATTACATTACCTCCTCATAGTGAGGAGATTTCAGTTGTAGCAATAAAATTGTATCAAACCTGTCTTGTATCTATTTACATGCCTCACCCCTCTTCTCATTTACTTCAAGAGATAAACAATCTCATTTCATTTCTGCCTAAGCCACTTTTAATATTAGGGGACTTTAATTGTCATCATCAATCATGGGGATGTTCAATTTCAAATAGTTATGGGGATGAATTACTAGAAATAATAGACCTACATAACTTATGCATTTTAAACACAGGATCTGTCACACGCCGCTCAGAACCTAATCAGAACCAAAGTGCAATTGACATTCCATCTGTTCTCCAAACTTAGCTTCTACATTAACTTGGCATACTCTAACCTCCACTTATGGTAGTGACCACTTTCCAATAGTAATTTCTTATCCTCTTTCCAAATCAAAGCCATCAGTACGGAGATCTAACTTAAAACATAAACTGCCTGACAAAACTAATAATGACTGGGACAATTTTAGAAACATTGTTGACAGAAAGTTATCCTCCTTACCAGTAATTTCTGTTGGTAATGAAAATTTGTGCTGAAGCCTTGGCGCACATATTAATTGCAGCAGCTGATGAAGTTTTCTCTGTTAAAAATAACAATATTAATTCAATTCCTTCTCCTCCTTGGTGGGACTCTGAATGTACAGAAGCAATTAAAAAACGCAATGAGGCTGAACACAATTATAACCTCGACATGTCTGATATTAATTATGATATCTTTTCTAACATAAGTATAGAAACTCGCAAACTATTCAAAAAGAAAAAATTTGAAGGCTGGCGTAACTTTTGTACGTCGATTTCACCGAATACTCACCCTACTATTGTTTGGAGCAATATCCGTAGATTTAGGTCCATTTATAAGAACCCTTCGACTATTCCTGACACTTTATCAAATGAGTTTTTAAATAAATTAGCGCCGCCATGGGTTCCGGAGGCTATTAACCATAACGTTTCTCGGTCTCCAGTCAATAACCAAATCACCCACGAGCCGTTAGATCTTCCATTCTCTCTCACTGAAGTTAAGACTGTTATCCATAACACTAAAGATTCTGCCCCAGGTATAGACGGTATTCCATATTCCTTTTTTTCTCATCTAAACGATGATGTACTCTGTTATTATTTAGAACTTATTAATTCTTTAATGAATACAGGAAACATCCCTGTTAAATGGAAACGTCAAATGGTGTTACCATTTCTTAAACCAAATAAAACACCATCTGAGGTTTCTTCATATCGTCCCATAGTTTTGTCTTCAGTTCTCATGAAATTAGCAGAACACTTAATTAAAAACCGTCTAGAATGGTATGTTGAAAGCAAGGGTCTATTAGCAGAATCTCAATATGGCTTTAGAAAAGGTAAAAGTACCGCTGACTGTATAAGTATTTTAACATCCGATATTCGATTATCCTTTTCTAATAATCAGTCTACCATTGCAGTTTTTTTAGATATCGATGCAGCTTATGATAATGTTATATTATCAGTTTTACAAAATAAATTAAACACTTTAAAAGTTCCATTGAACCTGTCGAACTTTATTATTAAGATCTTATCTGAACGCTCAGTTAACATGTTAATTGGAGATCAGGAGGTATCTCGTCTAGTATCGAGAGGTCTCCCACAAGGTTCTGTGCTCAGTCCCCTTTTATACAATATTTACACTTTTGATTTAGATTCGGCCCTAAATAACCAAATTAAAGTTCTTCAATATGCTGATGACTTATTATTATATTCTTCTAATCATTCTATTGAACAAGCTAGGTATGCTATCAATTCTGCTTTAACTACCTTAGAATCATGGTTAAGTCTCAATGGTTTAGATTTATCCACATCTAAAAGTGCAGCCATTCTATTCACTCGAAAGAGAAATGTTCCTTTAATAAATCTTATATTTAAGAATACAACTATTCCGGTTAAAGATAAATTTAAATATCTGGGGGTAATCTTAGACTCAAAGCTAAATTGTGCTCCCCACTGTGAATACGTAGTTAATAAATGTGAAAAACACTTAAACATGTTAAGATGCCTTACGGGTGTATGGTGGGGTGCACATCCTTTTTCTTTAAAGTTAGTTTATAATGCTATTATCAGAAGCGTTCTGGACTATGGACTGTTTATTTTGGACCCTGGTAGCATTACCGCATTTAATAAATTGGAACGCATCCAATCTAAAGCTTTACGCATTATTTCGGGTGCCATGAAATCTAGCCCCATTAATGCATTACAAGTTGAATGCGAGGAAGCCCCGTTATATCTTAGGAGGCAATTCCTTTCCGATAAGTATTTATTCCGGATTATTCAGTTTTCAAATCATCCTCTCATTCCCAAACTAAACTCTTTAGTGACGCATATCGAATCCTCAGATTACTGGTCTCATAAACATGCTCCTTGTTTAGTTATAAGCTACAAAAAGATCCTGTCTCTTTCTTCTCCCACTCATCATTCCAATAAACTCCCCATATTTAACAGTAGTTATGAAAGTTTGCAATTTAGTCCGGACATAAAATTAGATTGTGTAAGTAAGTCTGACCCCTATTGTCAATTTAGTTTTAATAATTTTCTCGAAGAACACTCTGAGTACCAACATATTTACACAGATGCAGCCAAGCGCTCTCCGACGGATTGCGTTGGGATAAGCACTTACCATTCACAGTACAAAATCGTGCAGAAAATAAAATTACCTCCGGAGACTTCGGTTTTTACCGGGGAATGTTTTGGCATTTTAAAAGCCATTGAATATTTCCGTGTTTTTAAATTAAAAAAAGCTATAATTTTTTCGGATTCCCAAAGTGCTCTTCAAGCCATTGGCAAATCTCCTTTGGTTCATAAGTCCCAGAATCCTGTTGTTTGTTTGGTTAGAGATTTGGCGTGTAGAACTATCTCAGAGGGTAATACACTGAAATTTGTTTGGATACCGGGTCACGCCGGAATACATGGCAATGAGGAGGCCGATAAACTTGCCGGTGACGCGGTGCAGTGTGGTGATTTATCACCTTATACAAACTTTAGTTCTGATCTCATGACCTTACCAAAAACTTTTTTACGAGACACCTGGAAGGTAGCGTGGGATACAAGCAGCAAATCGAAAGGACATTACTTTTCTTTAATTCAACCTGACATTCAAGAAAAAGCGTGGTTCGGAAAGATGAAGTTTGGTAAGATGGAGACATCCATTCTTATACGGATGAGGCTGGGTCATGTTTGCTCCCCAGCCCATCTTGCCAAGCTTCATATCATCGGCGACCCTAATTGCGAATGTGGCACAGACATAGGCGATATAAATCATATCTTTTTCTCCTGTCCTCTTTATGATCATTCCTCTTTTATCAGTAACCTCATATCCCTTCGTATTCCTTTTCCTACTTCCTTACTTTCTTTGTTGTGTACAAATAGTTTTCCTGTATATAAATGTATAGTTTCATTCATCACATTAAATAATATTAAGTTGTAAATTTTCTCCTTTAATTATTTTAGATATATAAATTGTAATCATAACTGTTGTAAATACTGATCCTATAATATTCCTTTTCCAAATTCCGTTAATTCCCTTACTAATTTAATTATATTTACGTTTCCCTACCTTTGACTAAATAAAAACTCAAAAACTTGACATTGGCTTAATGCACAAACCGTGCGGAGCCAGAAGAGAAAAAAAAAAAAAAAACGTCTTTATATCTCACCATAAGTTTAATACATATAACCTATCTATTCCATGTTATTACCCGCCTGTCATGTAAGAGGTTGTGTGCAGAAAATTCGAGCCAGGGCGGGTACCAATGTGAGTATTTCGATTGTTACTTTCCTTGGATATTTCAAACATCGGCGGGCGAAGAAAAAACATCGTGAGAAAACTTGGACTTATAATGAACGTATGTTAGAAATCAAACAAATGTTTCAGGTAGTCAATTTTCGTGCTTTCTTTATATGAGTAGAAGCACTCTCTAGCCTTAGTGAGGCAGTAATAGCCTGATATTATTTTATTCAGAAGAGTTTATTTATTTATTTAAACTTTATGCACATATGTACAATGGCGGACTTAATGCCTTAGGCATTCTATAACAGTCTAACTAGGGTGGTTAAGATTTAGTTGCGAACACAGGTGCTTGCAGAGAAAAATGTTTGAAAGGTTCAGATATTTAACTGAACTTGCTCACCCAGTTTCATACAAACTTTTCATCCCCTATTTTACTCAGTATTTTAGCGCCTCTACGCTATAAAAAGGAATTGATGTGCAGTACTGTGACACAAACCCTGCCTCTTTATACACCATGACTGGTTAAACGAAGGCCATATTTAATAAGGACACGTGATATATAATATATACTCACATATCTATACTTTAATATTATTTGTAAAGGTGAAGAGTATGTTTGAACTAGAGCGTTAAAACAAACAAACTCTTCATCCTTACTATCTTAGGATGTACTGGTTTAATTTGAAAATATATTTATTTGTTGGATAGCACATTTATCGAGAAAGGCTGTAGGCTATGTAACATTGCGCTACGGTCAATAGGAGCGGAGCTGCAATGAAAATTGCCCTTTACATCATTTGATTTCAAGGAATATCTTTTAAATATTACTCCGCAGCATAATAATGATTGTTGGTACGGGCAGTAACCAGACTGGCTGGTGGCTTTGCAAGATATACTTTAATTTTATTTTACCTTTCTTTTATACTGACAAAACTGTCGCTTAACCAATAACTTAAAATTGTTATTTTTTCCTCATAGAAGTGAATATGTATATTCTTGTTGAGTGAAATAAAGTATCTTAAACCGTAGATATTCGTAGCTTATACATTAGAATAACACATAATATTATGCTACATAACATTGTGCTATGAGCCACGAGTGCGGATCAGTAACCACAAATCTAACCCAAGTGAAACCGCGGGGCACAGCTAGAAACTAATAATAATGTAAATAATACTACTAAACTACTGGTTTCTTTATGGTTTTTATTATCTTATAATAAAAACCATAAAGAAACCAGTAGTTAAATTATCACAATAGGGTTTTAAAAGTCTTAATATAATGATCCCATTCTTTTTTATTCGTTATAGCTTTTGTCCGCGGCTTTCCCTGCGTCAGAAAGAGCCAAAATAGCCTATGTCACTGTCTATCCCTTTAACAAGACTCAGGCGCAAATCGTCTCTTTCGCAGAATGTCTCTTTCGTAAAATGTTATTAGTATGGATTCTGACGTAGTGGTGCGATTTTCCCTTAGCGTATTTGGCAAAACATTTGCGGGTCTTATACGAAGCAATATGAATCTAATGCTAAGCATTACATACATACATCAAATCCGCCATGCTTTATCTTCTTACATATAAAATTCTCATGTCGATATGTTAGTTACCTTACTCCTCCGAAACGGCAAAGTTACCGATTTTTACCAAATTTTTTTGTGCATTTTCAGTAGGTCTGAGAATCGGCTACTATCTATTTTTCATACCCCTAAGTGATAAGGGTTGTTCACCCTTAACATTTTGAACGCGAGTGAAACCGCGGCAGGCAGCTATAGTTATACTGTATAGATTAAAGTTTTATCTATACAGTATAACTATAGCTGTTTCATGATTTCGTGAACGTGCTTTGTTTAATCATTAAACAAAGCACGTTCACGAAATTGCGTGAAAGAGTACCAAACATCCCCAAAAATTTAGACATAATATTAGTACGAATATAATCAAATAGGTTTTACCAATTTAATAAAACGCACAAAAGAGTTTTCATATGTTGACACTTACATATCTTCAAAACTGGCCATCATAAATATGAAAAAAATCAGGTGATGGCCATTACATGTTGAGAAAAATAAGAAATAAAAAAAATACAAATGGCTTTTCTGATTTTTTTGACGAAAGAAGGCCAGCAATGCATATTAAATAATAAATTGTAGACAATCCATTGAGGTTCTATTCGAAATTTTATTAGATTTTTTACAAAACATGGCCCTACCCGAAATTGGCTCAAAGTTATAACTAGTGCCACACCACAAAAAAAAAACATGGTTAACATATTAAAGGTTTTCCTGTACAGAATCTTTATTTTTGAATAACTATAAGTATAAATAAAATAATGTATTAAGTGTAGCTGGGAATTTTAATAAATAAATAAATAAATAAATATCTTAGGACAACTCACACACGGTCACCTGATCCCAAACTAAGCAGAGCTTGTACTATGGTAACCAGACAACTGATATACATACTTATATAATTTATAAATACATACTTATTATAGATAAATTACACCCAGACACAGAACAAACAATCATGCTCATCACACAAAGTTTGTTCTGGGTGGGAATCGAACCCACGACCTCCGGCTTAGCAGTCAGAGTCACTAACCACTAGACCAACAGGCCCGTCAAAGTCAGGTTTTTTTTTTGTATTTCCAAATTTATTCATTACAAAAATTTATAGAAAATATACACAAATTAAATAACCATATAACAAAAATCCAGAAGCAATAAATACATAATAATATAAAACCTTAATAGTTCTGCAAGATATTGCAAGATATTCGTAGCTTATACATTAGAATAACACATAATATTATGCTACATAACATTGTGCTATGAGCCACGGGTGCCTGCCTTGGAAAGCACATACAACCATATATCTCGGTTGTCATTCGCAGATCTTTTAGTCGCTATGGGTGGTCAGAAGCTAGATAGTTAGTCAATCAGTTTAATCATCGTGTTACTGGCTTGCGAGGGTCAGATGGGCAGGCACTCCAATTGGATCATTGGTATTCAGTTGAATCTGATTAGCCTTGAAGCGTGGAAATTCTACAATATCATTGACAGTAAAAAACATAGTTAATTTAATTGTTACTCCTTGGTTTCATTCAGGTATAGTTTATAAAAAAAATAATAACATTTTAATAATAAATTTTCAAAGTGGTCGATGATTAAAATTGCCCAACATATAGAATAGTTTACTTTGTAAATTAATACTGTTCTAAATTTTCCGTTGCGCTGATGTGTTAACTTTGTACCTTTAACCAGCTGACCGAGCGGTTAGCGGTTAGCCCAAAAGGATGTTATGTGTATTTATATATTAAAATGTTTGTACCTACATATTTTTTATATTTGGAACCTGGCATGATAATCCAGTTATTAAGGCTAGCATGATGATCCTACGTCGGCCTCTCATGTAAAAGGTGGTGGGTTCGAACCCAGACACGTTAAGATTATAATTTACTGTTCTGCGGGATTTAACGCAAGGTTACACCTGCCGAAACGTCAAGCAAAAAACAAAAAAAAGGTACGTGCGCGTTAAATCCCACTGAACAGCTAAATTATAAATATGCAATGCGAAAGTTTAAGTATAATATGTAAAGATTATCTTGGACCTGCATCGGGGGTATGGCATTCGCTTAACGCATGATCCGCGCCCCCGATTGGTGTCGAACCGCCATCAGCCTCTCAGGGTCTCTTCAATATGTGCGTCCTGTCTTGCGACCGCACATTCCTTAAAGGTCGCCGCACGGATCAATGCGCGCGGAAGGAAATCTGGACTTATATAATAATTAATACTAGCGACCCGCCTAAGATTCGCACAGGGTGTTACATATCTTTAAAAATCCCGGCTTTTCTCTACCATAATAGCATGGATTATAATTAAAAACCTTCCTTTCGAATCATTACACCTATTAAAAAAACCGCATCGAAATCCGTTGCGCAGTGGGTCGCTAGTAAATGATGATCCATACTTAGTATTATAAAAGCGAAAGTAATCCAGTCTGTTATGCTTTTACGGGTAAACCATTAAACCGTTTTAGTGAAAGGTACGGTGAACACTTGAACACTAAGAAAGGATCGCCTGCCGGGGTTGCGGAATGTTTATAATAGTTACCGTGACCCTGGAACATAAAGGGCAATCGAAGGAACATGAGTGGGTTTTAGTCAGTAAGAGTCTGACACGCCCTCCCGCCGCACCCAGGACGGGAGCAGTCATTAGATGATTTCCCACTCACCAAAAAAAAAAACACTAAGAAAGGATTACTTTATAATAAGCTACTTTTTGACAACCAATATTCACACAAATGAAGTCGCAGCAATAGTTTTAAATATTTATTAAAAAGCTCTGTCGTCATTAACGTCGTATTAATATTCGTGTCGTCAATGTTTGTACGCAGAGAGTTTCGTAAGCTTACACGTGTTCATACTTTCAATATTATCTAGAAGAAACGTGAGGGAAACGTGAACTCGGATGCGATGAACAGTCGCATACTAACTTATGCGCCTGTTGCCATGCTATCAATGCCAAGTAGGTACATGTGTCCTCTTAGAGTATAGTAGATTTATAGATATTTTTCCACTGTCATACTTTGGCGACGATTTAAGTTGTTTGTTTCGATAGACAATAGATTATTTTTAATTAAAATATTGAAAAGGTACCAAAGACATTTTGAAAAACTTCTGTTCTTATTATATTTCCATTTTTTTTTGTTGTTTTTTGTGAGATTTTCACAACATTGTGTTAAGACATTTAAATATTAATCGCATAGAAAAAACTTGACTTTGTTTAGACTGAGCACAGAATAAAACAAAGAAAATAAAATTCTTTATTAAAAACGAAGTAGGTACTTACCTAACTTACTTAGAAATTACTACAATGTAAAATTTTAAACAAAGAGACTTCAGCCCAGAAATAGAGACAACTTGAACGATCCGTAATTTATTTTTGACTTTTACGTGCACCTATAAAAGCGTGTTTTTTAGTGTTTTTAAAACTATTAATTTATTTTATACTTTTTAGTCTTTGCTATTGTATTCAAACCTTGAAACCTAATCGCGGTCAAAGTTCATTACAAGACTTTTCTAACAAGTCCGAACACGGCTATGATACGATATTTCATCATGGAATGCTTGTGCCTATCTTCCGGCTTCATCATCAGACCTTGAAACCTAATCATGGCCAACGTTCATTACTAGACCTTTCTAACAAGTCCAAACACGGCTTTGATACGGTCATCCATCATGAAGTTCCAGTTCATATCTTCCGGCTCCATCATCAGATCAGCTCGACAGTACCATATTATTGCATCTTCTTCAGAATCACATACAACTGCCAATTTTCAAAACGCTACGATCTTTAGAAGATGGTTAAATTAGTTTCCCAAGATTTGATTACATAGTTACATATTGTACATACAGGTCGACATATTAAAAGCGTGTTAAAAAAAAATTTGATTTCCAATGCACCGTTTACAAAAATTCTTGTCTAGAGTTAAAATACATGATGTCAAATACGTAGTCCCTTAGTCTACCAGAGTGCGACCGACAGAGCAATTTTTACTGACGTGAGGCACATACCTATAACATGTCTGGCAAAAGAGAAACTACAAGTAAACAGTTTAATATGACATTTTATTATCCGATTTAGCTATGAATCTTGCCTCCACCACCACCTAAATTATAGATAATGATTGTAATATTGTCCACGTGTATGCACTTCAGTTCAGTTTCCGTGTCGTGGTCTCGCCAATTTTTCTATTGGTATATTTGGCAGTGGTATCAGACCATAGCTCTGCGCTTGGCATGGCGGCTGAGTGTGCATCATTGCCAGCAACATTGTTCCCCACCAGACACTAACGTGTATTGCGCACACGTCTGTCAAGACCACTATTAATCTTCTGTAACACTGTGAGTTTTTGTAGACAGACGCTTTTCAGGATTATAGCTGAGACATACTTCGGGGCAAAGTTCCAGACCGAGGTCTATCGATATTTCTATGTTTTGCACACTTTTGGCATAAGAGCGGACGGAAAGCTTTAGCTATTTTAGGTTGAATCTTTCCGGCCAATATGCTTGGGAAAATTTATTTTCAATTGGAAATTTTCTAGGCATTCATCCCACTAAGGAAACCCATTTACTAAAGGTGTTTAGTCAGTTGCTCGTATCCTAGGCTGTAAATCATCCATTACCGGATGTGAGGTAGTCTGCAAATACATGCCATAGGTAATAATAACAAGAATCCATTCATGTTTCATAATTTATGTTTGTTTAGAATACTAACTCGTTACGACGGATTACGATTATGATCTGTTATCTAAATTGCAATATATTTAGCTATTTTAGACTGTTTTTGTATAAAATCAATTTATGACATCGTAAACTAAAAATGTTTAACGAATATCTGGTAAAGTTTTCTATAAGGTTCCTGTGTGAAACATTTGCATATTTGGGTTATTTGTGTATTGTTCCACATCACACACAGGTTTATTTGCGCACTGGCGGCTCTAGATCTGGATTTTATGGTTCTATGATAATGGCATCTACAAACGACAATAAGTGCGTTAGATACAGCTGTAAATAATGTTTAGCTTTTATCGGTATACAAGGGTCGGCAGGTAATTCCTGGCGGCGCGCCAAGCTAGCCCCCGCACTCGCTCGCCTACTGAGCGACTTACAATAACCTAAACTGAACCTTAGCGTATCAATATTTAAGTAATATTTCTAATGTTTGTCTAGCAAATCTTGAAATTGATGTCCAAATCTCTACTGCCATCTGCCTTGAGCCATGTATTTTTATTTTATCGCGTTTATCGCTGGGCCATCGTGAGTTGTGTTCGTCAATAAATCACGACTCGCTGAAGTGTTGATGTTATGTGCAGGGAATGTTATGAAAGATCGGTATTAATACCTTAACATGATCAACAACACGAAGACGAGTGATGAATTAAGACGAAATGGTAATTCATCATTTGAACATGAAGAGCAAAGTAGCGTTTAGCGTAATCCAATTTAACTGACGATGAGGTTCATTTAATCTCCCATATATACAAACGAATTACATATTACATTACATTTATTATGGATATGTTCCTAATTTAGTACGTAGATAAATTGCTTCAATTTATTTCTTGGCTATGCAATAAATATGTACGTAGTGAATATGATAGTTATCATTTAATTCTGATATAAGGTACGTCTTGGTAAGATATTGTTGGTAGACACTTGTCACAGAGAACTGACATGTGTCGTGCTTTATGTACTTCGTCACTGTCTGTATTGATTTGGATTTATTCTAGATGGGCATCCTGTATCGGCATCAATATTGTCATACACGTTAGCCATTTTGATACGGATTCTGAATTTTCTAAATATCAAAAATTAACTCATAGAGCAAATCATTATCAAAACGATTCCACAGTGTTCACAAATAGTTTAAAAATGTAATTATGTAGGCAGAATATAAATGTGCGAGATGGTAATACGTTTGCCTGATCAGGCCCTTTTTTACAAAGCACTAAATTTATATTAATCCCAGTAAATGGCACTTCGCTTTACGTACGTCCCACTCAATACACGTTACCGAATCTAAATTTGAATTCTCTCCGTAGCGAAGTGGAATCAGCCTTATGACGTATGTTGAGATCTCCTATACGTTTCGTCATTCTTTCAGAAATATTTCTTCATTCTTTATGGCATGTATTTAAAAAAAATGAAAATACAATGTTTCATTAAAAAGTAAGTGTGAAATGTTCCTTCAGTGAGAATAAGGCGTCAAATCTATGAAGGGATGATCCGTAACAACCACTCAGGCTCAGTATTACGAAGCGTTTAACTTTTTAAGGCTGCTCAGTACCTCAACTTAATACGTAAGCTTATAATCAGAGTACGTAAGATAATAATGAGTGAGTTATTCAATCGAGTCATACATTTCGTAACGACACTTAGGCCTGTTTCGTTACGACATCGACACGACATCGTAGGAAAGTGTACGTAAGTCCAGCGTCACATTACGGGCCGGCCACGCTCCGGCGAGCGTGCGACACACAGTTTCAACTTGACACTACTCTTTGTGCCACTGAATAAGATCAGCTAATCAGAAATAGCGATCGACGTCGCCACGTAGCTGGTATATTTGGGGATAATTAATGTTGTTTATTATTAGTGTTGTAGGTCCCTGGTAATAGAACATATTGGGTTACCTTTTTACTTGAAGCAATCACGATTGGAGTTTTTTTGTCGCGTACTACGATCTCTAAGCAAAACAAAACGATGGGCTACGGGAGGTTTACCCAGGCGACTGGCTACGAGTACCTGTGGCTACGGGCTACGCCGTAGCCTTTTAAGTATGGGTTTTTGGCCATGTGTGGATTCTGTCGTAGCATCTACGGCGATACAATGTACCCTGAATTTAAAATACTGTCAAATGGAACTTAGTATCGAATTGCGAAATTTGCTGTACTGTGACAGGTTTACCCCTCGCACAATAACAATAGTATAGTGAATAGTGTACTCTTGATACTAAAAAACTGAAATTTGCCGTGATGAGTGTCACAACTGTATTACAATCAAACTTTGATAATTTTTGAATAGGAAAAACGCAACAATACTTAGATCGGGCGTATAACCCTAAAAAACCAAAAGGGCTGCTAATATGCATCTTGGATAAAAAACAAAATCACTACATTAACAAAAATAGGTAGGTTCCATTATAAAGTTTAAAAACACAAATTGTTCAGTAAGCGATAAAATTGTTAACATGAAACCTTTAATAGCTAACGTCCCATTAATATAAATTAGTGGTTCGGTCTGATTTTGAAACTTATATTTAATTAAACTGAAGGTTCATTTCGTTGAGTTATGTGACACTAATTGTTGACTCTGCGTTTTCGTTTATTCCCATCGCTTCTTCACTGCGGGGATAATAGGTTCAGGAAATGAGGTATATTATGTCATATTAAATCTATAATTAAGCACAACCCTTCATAAAAATATTTTGAAAGTAATTTTGTGTGTATGTCTTTTACGCTTTTACGGCGAAACCGTTGAACTTATTTTATGTAATTTACTCCAGAGTAAAAATAGACTTCGAAGAAGATCAAGGTTGGCTTTTAAGTTTGCGACATAAATTCATGACTATCATAAAGAATTAGTCGCACTTCAAAAACTTGAACACTAAGCTTTTTTGTTTATATTCAAGTGTGTACTGTGTATGTACATGTATCCATCCATGTACGTATTTAAAGATTTTTATTTAAACTAGTAATACTCTAAATAAGCGAGAAAATATGGATTTGTTTGCAATTGAAGTAGCAGTTTTCTCTCACACATCCAGTTTTATATAACCTAACTAAAAACATCCGAGATGCCACTTTTATAGAAAGCGATGTCTATAAAAACTCGTAATAAAGCAATGACTTGGTGTTTTTTTTTCAAAAGTTTCTTCTTAAAGTAATCAGCTAGAAAATACAGAGATAATTATTCGTTTAAAATAAGCAAAAAACAATATTGTTGTGCAAAAGTGTTAAATAATATGTTTAACCAATTAACAAAATAAATAATTATTATTTAATAAGTTCTCCCCCGAATACATCTATTGCTTGTGTGTTTTTATGAAGTGCAAGTCTATGATGCGCTCGCGTCGTTTCTAGACTGCAGGGAATCAGAGTTGATAAAATGCTCTGCGGAAAATACTACAGTGAAATTTTACATTTCAAATAAGTTTCTGAATATAGCATGAACATTGCGAATGGAGTGTTAACTTTTACATTAATTATCTGTTGTTATTTACTAGCTGGCACCGGCGGTTTCAACAACCGTGCTATATTATATCTTGAGTTAATTCTCTGCTTCCGTGGGTAATAGCGTAAGGTCATGTAGCCTATTTGTTATTTTGATCTATAAGTTATATTACTGTACTCGTTAAACCAAACACGTTCTATTGGTTTTGTATGAAACAAAAAGTAACAAACATCCTCACAATCTTTGACATTTGTAGGTAATATTAGTAGGTCATAAGGTTTGGTTTATTCAATTTAGTTAAAAATGAAAAAAGGAATAAACGCTTCTAATTTTTTCGACTTAAAAAGACCAACAATTATTTTAAGATCGATTGCGGTTCTATTTAAAACAGTATTAGAACTTTTACAAAATATGGCCGAAGTATTAAAGGTTGTCCTTTAAGGAGTCTTTAGTCTTAATAACTATGGGAATATACTTAATTTATAGTAAGTGAAGCTGGCAATTTTTCGTCAAAAAATTCAGAAATGCCATTTGTGTTTATTTTTTTGTTTTTATTTGTCTGTACTGCTAATGGCAGCCACTTGATTTTTTTTTATTTGACGGCCATATCGGCCAGTTCTGTGTAAAAAAAAGTTTTTATTTTATTTTGTACCAACCTTGTCCCAAAAAATAAAAACACAATTTATGATATTGAAGTTGAACGTTGAGTTTTATTTAACTACCAATGTTTGATGTAAGTGTAAATAAGTATAATGGGTTGACAGCTTTTGTAAAGAAAATGTGACAAACAAAAACATTTGCTTTAGTTATTCATTTGACTACCGAACAAATAAAAGTTCTCCAAGCCCCCCAAAGACATACATTAACAGTTTTATGTCGTCAATTTGTAGTATTTTCCTATTTCAATCTCCTCCAGCCAGAAATCTTGAAAAATGTATATCGTTGACTTAAATTCTATTAAATGTAATAAAAATCCAGTTTCAGCACGTTTCAGTCTAACGAAACGTAAAGAAGAAAAAGAAACAAATTGGTTTATTTAAAAGTCGAAGATAACACTTAAGTTTAGTCATTGATCTATAATTAAAGTCGGCGGAAGTCGGCAATTAAATACTGCGTTCAGTTTAGACTGTTGCGTTATTTGCGAACTTTTCACGAGTTTTCGCTGAAATTGAATGAAACCAAATGTTACGTTGAAAATGAAATTTATTAATGAAATGTGTGTAAAAAGGCTAGTTAACTGTCAGCCATAGTTATTGTGAAAAAACTCGTCTAAAACCATCCTATTTCTGCCGTAAAGCAGCGTGTCTGTATCCCGGTTTGAATTGTAAGGATACTGGTATAATTAACATGAGACAATATGTCATATTTGTCTGATGCCTGGTCCTGGTATTACAGATGTCTTTAGGCGGTGACCTCTTAACATTAGGTGCGGCGTCAGCTTGCTTGCCAGTTATGATTTCCGGGATTTTTACTGTAGCTTAATTTATAAGTTAGATGTCAAAGCTCTTATCTCAGTCAAACCATTTACTGAGTTTTTGAAAGGAATCGGCTATTCAGAAAACCTAAAACAAAAAGCTCCAATTGTCTTAAAAATCAATTAAGAAAGCTTAAGTACATATTAAGCTAAGAACTGGCCAATGTTAACTCATAGCGCCAGTTCGGGAACATGGTGCTCGTAATAAAAAAATAACAAGAGACAAAAGACAAAGTAGTCCTTTCTTAGGTATTCATTAAGTCAATTCAGGGCCGTCTTTACCAGGGGGTGCAAGGGGTGCGGTGCACCCGGGCGCGGAGCGCCCGGGGGCGCCTCTTGAGCGCTGAATTTTTGGATATTTAATTGAATTTAATGTACTTGTTACTTAGGACAAATTTGAATGGGCAAGCAAGAAAAAATAGTCATCAACAATAATATTTTTTTCTTCTATTACACTTTTGGCGTTTGTTATTGACTTGATATAGCCGTCCGGGCGCTCGCACTTAAGGTAGCCCGCGAAATTCAAATTATCTTACGTATTTTTGCAATTTGCATCTCATTGTCTGGGTGTATGTTGATATAGAATATGTATGACTCCCCCACAACATCGAAGAAGGGCGCGCGGGAACACTACGCGCCGCCACCTCGGGTCCAGTTGAATACGGGCGGCGGACGTCCCCAAGTCCATCGCCCCTGGACCATTAAGGAGGGCCGGAGGAGGGCAGCGTACGTCCTTAAGTAAGCCCCAACGAGGCGGCGGAGGTAAGGGGGCACTCGATGATATCGCAGTGCCTCCTGAATACAACTGCAGGGTGTTGAAGGCGTTGGAGATGTCCAAGGACACCGCCAACAGCACTCCGCCCCGAGACACCGCGTCTTCCGCCAGGACTCTTACCCGCGATATTGCGGTGATGGTGGAGCGCCTGTGCCGAAACCCGAACTGATATTCGGCTAGGTCCGGCCTGTTCAGGATCTCAGGGTAGTGCAGAAATGAGTGGACTGTATTTTAAATTAAAGTTGTAT
Organism: Athetis lepigone; assembly: GCA_033675125.1. NCBI lineage: Eukaryota > Metazoa > Arthropoda > Insecta > Lepidoptera > Noctuidae > Athetis > Athetis lepigone. The sequence goes on from CM066239.1 coordinate 4,357,475, forward strand.
TGAATAATATAAGTAGCGGTACAGTGAGGTGTCGATAGAGGGACGTGTGTGCCTCGGAAGCCGTCGTATGTAGAAGTCCCCCGCACCGCCCGTCGACCGTCGTCGCCCGGCTGCATGCCCGTCCCGCGCCCGCCGCCTCAGCCGCCGCCGCCGATGACATCAGCACGTCGATGTGTATGGTCACGCGTTTGATGCGTGAACATCCTCCCGCCTGTTGACATCTTCTCCGCATAAGTAACTAATGACGTGGCAGGCTGCGATAATCCGCTCTAAGAACTTTCCCACCTCGTCCAGCAACACTATGGGCCGGTACGCGGACGGTGAGTCCGCAGGGCGCCCCACCTTTCTGAGCAGGACCATACGACCAGACTTCCACAGAACGGGAAACTTGCCCTGCTCAAGGCACGCAGCGTAGAGTCCTCTCAGTTGAGGCTCAAGCTCCTTCAGAGCAAGGGCCAACACACAGCCGTGGGAAGCGGGCTGCAACCACCTCATCCAACAGCTCGGGTTTCGACCCTCCGTAAGTGGGGGCGCCCAAGGACCGAGTTTTCCTCGTACCGACCGATACGGACGCGGACGCCCCCACGGCTTCCTATCTAGTGTCTCCAACCTCTCCTCCCTGGCTCTTCGCCGCGCGGTACACCTCATACAGCGCGGCTTCCTCGTCAGGGACCCGACGACGTCTTCTCCGGTATCGGGTATGCTGGCACCTGACCTCAACGCACGAGACTCGCAATTGCGCGATTTCGGCAGACCACTAGTACACCTGGCGCTGAACCCTACATCCGAGGACCCGAGGCATGGACGCGTCGGAAATTTGCATCATTGCCCCGCGGAACCACTGCTCCTCCCCTTCGACGTCGACGGGTACATTCGATATGCTTGCGTGCCCAGCGCGGACCGACCGTTCGTGGGGCCACTGGACTGCGGCCGCTAGTGGTCTGGTGGGAGACATCGAAACGGATATATCTGTGATCCGACAATGTCTTCCCCTCCACGGCGAGACGCCAGTCGTGGACTCGGCCCGCGACTGCGCGGCTAGCGAACGAGATGTCCACTATAGAACCTCCTCGCTGCCGAACGCACGTGTATTCGGAACCCCGATTCAGGACGGTCAAGCCGGTCGTGACCACCCACTCCTCCAACGCCTCGCCCTTGGCGTCGGTGACCGGAGACCCCCACGCGGCAGACTTAGCGTTGAGGTCCCCAAGCAACAGCACCGGACGAGGGTGGTGGCGGTTCACGACGGCACCTAACGTCACAGTTCTAACCTAATGTAACCTAGCAAAATTTGGTGACCATTAATCCATTTTGGCAGTCAAAAATATTTTTTGGTGATCATTTAAATTATGTCCAGGATGTCATGATGGCCCCGTGGATAAGGCGCCCGCCGTTCGTTAAAGAGGTTGCCCGTTGCGGGTTCGAATCCGGCTTTTTCAATTCATATAATGTACTTTCTAAAGTTTATCTTGGACATCACTGACATCCCGTGCCTCGGAAAGCACGTAAAGCCGTTGGTCGCGGTTGTCATTCCTAGAACTTTGACAGTCGTTACGTAGCCAGTCTAACCAAGGGGTATTCGTGTCACCCAGTAACTGGGTTATGGAGGTCTAATAGGCAGCTGCTCCACGTAAAACACTGATATCCATCTGAATCCGGTTAGGCAGGAAGCCGACCCCAACATAGTTGGGAAAAGGCTAGGGGGAGGTGATGATATAAATTGTATCCTAAAAAAACGAGGGCGCAGGCTGAGTCCCGCACCCCGGCGCAGAATAGGCTTAAGACGGCCCTGAGTCAATTTGTGCATTAGGGCCAGTGGATATTGCCAAGCATCTGGTTGACTCTTCAGTGACCAGAGGGCTGGTCTTTTCGTAGGTCAAAGGATTAGCCATATAACGTGGCAATGTTGCCAATCTTCTTCGATGAGTTCTTCGATGCTCTGTGAGGTATCCTCCCACTTTATTTATTAACTAGCTTTTGCCCGCGACTTCGTCCGCGTGGAATAATAGTTCCCGTTTCCGAGGGATTTCCGGGATGAAAACTATCCTATGTCCTTTCTCGGGTCCCACACTATGTCTGTACCAAATTTCATTTAAAATTGGTTTAGTAGTTTCGGCGTGAAGAAGAGACAGACAGACAGACAGACTGGCAGAGTTACTTTCGCATTTATAATATTAGTACGGATTAACTGTGGAACTATCTTGAGCGTACACAAAAAGATTATTAGGGTTGTATAAGCGTGAAAGAGCTACATTGACCATGGTAAAAGCATCCAAAACATATCCAATGGCGTTTTTATTTTTGATGGATAGGAAATCATCAAATGACTTCTCCCGCCCCTGAAGAGAGAAGGAGGGTCAGACTTTTACTGACTAAAATCCAATAATGTCCCTTTGGTTACCCTTATATATTCCGGGGCCGCGGTAACTATTAGAAGCATCGACACGCCGTCGACACGGGTCTGGTCCTAGTCGGGCGGCGAGCTACCTACCGCTCGCCTTCCGCAGGCCCACGCCTCCAGTGGCCATCATCTGGCGACTCTCGACAACTAAGCTTGGGTCTCTGTCCGGGGCGTGAAGCTTGACGCTGCCCCACGCGCCCCGCCGCTTTCGTCTCCAGCGTGTCTGCTTCGCAGGAGGCGATGGCTTCCTATTCAGTCTCGCTCCGAAGCATGGCCTGAACCAGCGCCGATCGCCTCTGCAACGACACGGTGGTGGTTCGCCCAAGCGGGGCCTACCTCCACCGTATGCTACACCGTGTCACGCAGGCGTCACTTCCGCCCGAATACAACATAGGAACCTCCCGAAATGTCCGTGTGCGGTGAGGACCTGTGTCGGGCGATACGTGTGAGTGTCGAGGCGTCATTCCAGCCACTCCTCAAAGAGGGATGACCAGCACTGAGTTGCGACAGTCGCAGTCTCCATGAGATCCCGCCGGAGCTCTGTGTGCCGAGTGTGTACTGTGAGTTTCGCCCCAGCGTTGCACTTCCACGCGCCACTGTACTTGGTACCCACATCGGTATGCCGGCAAGAATCAGGCAGGCAGGAGATCTTGCGGTATCCATGCACCATCCGAATGGCCATAACCTTCTAGGACGCCCTCAGTAGCCGGGCCAGAGTCAAGGCCGGGTTGGGCGCCTACACCGGAGCCCCGTAGAGGGCCATGGACCGCACGATCCCCGCGTACCCGCGTTATGTTAGACTTTTGGTTACTGATCGGCTTTTGGTTACTATAGGACAATATTATTGTGTTATTCTGATTTAATTATCATCATCTCCCTAGCTTTTTCCCAACTATGTTGGGGTTGGCTTACAGCCGAACCAGATTCAGCTGGATACCAGTGTTTTACGTAAAGCGTCTGCCTATCAGACCTCCACAACCCAGTAACTGGGCGACGATACCCTTTGGTTCGACTGGTCAGACTTTCTGGCTTCTGAATACCCGTAACGTCAAAGTTCTACGAATGACAACCGGGGCTTAAGATGCTTTCCGAGGCACAGGATGTCAGTGATGTCCAAGGTAAACTATAGAAAGTACATATGAATTAAAAAAGTCACATTGGTACTCGCCCGGATTCGAACCCAAAACCTCACACACGCGCCTTTACGACGACCCAGATGTGTTATTCTGATGTGTAAGCTACGAATATACTGCAAAGTCATCGGCCAATATTCTTTATTGTACACCAATAGGACAAAAACAGTAAAGGACAATACAAACAAATATGCAAGAGTACAATAGGCGGCCTTTTTTAGCTAATAAGCAGTTTCTATTACATACTATCCATACTAATATTATAAATGGGAAAGTGTGTCTGTCTGTCTGTTTGTCTTTCTTTCACGGCAAAACGGAGCGACGGATTGACGTGATTTTTTAAGTGGAGATAGTTGAAGGGATGGAGAGTAACATAGGCTACTTTTTGTCTCTTTCTAACGCGAGCGAAGCCGCGGGCAAAAGCTAGTCATTTATATTGCTTGCTGAGGAGTAATATTAAAACTGTGAATATCTCCGAAGATATTTTTTGAAATTATAAATGACTTCCGCACAATGAAAATTACGCTAGGGACATTTTGCGTTTTAGTAATTTTATATTATTTACGAAACTATATGACCAATTCACATACTGTAAATGGCAAATCTTATCTGTATGATGTCCTTGTGATACTGAAATAATTTATTGTCATAAGAATTAATATTTTGTTGCTCAAATAATCAACCAAACGTAAGAATGCCGAAAAATCATTTTTTAATGCAATAAAAGAAGTATAAAAGATAAAATATAAAAGATAGAGATATGGTATCGCGGACTTTTTTGTAGAAATAATTAAGACAAACCAAGTTGCCATACATTGTTTTTAATTTTCAGCAACTGTTTAGGCAGCGCACGCAAATAATTCTGTTTTATGAGGTAATTTTTTCCGACTTGCTAGACAAAAGTTGCGATAGCTCAGTTAATTTACATGTTATAAAAATAATTTATAGCCTATAGCACTCAGGAATAATGTAGCTTTCTGCCAGTAAAAAATTTTTTGTAATTGGTTCATTAGTTCCAGAGATTACCCCAAACATACAAACTTACAAACTTACAAACATACAAACTTACAAACTTACAAACTTACAAATTTTACCTCTTTATAATATTAGTATAGATTGTATATAATAATGAGAGTAACATTTATAAGTTTTGTAGGTACATATTTTATTTAAGATTATTTCGATAGATATATATACCTATTTAGATTTTTACTCATTATTGTAACTTTACAGTGTAAATATATCTCTCGTTCACCTTAAAATCAATAGATTTCCGATAAAAAAAATGCATATATAATATACAACTTGTACGGAACGGAATAAACGCACACCACCAGACACCCCAATTAGAATATTATGTTATAATCATAATACATACACTGAATTTTTATTATTATGTTTAAAACTCTGTTTTTTTTTATAAATTAGTTGTAGAGATTGTGGGAGAAAATTATAGTCACATTACAAATCTACGCATGCACACAGTCGCACTAGCAAGGGTCTAGTGTAGTAGGTATTTCATGCATTTTAGTTTGTTATGAATGTACAGCGGAAGTGTGACAGCAGTTTACGTAGATTTATTTTTGGAATAAAATATTACCTATATTAAAAATTACAAAAATCGATTAAGTAAACGATTCTGAACAAACTATTTTCTCAAAGTGCATTAATTCAGTTACACATTGTATAATAATTTATGTATGTGCATTGTAGTACACCCGTAAGTACGTACGAGCGGTGGGAGAATCGATACCGTAGGATGTTTTTAGACATCAAATCTGGGCAATCCCCTGAACTATTTTCGACTGTGGCTATAGATAAATCTTGGATTTACTATTGCAATGTGCAAACAAACGCTCAAAGTCACGAATAAATGTATCAAATGAGGATTATGAGATCAAGACCTGCAAAATGTATTTTGTATCGAATCTGGCAACAAGTTACCGATATTATTGAGGTTGTAGACAAAAGTAATGTTTGAAAATGACAAAAAATGTGAATCATTTAGTGTCGTACTATTAAATAATATGGCTGTCATAAAGAACGCTACATTAGTACCGAGTTTTAAGGCATCTTAAAATAGAATCTGAGCTGTCACTGGAATAACTATAAATAGTACAGCTGTTCCGTGACGAGCGATAATAAAAAATCTCAGTAGCGTCGGCAGTAGCAGTGATTGGACCGTGTTATGACTTTTCTGTCTTGAAGTTTGGCTAATTGTGAATCAATCTAAAATATATCCGTCGGATGTTTGTTTACGTAGAACTGTTTGATTAATGACTTCGGAACCTCGGGATACCACAAAGTCGTAGTATTCCGATTTGATTACAGAATCAGTTGATGATATGTTATCCAATGACGAATAACGTTTGTTTTTTTCCTATTGACCTTCTTGATTTAGCACTAAGAGAGAGAACAGCAGCTGCATGAACTGTAGATACGATATCTGCTGCACGGTTATAAATATAAAGAGACGGATAACGTTAAGCATTTAAGAAACCATAAACGAAATAGACAGAAAATTTTGTTTCGGTTGTCAAGATTAAGAGGGCGAATGAAACACTCGTAAATTCGTTTGAGACCGAGAAGTACTCCCACTCGCAACGCATATGAGTGTTGTTATAATAGAATACTTTAGAGACGCGTAAAACAATAATTAATTTAAAAGAAGTGTGCTGGCACTAGGCCATAGAAAAATTCCGCATCGCAGCGGGCGGACCGCCGCCGCGCCCGCGCCGCCGGCGACAACCGCGGGATGTGTCAAAATGTTTGTCAAACTCAAGTAATAAATGATTTTTCACATGTCTCCGTGTTAATTTACTAAAATCAGTTACTAAAACATTAAGATGTAAATCTTAATTTAACATTTTGATTTATACGCAACTTTATTACTCGTTAGAATTTTATCTTTTGCGAATAGGGCCTTTTTTTAGTTTGCTAATTATTTCACCTAATAATATCTGACTAAGTGTTTGAACAAAATAAATTGCTAATTTCCATTAAACACGTATAATTACAGAGCCACGTGTGTGCAAACAATAAATTTGTTAGTCATGAGCCCCAATGTAATCTGTTTGCTCTCACTGCGATTTTATAATGCTACAATAAATTTCAATGTTCACAAACATTAAAGTCTACGCAGATGTAATAAATGATTACGTGTGTTTCTATATATTTTTTAATTCTTCCCCTATGCAATCTAACCGCAAAATTTACAAAATGAAAATTGTTTGTGGTATTCATTCCACGTGCAATTAATCACTGAGCTCGTAAACGCCCCTGTTGACCACTCTCACACTTGACCGTTACAACAAACATAGTCATAATGACCACACTTCGTAAACTTCTGGGTTTCAGCAAAATGTTGTTATGAGAGCTCAGTAATTCTGTGCTTTATGCTTGACCGAAGAAAGATCATTTTTAACCTAGCAACGTATTGCAGATTGTGGAGAGCAATAATGATCTAGAATATTGCAATATCAAAATAGTATCAAAACGCACAATTTTCTACAGCCGCTTAAACTATACGAAAATTGTGTATGAACCTGATGTTTTTACAAAAATATGAAAAGTAGGCAGCAAAAATAAAATCAGGGTCAGTGCATGTTAAGTTTTGTATCACGTGAATCCGACGTACATATTAAATCAGGAAGAAAAAAAGATTCGCAGTTTTCTTATTTCGACATCATGATTTATTTCGCTCGTGATTAATTTTAAATGAGAATACTACGTCGAATTTTTGTTTTCTGTAGTAAGATGACGCAGGAATGTAAGTTGATTTGATAATATTTTAGTGTAGAACGTTTGATTTACAATTACTAGCTAAGAATCTTGAAGAATAATTATGTAATTTTTTCCCCGTTGTGATGATGAATTATCTACACAATTAGAACCACTTCAGGTATTATAAAGTTTGTTCTTGTAAACAGCAATTGGCAGTAACCTCTGTTTTTTTAATATCATCAATTCATATCTTATTGTCACTTCTTTCAGGGTTTTTCAGCATTAAAGATACAAATTACCATAGTTTAATATCAGGACTCTTAGACCTAGATAAATCAATATTACTTAGCCTGTACGTTTTAACGTAGCTTAACAGTTACTGTGTACAAATACAAATATGTTTATTGTTTTAAAATTTCATAACACTAAACAGATGTTCCATCTCTATACCGTTACTTAACGTTCGTCTGTTGTGCATAGCCAAAACGCGTACTACACAGGGTGTCCCACGGCTATGCCACATCGATGGAGGGAAAGTACCTTAAATATTGTAGATAGAACATTTCACTGAAAGAAGTCATTATTTGAATTTTTAAACAATTGAAACTGCTTTAATAGATATTTAAATATTATTTCTCTCTTAGTTAACAAAACTAAGGCACAGTAGGAGTTTGTAAAACTCTAGCTAATCATAGTACTTAGGTTTATATTATGACTTTCTAAAACGATCTCCTTCAAAACTGTTACATCAAAGTCCATCATCTATGATTGAATTGTTTCTAAGATAGTGACGTATTGACGTATGACTGGGATTCGACGCAGCTGTAAGCCTTGAACATATAAGATGAATTGCTCTCAGAGCCTTACTGAGTGACCAATCAAACTGTGTACGTCCACCCGCGTCACCGCGTTACGTCAATGCTCCTATGTACCTTACACACGTCATAGCAAAAACATTATATGTATATTACCGACGTGGCTATTTATTGTATAAGGAAGTGAACTATAAGCAGGTAAATAGCATTGATATGCTAAACAACAAACACATGGTTATTATATTTATCACTAACTATTAAAACAAAGCTCCCCTCTATGTTTGTATCTGTCTGAACGTTCGCTCAAGAAGTACTGATTGGATTTTCTTATGGTTTCTCCAATAAACAGGGGACGGTTTAGGTGTTCTTAAATAAGTCACCACGGTTTTGTGTAATTTGCCTAAAATTTCATGATGATTGTTTGAAAATGTCGGAAAAAATATGCCGACGCGCGACGAGGAGCCTTAATGGTTGCGTTAACCATTAGAGTTAATTGAAAACTGTTCTTTTTGTTTTTTTAATTCATTTTAAAAAGATATTATAAAATTGTAGCAACGCTAAGTGTTTATTTTAGTATCTTCTTCCACCTGGGCATAGCCACGGGAGAAAAGTTTATAAAGTTCGACCAGAGTGAAATGAAAACTGGCGGGTGCACTCACGGTCAGTCAAAAATTTTGGTTTATTTATGCTTTAATAACTGAATGTATTGATGAATTTTCTTCACTATAACTGATTAATCTACTACCAATTGAAAACTGATCTTATGTTCAATTGTTTTAAAGAATTGTTAAAAGTAAAACCACTTAACACCAGCAGTAAGTGCAATAGTAAGGCGTTTACGAGCAGATTACCTCCGAGCACTTACCTCCTCCAACTTGAATATTTATTTCTTTATGTTATCTGAACCGACAAAACGTGAGGTTACTGTGACATGTCTGTAGTAACTTACTTAGTACTTAGTCTTTACCGACTTGAAGAGATAAATATGTAACATTTTAAAAGTACCATCTAAATGCCTCAGAACATTTTAATATTAAGTAAAAAAGATACGCTTTGGAGTACTTTTCAGTCATAATGTTAAGAGAAGTCCAAAAGTTTTCGTCTTATTAAGGCTACGCTAAAGTAGTAAGTAGATGTATGTTATAACTCAAAAATAAATAGCATACCTTAATTTGGGCCGAAGAACTTACTGCTTAAACTTAAACTGATCACAATGATAGAGGCACGGCTAAGGAATAAAGATATTGTAAGACGTTGGAGCCTCACACCTGTTTAGTCTAGTAGGAAAATAAACAATTCAATAACAGCCAAAGTATTATTGTAATCGGATAATTGGTATATAAACGCATAAGTTGAGCAGCAAAGAATCGTATAGATAAAAAAAACCAAGTAAAAAATCTTGATCGAGTCAGAACAAAAAAATAAAACGTAATTTGCATTCTTACGCCGCTACACATTGAGGACATGAGTTAATTATAAACCGCTTTTACTGAGGGTGGCAATGGGGTTGCCCCATTAAAGCTATTTATGAAACAAGAAAAAAAAACATTGTCAAGACTTACGACATTCTGGCATGCAAGTAAGTTGTAATGTAAAAAAATAACGAGCCAATTATACTATTTGTTTTAATATCCTCATGAGAGCTCGCAATGTTACGAAAGTTATTATTTATGTTAATCAGTAGAAGACGTCAGCACCGTAAAAGGCGAAAAGTGGTAAAACCCATAAGGAAGGAAATTATTTATCTAAACTATTTTTTCTTAAGATAATACTTTTGCGATGACGTGCGTGCCCGTAACAATAGGGGCATTAATACATCGTTTTTTTTTCTGTCTCTGACGTCACCTGACTAGATTTCAGAATATAATAGGAATAAGTAGTAGTATATTAGTTCTAAATTGTCCTAAGGGAAGTCGGGAACTTATTTTTAAGTTCTCCTATTGAATGAAAATCATCCCATGGAAAACAAAATATGTGATCAATTAAGTAAATTAATCCTTTTCAGCGTTTAGCTTGATTGTGTAACAAATATATAAACGTTTAGTAAGAAAGATAATACGGAGCTAGACTATCTGTCCTAGTAGATTTTTTCTGTATTGGGTTACGAAGGTAAAATCCTAATTACATCCTATGACGCCACCCTTATGTTGCGTTCTTTACTTAAATATGTAGCGCAAAAGCTGACAAACGCGGAACACCCACCGTAGCAAATGTTTGAACTTCAAAACATCACATGACATCAAATAAATGTATTTTGAGCAATATTATAATAATATACTTAAGTATTTATAATCTGGAAGCGTGTTGTGACGCTTTCCCCGTCTGAATGTCAGTAGCCACGTAGTGTGTATGCACAAGATTCCCGGGATGTGCACTTGGTATCAGACCAAAATATCTGTATATTATGCAGATATTACATTATGTACGATTACCTTGAGAGTAAATTTAGATAGTTGTACATGTGAGCAAGTGCTTCACGTTAGTTTTACATATGTTTAGTGGTACGAGTCCGTTCATACTCGGTGAAATAGGGGTAATCATTTTTATTCTGTTAGCTGTTTGTGTAGATATAGTGGTAGTAAAACTTTATTTTGATCTAACCAATTGCAGTTTTACACTTTTTCTGTGTAATATTCTGTAGCCTGACTTATCTTTTCCAAATGATTTGTGGATAGCTCAAGTGTTGTAACGTAATGTGGGTGTACACTCTTTTTTACGTAAAATTACGTAAAAAAAGACGTTAGTCAAATGATTTTCTTTGTTAACATCGATACAAATTAAATAGAGTCAGCTTTTAGTAAGTTTTATATCTGATGATAATCATCCAAGTGATTATGATAAAATATATAGGTTACCTATAAGTTTATGTGTTCTTATTTTCCCTACATTAGGTCGTTTGGAAGTTATGCGATACGTTTTTATTGTACCCTTTCTGGGGGTGCTGACACGGCAGTAATAATAATTAATCTATCGCGTATGCCCCGAGGTGAGTGAAAGAGAATGGTGTGATGTGTCAGTGAAGCTGCGCACTGAACAATTATGTGATGCCTTCCATGCTGATACCGTTATTCTAGCGGTGAAGGATGGAACAATAAATATTGAGGAAAAATTGTGTTACACAAACAGTTTGTATTATGTAATGAAGATACATTAAAATAAACTTCTCGTTATAATAGCTTCATCATGTTTAATGTTTTATTTAATGATCGGTGAAAGAAAACATTGTAAGAAAACCTGGACTTACACATTTTAAGTCTGAAACATACTGACTGATCAATGCTCGTGTCTTCTCTGTATGTGAAGAGATCTTTGCTCTAGAGTGGAATAACAATAGGCTAATATAAGAGGCGGTCTCCTGTGGTTTAACACGCATTATGTTAGGTCTTTGGTTACTGCTCCGCTCCCGTGGGTCATAGTGTGATGTTATGTAGTAAATGCGTTACTTTGTAGTATCCATACTAATATTGTGACATCACTTTAGCACTTCTGGCCCTATCAGAATACCAGCGCTGCGGTATTTTTTTTTAAAGAAAAATTGCAGCATTAGCTGAGATAGGGACCGTTTTTGGCCTCTCACAGGGTTTTTTTTTATATAAATTCATGTTTTTTGTTTGTGCTATTTTTCTTTCCTGTGAGTGTCCAAAATAAATGTTTTTCTTTCTTACTTTCTTTCTATTATAAATGGGAAAGTGTGTCTGTCTGTATGTTTGTCTTTCTTTCACGGCAAAACGGAGCGACGAATTGATGTGATTTTTTAAGTGGAGATAGTTGAAGGGCTGGAGAGTAACATAAGCTACTTTTTGTCTCTTTCTAACACGAGCGAAGCCGCGGGCAAAAGCTAGTAAGCTATATTTCTGTAAAGTTTCAACAAAATCCATCCAGTAGTTTTTGGGTGAGAGAGAAACTTTAACATTTCTAATGTTGATAGAATTGAACTGGCTCCATAGGCTTTCAATTTAGGCTAATTGAAAACAAAAACATTATTATTTTCTGCTTCGAAAGTTCGCAAATCAAATACCATTCATATAGGTACAAAAACACCATTAAGTAATATGTAAAACTTTCGTCTTCTGCTCAGCATGAAAATATGTAGGGACTGACTGAATAGCATAAATAAATATAGAATACCTACTTGACACGTAACCGCAAGTAACACCTAATTTAGGAGCTAAGGGAGTGAAGTCTGAAAGTAAGTAAGGGAGAAACTACATACATAATAAGTGTCGGTGACAATAGAAGATTTTCAACTTGGTTCCACGGTCCATGTCCTTCGAGTTTGAGTTCATACACTACTTTTAAGAGTTACATACAAGCCAAACATCAACCCAAAAGTAGGAAAATAAAAATAAAGTCCCCGTTTTATTTCTACTTCACAATCAGTATTTATAATTATTATGTTGTAGTAAATACTGTTAGAAACCCTTATTATCCTTATTCTTTTAGACAGTTTGTGGGCCATAATCTGAGATAAAATTACTGTATCTTTTATACTTGATACTTGAAATTTTAGCAAGTTTGTAATGACATAAGCTCTTTCATTTTCCCCTTTATTTTAAGCCATAAGTTCTAAAATGACGTAGCTTTGCCGTGTTTTGGATCTCAGACTGTAAGGAAAGGGGGTGACCTCATTCTTGATTTAGGGGGTGAAGACTATGCCTGTTGTATAGGTACATGACGTAACTATTAACGAAAAAGGTGTCGATCGATTACGTTACTAACTGTGTTTGTGACGTAGTAGGTATAATTAGGTTAAAGAAAGTTTAGGGTAGTAAGAAACTTAACTAATGAAATTTAGGTACTTTGTAATGTAAATGTAGTAAGTAGTATTGGTGTAAAAAAAGGTTGAATGAAATGATTTAACTTTTACATCTTGTGTAAATCTGATATTTTTTCAGTTTATTGTTATCCAAAAAGTCGACTGTCTATTTTGCATTCAGGTACTAACGCTTATTTTGGTTTTTAAGACTTTGTCACCCCCCGGGGAGTTGTCGTGTAATTTGGCTCGAACCCAACCATCCCTAACCTCAATAGAGTCTATCTGCGGTTGATTGCTTTGGATTTAGGTAACTAAGACAATATAATTTGCTAAATTATTTGTATTGATCTTTATTTCACACAGAATCCCAAAGGAAAAGGGACTACAAGGTTTTCTACGAATGTTTACGGACCTCAATTAAGTTTATTGGCTACTTTAACTACGACTTTTGCAACCGCAATAACCGGTATTCATGCGGTAGAAACGCTAGTAATATAATTAGTACCTTTTCTATTTACAAATAAATGAACATCAAGTAGCCCAAGCCGATGCCCACACTAAACATTACTCCCAGGTAAAGAACTCTCTACTTCTGTATCGTTATAATTAGAATTTTTGTACGTATGTACCTATAATGATACTGACATACTTGTTGTATTTGGCAACATTTCCCACATCATCTATTTTTATACACTAGTAATATAGCTCCGTATAATGTGGACTAATTACCTATGTAAATAGCAGAACACAAAATTTTATTGGAGACGATAATTACTAATCCGCATGTAGTTACCAATAATAAAACTGTAACGGATGTTGGTATGTTGTTTTTGCGGAGAAGTTTTATTCCTGAAACTGTGAAATGTAAAATATATACTTTGTAACTAGGCACATTTATATTACTGCTTCAATCAAAATTTTTCTTCAGCCCGAAAGATTTATATTAGGATTTCAGTAAAATGTCGAGATTATTAACACTAATGCATGTAAAATCGTAGCCCATTAATCAAGGTCGATTTTCAGATATTTCATGATGAGAATATTTATCTTTTGTTCTAACAATAAGCACATCAAAAACATTCCTGACGGTGACATCAGCAATGTGTCATTCACGTTGTGTAATCTTTTAATGGTTTGGCGAACGAAAGTTTGGGAATGTAGTAATTAAAAGCCGCTGAAATCTTTCAGGAATATCGTGTACACATCTTAAAAGCCTCGTTGGTCTAGTGGTGGCTAGTGATATGGTATTTTGGTTTTAACGGCAAAGTGTCAGCAATTCCTCGTTTTTAATAACACAGACTGAATTTTGGACTTGTATTACGGCTTGCTTAAACACAGGGTTGTTTAGCTCTGTCAATCCTTTTTGCAAATACTAGATTAATGCTATTGAGAGCATTAATACACTGCAGTTGGCGCTTGGATCGTATTTTGAAACAGTAACTTCCTGTCTGGATTTGCTGTATATATTTGAATGCTGTTATTTCTGAAGGTCCGACTATTGCCTTTATCATACACTGAGTAAGAAAGCCGTAAAAAACCGTAATGTTATGTGATTAAATGACCATCATGAGTTAATATTGGTGATTACTTGCACAGAGCTATTTTTAAGAATTTGAGTGTCCAAAATATTTCAGTATTTTGGACACTCGATCTCTTCTTCCGGACACTGATTAGTACTTGGACATTAAGTTAAGCCATCCTATTTATCCCTTTATTTCTTTATGTAATTAGTAATTATAACGCAGCTCGTAAAGCTCACCGCAGACGACATATTGCTTTACTCTCGGCGACCCGTGCTGTCCCAGTATTCATAGTCATTAATTCTGAGTTCCTTTAAACTGTACGACACGTAATCGGATCGTTTTGACAGCACTGTCTATTCTTTTCTGATGCTGTTACATGTTTGCAGTAACCTAACCTAGGTTATTATGATTTTCGCGGGGTGTACAGCCTGTTAAACCTCATAAATTCACTCGTTACTCGTTTCCTCGTATTCTCGAAGCGCCTGTCAAGGACGTCGTCAGAGGAGGAGGGGCTAGTAGTGCAGCAGCTAGAGACCTTTTGGTTTTGACACTATCGAAGGCCCGATAAATAGTAAAAAATCAAGAACTCGTGGACGTTTACACATCGAACTTCGCCATCGCGCCGTAGGGTTAGAGAAACCCCCTGCGAGATTAAAATTCGACTCTACTTACATTTCATAGTTTTCTCGTCCTTCATGAATTAACTTGCCCTACCCTTACATATACCGTGGTAGATGATACTACCCTTCGTTGTAAACAGATATTATACAAGTCAGAAAAAGCAAAGTCAATTTATTTGAACCTCTCAAAATTTTTCATTGCTATGACGCACCAAATGCCGCTAACAGGAACACGTACCCCTCTGCTGAATTAATAAAAAAACAGGGTCATCTAAGGACTAACAAACAACGTTAGTTATTCATATGTAAATACAACGCACGAACATTTATTTGTAAACCTATATCTATTTTAGTTTTCATCGACATAAGTGATTGGTTCACGTCATACGACCGTGGGTGACCGTTTATTTATTCTAACCCATTTCACAAACCATTTAATACAACAACTTTTGTTAGTTTGTTTCTTTGATCCTTTATTTGTATATTCTTGTTTGTTTTAGGACTTAAGTAATGGAGCATGACCGCTTAGCCGCCCACCTAAGAATAGGGTTGCCAGAGACCTATCATATCTGGAACAATTTAATACCTATCTTATGAATTCCAACTCTAAAATAAAGGGTCTACTTTTAGCCCTAAAACCCCAAAACAAAATAGGTTATATTACACCAACCTAAAAAGGGAACTGAAAAAACTAAAATATGTTTTCCGAAATCGGGACAATAAGATCTCATTACTGGACACGAGACACGAGGGACAAAATTCCAGGACAATTCTGGATTTGCCGGCCTTCTGGCAAGCCCAACTAAGACACCACTATTGTGTAATGTGTAGTTCTACGTGAGTGTAAGCGATAAGTGCTCTTGCTCTGGTCTGTTTAACCTAACGGTTTAGTAACGACTGCCATTTGTGTGCAGTTCTTCCAAAACTAAAAAAGCTTTAGCCAATTTTCGCTTTATTCTATGAAGTTAAGAATTTTAAGTAAAATTTCGTATTTACAAAAATAAATATTAATTTCGGTATTGTAAGAATCGAGCAAAATAATGCAGTTCATGTCGACGACGAAATTGTAAGCAGGTAACGAATTTAGCGAGATTTAGCTACAGCTCTTACCGCTCTTACTAATAGGATGCTGTGTAACGAATAACACGATAATAATAATAAAACGAATAATAATAGCCAAGAGCCTCGATCAACATATAAAGAGGCTCTAGTTAGGTAGCTGGATCAAGCACTTGATTCAGAAGGCAGTACTACTGGACACGGCGCGCATTGTCAGGAGATTCCTTTCTCTGGAGCCCTGACCACCGGTAGCTTGGACCCTGTTCCCGATACCGGTGGGTTACTGTTTTTTATATTTTTAAATGTTGTTTTTTTTTATTTAATAATATTTAAAAATGTAATCAATGTGTGTAAAAATAAATAAATGGAAATAAAACGAATAACACGATAATAAAAGTAAATACAAAAACACTTTGATTTTCCATTATTAGGTTTATTTACTTCTGCCCCATTCCTCTAAACAGTGCATCCAGACCGAGAAATGGTTTTTGTGGCAAAACACGCCAGCTGCTTGCTGTCCGCTGGTGCAGCAATATCATGTCAATTGGGTACTTAATTGATTTAATAATTGAGAAATGATAATCTCAATAATTAAATTAATTGAGTAACACAGTTTGTGGGTTTTGGCAGCACCAAGTTCAATAAAACTGTTCTAAAGGCGGCTCACTGGTTTTAATCCATCAAGACATAAGAACTTTCTACTTTTTCTGCAGAGTAAGAAAAAACTTTTCTCAATATCAATGTCAAGAATAAGGCCAAGTACGCAGTGATATTATTTATAGAGCTGTTTTCGACCAGATCTTTTTTCTTACTTGATAATTTCCGTCTTGGGAGATGTTTTTGTCTGAGGCTATTAAAAAGGATTTATTACAAGGATCAAAAATATAAGAAGTTCCAGTAGTTTTGCACTGGCAGCAGATCACTAGGCGGGGCGAGGGCTAGCAGATCACGTTCGTAGTGGAGACGCGAACGGCTTCAGCAGGCAGAATTCACATCCCATTTGAAGCAGATCACACTGACGCAGCAGATGTCTATCGCGTGATCTGCTACCTCAGTAAGTCAGTGTGATTGCCACCATAACGATGAGGATATTGATATCATAGTAGATTGCATGGTCATTATGTGGTTAGTTTAACTTTAAAGGCATATTAACAAACATAGAGTAATAAAAAAAGCAGGTTAAAAACACAGTACAGTGAAACGTTATGTATAAACGTCTCCCCGGGCTGGCAGCTACCGCCAAGGTGGCAGGTGACCGCCACCCATCTATTAATACTCATGCACGCTCAATGGGGGATTTATAGCCTTCATTACCGCTTTAGCCGCTGTTACAGAAAATTGCGAGATTGAGCCCTGCCATCAGCGGCTGCTAACTCTCGTCAGGTACCTGTCACTCTCTCGGTAAAGGGTTTATAACAGAAATATGCATACTTTTATCTTTTTAAGTATTTATTTAACGGATTTTTTTTCAGTCAGTTTTGACACATTTTATTAAGAATCCTTACAATTTAAAAGTTAACATTTGGAAACAAAATAGGAGTACCTACGTAATTTCATTATGGGAATTGTTATAAGGATTTCCCGACGAAAAAAAGGTAGAGAAGTAACAAAATGAATTTTACGAGATTTTTCAAATTAGGCAACGTTCATTTGGAAAAATAATAATAATTGTAAAATTATGGCTGAAGTAACGAAAATAAAGTAGTATATATTTATGATTATTCAGTATAATAAATATTCAATTAAGCACTTACATTATTTATAATTTGGTTATAGATTACATCCATAAACCGTACATTTACAATAGCTACAAATTTTACTGAAGAGCCCTAACTGTTCGCTCGTGAAATATCAAGATGCTTATAATTTGTTTTTATTACTTACCGATAGTAATAAACTATAATTTTAATGGACGTTTTGACGAGCATCAAAGATGTAATAAACACTGTTTATATTTTGTCGTAACAGTTCCTAATTAATATATTAAAATTTCCTGTGAACTGTAAAATTAACGATATAGAGTTGAGATTTGCGCGAAAAAGGCACGTTCACTTCTATCTTTTGTTTTTTTAGGTCTGTCTGTTCTGCCGACATGTATAGAGTAAAAGTCTAAGTACTATTTCTTCAGCAAGACCTTTACAAAGAATGTCCGGGATGTTCGGTAGAACGATTACTTCAATGACAGCAAAAAAGGTCCAACGGAAGCAGGTATCTACTAGTCTCAGCAATGTTTACTGCCGTAGAAAAAGGAAAATATGTCTGGTTTTAATGCCAAGAAAATATAAACCCTAATAATCTATTATTGTCATTATGGTACCATGTTACATTAATTTAGTAAGCCAGTTGTATTGGTGAAGGAAAATATCTCGAGGAAACGCAATTATGTGCCTTGAGCAAGCGTTCTGCGTTGTACTCATGCCTTCTCTGAAGAAGAGGCTTTTTAGTGGACAATAATAGGCTGGTATTCTTCTTAAGTATGTCGGATCTCAGCAGGGGTTCAGAGTTCTGACGCCGAGTCTCCCGCAGGCGATGAGTGCTTCGACCATGAAGCAAGTCTGTTATTATATCAATGTCACAGCGCTGGCGACAGGCCTGGGTGGACAAAAGGGCTCGCTGTACAATGTATATTTAGCGATGATTGCATACTTAGCGAAATGTTACAATATCCTAAAGTGAACACGTTCTTTATCGGTACTAACGATACATTTTTACTTTGTACTACCTGCTTGAACTGCCAATTTATTCTCAAGAAGTAAGTAAAACATAATTAATTGAACATGTATGTATGCGGGTGTTACTAATTAGTGACATTGACGGAATAAAAATCTCTTAAGAACCTTTTTGCGCAATATTTACCTGTTTTGCAAATTTATGAACACGTCAGATAATATTAAGGAAATTAACTTTGTTATTGTATCGCTCCAACACTTTGTTATTGTATCCCTTCAACTTCCACACGTCATAAACGAGTTCTACATAGTACGTAGACGTTTGCATGGACGCTTCAATTAAGCAATGGCGTTTCATAAAAGCAATAACAGCAATCAATGTGCATACTTATCTCCTTTAACGAGCAATTGATTGAGTTACTTACTCGGTTGCTCGTTAATTAATAGACTTACGGATGTAATTGTGGACTCGTTTCAATACAATAGAAAAATATTCAACGTCTAACATTCAATCAGACAGAAAAAACTTATACTCATGGACGTAAGTTGATGAAAAAGTATTAGGTATGTACTACGTGATGACGTCATTTCTTACGTCAGAAGAAAATACAATCTAGTATCCACTAGAGAAATACTAATACATTGTGATGACTGATCAAAGAGACGTTTTAAAAATAACTGATGAACATAGGAATTATGGCGACCTTACTTAAAGAAATTGTGTCTTAAGATTTTTTTAATTACAAGTATTACCAGATTCCATTGATGACGTGCGTTGTAATACTTTTTCTCGTGTTTGTCATCGAACCTTTCAGCAATAAATGACAAGGGATAATGGTATCGTCTAAAATTCCTTGAGTACACAGTTTTGACATGCAGTTCTAACTCATTGTTTGGCAACGTGATCAAAGTTCACAGTGTTTCGTCATAGTCATGCTCTGATCGATTTACTAAACAGCACTTCTGAGCTTAAAGTGTTCAAGCTGGAGATTTTTTTTTAGAAATGAATAGGTCAGTAAATTCACGTACTTCCCGGTGGACAGTGTTCTGCGGTAAAAATAAAACAATGTAAGCTTTCAGGAATAGCCGCGGTCGGAAATAGCGAGTGCGGACGGTGACGTGTCCTTGGCGGCGACTGGGGCGCACCGCCCGAAATATGTCATTAGCGGAGCGTCACGTCGCTGGGGGAATGTTGGAAATGCATCTAGGGCCGGCCGATCATCAATAGCACTGTCACTTTGTCTACAAAGTACCGTATCTACCCTTTACTGCCACAGTCTCAAGAAATTATATTGAAAATGTGCTCAAAAAGAAAAGGTTTAAAAAGTATTCGCTTTTAATCTAGAAGACTATGCAACGGTTTTCAGCTTCTAGCATAATCTAGCATACCTACTCGCCTACTCAGAAACTAGACTTGTTTACTCAGAAATTTGACTACTTTATCGCCGTGTCAAGCGACATAATACCTAGTTCGAGAAGTTTTTCTGTTCACAATTTCCTCAAAATGGATTCGAATACTTAATCTAATTTATTGCATTGCTTGGAGGCTTGGGCACCTGCGTGAAAACTCATTCTAGTATTGATGCCAGACATTTAAATTTAAAACTACGTATGTAAGAATCACGTCAAACTGACAGTGACCCTGAGAAGTTCACATAGGCGCGGCACCTGCTCGCCATATATATCAAAGGTTGTCGTAACACTATCATGTATTTCTTAGTCTTCGTGAAATGTTAGCTCATTGTTTGGCAGCGCCGACGGGACGCGGAAAATATGTACGCCAACATATTGTTAAATTGATGAGATTCAGGTTGATTGCCGGTTTAGACGCTAAAATTAGCAAATATACATGTGAGAATGGCCGTTGTTGCATCCTCTGATACGAGGCATCAATCATGGCCATCACGCTCGCACACGTACCTACTTTAATCTGGAACTGGTGCCATATTGTGCAGCGACTAAAGTTTTATTGAACATAACCGGTTATTACAGCTTAGGTGTTTATTTTTGTTGAAGAAACGGCTGAAAACTGGGCAGTATTTTCACCAGAATTTTCCGTGTAAATTATCGGATGAAATTGAGCGGTACTGTTGAAAAATCAGGTCTTTTAGGGTACTATGTCACACTTAGAGTTTGTAACTAAATATTAATCCTTAAATTGTTCGCCATTTTTCAAAATAGTACTAATCTGAATAATTTGGCTTAGTGAAGTAAGCTTAAGATTAACTGTCAAACCAACACAACACAGGAATTTCATCGTCGTTTTTCGTCGAAAGACCGCCTGGTTTCAGCCGTTTCTTCAAACTCTGTCCACATCACACGCAAACGACAAAATCAACAGCTCCGACATTACTTATGAAAACATTATTTTCGTATCACTCAACGTGTGTTACAGCTCACGTTTCCCGCCAGAGTTGACAATATATAGTGTGTGTGCACACGTAAAGTGAATATTAATACTTAGTTGATAATTTGCACATGATAATTGGAATATATAACCGACGACCCTGGCCCTCGGCAAGGCGACGTCGTCTCGGACAGTCGGACTAGGAATTAGGAAGTGCGTAGAACATGCGCAGGCGCTGGGTGCGTGATCAAAACAAATATAAACCGTCGGGCGGGAGCTGTCACCCGCCGCAGTCGCCGCGGTGGCCACAGTGGCCACAGCCGCCGGGACCAGTCCACGCAAGGAATTCACCGCAACTCGTACACAACAGGGACTATTAAAACTAAATAAAATTTTACGAACTGACCTTTGGCAATAGTTTATTTTTTCCTCAGCCTTGTCATATAATTCTGAAATCGAGGTCAAGTCTAGGGCCATTTCGTAGTGAACCGTGAAATAGGAAAATAGCGTGAATAGAACATAATGTGCAGAATCGAGAATATTTTTAAAAATACATTTGATGGAGTCCTAAAAAAAGTAGAGCGTTGCCTTCAAGTATTCACGGGATTCGGGATCTAGAAATTTATTTATATCGGTCACTACGATGTCATTGTCGGCTGACATTGTCTATTCTAATGAAATAATGTACTAGCAAAATTTTATTTATGACAATTAATATACTCGCTAATTTTATTTACGACTTTTGCTAGTTATATATTTAAAACATAGTTACTCGCGCCAGATTTAAACTGAAAAGATTCTACGATTGTAATATGAACTTTAACGCACTGCTTGAACGAGTTCCACAAATTCCTGAAGATGATTTATTGCAGGTGCAGGCGATCGTTAAACCCGAACAAAAATATTCCTAGATTACCTACATTTATTTTACACATCAATAAAACAATACGGTATTGCATCCCGAACGTAATAAAAATCAGCGTCAGTCATCTGCTATATCGGAGTAGTGCGGCCCACGCGCAGCCCAAATGAAAATATACTCAACGACGTCGGCTGCCAAAGAAATTAAATAGAGTAGATTTTTCAGTTGGACAGACACGCGATGAACAATGGGTCTCGGTTACAAGGGAAGGACGGTCGCGACGAGCTGCGTCCGCGCTGCTCTAGGGCTGCCAGTCAAACGGATTGTGTCGGGAAAAGGATTTTCAATGGTTTGAAAGTGTTTATATTTGTGAAAATTTAGTAAGCATACACAAAGAGCAAACAGCATAGATAGAGCTCTGCCATGTCTCTGTGGGAGAACCCTGACACCAAACAAAACCTATCAAGGGCCGCACAACACTCGATTTCCACCATGCGTACGCACTTTTCTCGACAGCGAGCATCCCATGCTCCAATGAGCATGGGACTGAAGTCGTTGAGACTGAAGTCTCAACTCGCTAACTTTGCAGGCCGAGTCAGGGAGTCCAGTTTGGACTTGAAAATACTCTGAACGACTTACGGCCCTTTTGAGCTTATACTAGTGAAAAGAAATAAAATGAAAATGAAAAAAGGGAATTAGTAATTAGCAGTTCAGTTAAAGATTAAATATGCCGAAGTATGGAAACGGTTGGCCGTTCTCTTTGCATAACATCAACAGTACATTTCAACAACACTTTGTTTTCCGACGTACCACGGTAAGTACAAAATGGACGTCACGCTACGACAAACTGCTATGTTTACACAAACAACTGGCTAAATGTTTCCTCGGGCTCGATTTTGGTTTTCCGTTTTTCTAATTCGACTACAATACTTTTATCAAATTACGAGCCACTGTGCGTGGTACATGTGTGCAAGGACTGTTGCCTTCAAATCCCATGCCGCAAGAATCAGACAGACAGGAGATCTTTTATATCCATGCACCATCCGAATGGCCATGACCTTCTGGGACGTCCTCAGTAGCCGGGACGGAGCCAAGGCCAGGTTCGGCGCCCGCACCGGAGCCCCACAGAGAGCCATGGACCGCACGATCCCCGCGTACCCGCGTTATGTTAGATATTTGGTAACTAAACGGCTCCCGTGGCTCATGGCGCAATGTTATATAGGACCATATTATGTGTTATTCTGATGTATAAGCTACGAATATCTTGCAAAGCAGTCGATCGGCCAGCCTTGTTACGGCCCATATTATGTACTATCATTTATATTGATGCGGAGTATTTTTAAAACTGTGAATATCTCCAAAGATATTCATTAAAATTATAAATAATGTATGTAATGTAAACGGCAATTTTGTACAACATTAAAAACTTGGATTAAATAACGTATTTATATTTATAAGGATTAATACTGTACTGATGAAAACACCCTGGCAAATCATGAATTATTTTAGAACTAAATTCATGGCCATAAAAATGGTTATACTGAGTGAACTATAAATATTAGACATATGCTGTCGCGGACTTTTTTTTAGAACTTTTTATGCGGAACAATTCTTTAGTACATATTTTTTGCGTAACTTCAGCCATTTACGCAGCGCACGCAATGTAATCTCACAAAAGAATTTTTTTTTCCCGTTTTTGTCACACTTTTCATTACTGCTCGGCTCTTATGTGTCTTAACGTTATGTTATATAGCCTAGAGCCTCCTCTATAAGTGGACTAACTAACAAAATAATATTTTTTCAAATCGAACCAGTAGTTCCTGAGATTAGCGCGTTTAAACAAACAAACAAACAAACTCTTCCGCTTTATAATATTAGTATAGATTTAAAAGCGTGAATGTTTATTGTACAGTCTTCGTTTAAAATTCAGGCTTAGGATGAAATAAAAATAACATGTTGAAAAAGCTGCAAATAAATGTAAAATTAACGTGTTTTATTAAGTTATTATTAGGGTTCCGTACCTCAAAAGGTAAAAACGGAACCCTTATAGGATCACTTTGTTGTCCGTCTGTCCGTCCGTCCGTCTGTCAAGACCCTTTTTCTCAGAAACGCGTCGAGATATCAAGCTGAAATTAATATCACATACTCAGGTCTGCTATCTCTCAAAGCAATGAAAATATCAAGTTTCTAAATCAACGCAATAAAAAGATACGGTGGTTTACATTGCATATTTAGACATTTGCAAGGGAATCAAAACCTATAGGGTACTTCTAATTGACCAAGAATCATGAAATTTGGCAAGAAGCAAGGTCATGTAGCACAAGTAAAGGGAAAACTCCGAAAACCGTAAATTTGTAGTTAGTTCACACAGGCGTCCGTCTGTCCGTCTGTCTGTCAAAAACCTTTTTCTCAAGAACGCGTCGAGATATCAAGCTGAAATTAATATGGATGGTATTTAAAAGTACTTCAATTTATTCCCATTTCATTTGCCTAATTTTGCCTGTGTTCCACCAAATATACTGAATGTGCACCAAAATATGTTAATTAAAATATGTCATAACGAGCATCTATTTAACAACTGTTGCAAATTTGTAAAATAGTAATACACCTAATTTTAAAAACAAGCATTTTTTTTTTTTACTTCAGATAATGCACTGCAAAAACTAACTAAGATAGATTGACGGAGCCCCGCTGCGCGGGGCTCCTATTTCTGGGTGGTTTAAAAAAAATAACCACTAAGGCTAAGGCGGGGAGCTCCGCTCCGCTTTGCCCCCGCCTTAGCCTTCTAACCTAACCTGTCCGAGTCGGGGTGCTCTGAGTCGGAGTGTCAAAACTAGTTGGTCCTAAAAATTTTGTGTAACATTCAGGAATATTTGGTGCACGATCAGTATTAACGGGCTTAAGATCAATATTTTAGAAATGCATACATAGATGTACCTTAAGATTTTTGGTGAACACAAAAATATTATCCAATTAATATCACATACTCAAATCTGCTATCTCCCAAAGCAGTGAAGAAATCAAATTTCTAAATCAACGCAATAAAAAGATACGGCGGTTTATATTGCATATTTAGACATTTTCAAGGGAATCAAAACTCAAAACCTATAGGGTACTTCCCATTGACCTAGAATCATGAAATTTGGCAAGAAGCAAGGTCATGTAGCACAAGTAAATGAAAAACTCTGAAAACCGTAAATTTGTAGTTAGTTCACATCCGTCCGTCCTCCCGTTCGTCCGTCTGTCAAGACCCTTTTTCTCAGAAACGCGTCGAGATATCAAGCTGAAATTAATATCACATACTCAGGTCTGCTATCTTTCAAAGCAGTGAAAAAATCAAGTTTCTAAATCAACGCAATAAAAAGATACGGCGTTTTATATTGCATATTTAGACATTTTCAAGGGAATCAAAACTCAATACCTATAGGGTACTTCCCATTGACCTAGAATCGTGAAATTTGGCAAGAAGCAAGGTCATGTAGCACAAGTAAAGGGAAAACTCCGAAAACTGAAAATTTGTAGTTATTTCACTAAAAAACAAATTAACGGAACCCTCGTTGCGCAAGTCCAACTCGCACTTGACCGGTTTTTTTTTGTCTTCTATAAATGTATTTCCTTGAAGCTTTGATTGACAACAATTAGGCATTTATAGACTTAAGTTTGTGTGTCTCGGATCACATTATTAAGTACTAGCTTCTGCCCGCGGCTTCGCTCGCGTTAGAAAGAGACCAAAAGTAGCCTGTGTTACTCTCCATCCCTTCAACTATTTCCACTTAAAAAATCACGTTAATTCGTAGCTCCGTTTTGCCGTGAAAGAAAGACAAACATACAGACAGACACACTTTCCAATTTATAATATTAAGTATGGATCTGCCGACCCCAGCTTCATGCGGATTTTACAAATCTTTGGCATTTTCAGCTTTTCTGTACTATAGGTAATCTAAGTATATTATATAACCTCAAAACTTTTCCCATGAATTTTTTATAGTGAAAACGGCATGACAATTTATTTGGCAGATTTTGAGTATATTCTAAACAGACAGGCAGAAGCAACGGGAGAGCTTTTTAATTAAGGATAAATAGGAAGCATTTCATAATTAATGAAAATTGTTATAGCTTCTCTTCGATTTCGCTTGCTATCTTATTAGAGACCTAATCTGTGAATTAGTGTCAGTCATTGCCAGTTAAATTCACAGTCGATAATTTAAGTGCTTATGGCTATTTGCCCATCAACAGCTCAATGCTGTTCGTCGTCCGCTAATTAATGTAATTTATTTATTTATATAATGAGTTTCTGAAATCATTTGCACACTATTTCTTAAGAGGAAAAGAAATTCTCTTGCTAAAAGGTGAGTTGGGAGAATGTATGTCACATGTCGACATACATTTTCCCTTCTCATCTACATACTAAAATGTCTGTCTAATTGAAATAAAAGAAAAAAGACTTTCGCAACATTAATGAGCTTATTCATTTTAGTCTATGGCTAATAGGTAATTAAATATCGTAATATTTACGTGAAGAATCGTAATGACCCGATAATATTATTATGAACTCAGATTAGAAATTTTCTTATCTTTGATTATGAATATTATTTATAGAGTACTTATATTTAATGCTGAAGACCCACCGTTTAGTAAAGTGGTCACTGCTGGCTACTGACATCTGTAATACCACATGCCTCGCAGATGAATTTTCCTCCTAGAGACAAAGTTGAAATGTCTTATGTGCTATAAATTACATCGGTACCCTTAACCCTACACCCCACACCGGTTTTTTTTCATCAATCGACTATGATACGTTGCTGAGTTCAATATGCAAGACTTCCTTCATCTTTTCATTGTATTAGATACTAGCTGTCCTCTGCGGTTTCACCCGCATTTTTCGTTACTGCTCTGCCCCCGTGGGTCGTAGCGTGGTATATATCCTGTAGCATTCCTCGATAAAAGGGCTATCTAACACAGAAAGAATTTTTCAAATCGGACCAGTAGTTCCAGAGATTACCCCCCACATACAAACTTACAAATACCTCTTTATAATATTATAGTATAGATATTACCGGCTTAGGTACTCGAGTAGACAATTTCATATTAGTAAACGAACTATGAAATCGGTATATAATTAAGACAAGAAATTACTCACGACAGTATGCATGTAAATGCGGAAACAGTAGTGGAAAACTGTTCGCCGCGGCCTATTTACTAGACAGAACAGTGCACTATGCACATGTCCACAAAACATACATCAATTTTCCGCCTACAGGTATGAGCCATAAGAGTGGTTTTAGACTTTTCAGTTCGCAGGTGGAAATCTATTTTAATTGTCTCAGGCATGGCTAAGGCCACCGCAAGTTACCTACCTGGATTATTAGCGTTAACGATTCATTTGGCTAAAAGGAAACTGAGATATATTTGTGCCAATTTTTTTTCCAAACAGCTCGTGTAAGAGGCGGTTCATGACTTGTAACGCATCACGTTTGAATTTCGTGATACATCGTGTGTAGCGTATGAAAAATTACAAAAGATTTAGTTTGCCGAACCTAATCCAGCGGCTGCTGTGAATTCGCTGCAAAGTTTTAAAACACACTGACAGTTTATCTACTGCGGAAAACATAAACCGTAGATTTTTTTGCATTCCTCATATCTGATATAAGAAACAGAAGCAACTTTGATATATGTATTCCATCGTTACATTACTGAATTATGCATAAAGTCGTGGGCGAGCATATAGGTAATTACCCTGAAACAATAATAAACCACACATTGTTAGCAATTTTACGCAGTTTGTGGATATTACAATGTTTTAAATGATGCGTTCATTTTATTACCTTCGCTTGTTATTGAACAGTTGGCAGCACCCAGCTCGTCAAGTCTTTATGGCGTAAACTTCAATTTACCGCTTAAGGTAAAATTTAGATACTTCTACGAGTTATACGACACCTAAAATCGTTTATCCATCCATTTTCTCAGTACCCATTTCGAGGGCCGGTTCCCAGTAAATGCAGCAGAATAAAAGTATTTATACATGGAATGTCTGCGCTGCTTACATCCACAAGTCCACAACTCGGTTACTTGGTAATACGATATTCCTTGGTAAAACTTCCGCATTTCTGACACCCATAACATCTGACGATGATCAAGGAATAGCAGCCGACCTAAACCTTTTCAAGACACAGTCTCGGAATGTAGTAAACAGTTACCATTTCACGAAGCTACCTCGGGAAACGTTGCATAATTTCGATCTCCTCCTTTATTTTTACTGCATCCACCCAGATAACATTTAACTCAATCGTGAAGTAAAAACTGTTAAATCCTAGTTCTATGGCCAGTCTGGAATGTTCTTCAATTTCATGTTTTATTAGGTTTGCCTAAATGATAAACAAACACTAACTAATTCGTTATTAATAGGTAAAAATACATTAAAGTATAGGTTTTATAGTGTTCATGTTGAAGGAGTTGGCTATGGATTGTTTACTCGTACTTCACGGAATTCACATAAGGTGCAATTTGTGAAAACTAAAAATAGGTACGCACGTTGTGTTGGCTGGACGCAATAATGAATTAATTTTCAGGAAGTTTGTCGGCACGGGGCGTCGTGTTGTGCAAGTGAGTTGTAAATCAGCATAAATCACGCATGTCAAAACGTTTGCCCGCCTTATTCCGGGCGGGCGGCGCAGGCGCACCGCTGTGTAAGCAACCTAACTCACGCGCTGTTTGCTTAGACCGAGTTATAATCTCACTAGACGTGTTTATTACATAACATGTAAATCAAACTTCATATTTATGCAATATGAACTCATAAGTTACTTGCTAGCCGCTATTCGATTTTCGGCGCCTAATTAACTCCCCAAAATATGAAGAAATACCTTTTTACTGCTATTGAGCTCTTTAAAATATTTATGCCTAACATACAAGGGTTCCTGGATTTAATGAAATTAAAATTATTTTTAAAATACAAGTCAGTAGTTAAATCATATTTTCAGCTGTTCCACGATAACAGAATTTTATTTCGTATTAACTATCAAGGTTGAAAAATTACGAGCCGCTAGCAAAAGCTCAAACTGAAACAACAATATGTACCTACTTGAGTTCTGTTGGTTTTTTTTGTTATTTATTTGTGTAGTTAGGTATCTACCTAACCGAAATGTGTAATGCTCTTTGTATCAAGTACCAAAAAGAGATCACAAAAAGTGAACACTTTTTGTTTTACAGAAACTGTGAGAAACGTTAGGCTGAGGCTACAGTGGGCAGCGATTTGCGATGCGAATGGAAGAGCGAAACTAGATAAACATGGAATGGCTACATTATAAGCGAAAGTTTGTCGTATATTCGATTTATTTTCGCTGATACGTCGATGTAGCCGGTACCGCGATTACAGTCTGCGACAGGAACTACATTAGTTCCTGTCGCAGAAAGAAATCAAAGATCGCTAGTAGTATTTGATGAACGGTGTAGCCATAAACGTGAGCATCCATGTATTTGTTTCAATCGCTAATGTGTCGCAGCTCGCGTCGCAGACTAGTGTAGCCTCAGCCTTAAGGCCCCTGTCCAGGAAGGACGAATTCGTCACGAATCTCTCGCGCGTGTCACGCGCGAATATTGCGTCCAGAAAGAGCGTACCTACGCGCGAATTCCGTATCAAAACGTTGGTGCTCTATTTCCCTCTTTTTCTCTTTTATACGTGCACTCGCTCTGAAATTCGCGCGAAATCTGGACGCAACAAGGCAGCCCTAGTATCTCGACTCGCGCGCATTACGCGCGAATCACGCGCGAGTCGAGAGTCTGGCGAATTGCACGCGAGTTTATTATTCGCGCGATGCTTGTGGACACGATGTATTGGTGCCTACTGCCTAGTATCTCGCCAACGCGCGAATGAATTCGCGGCGAATTCGCCCTTTCTGAACAGGGTCTTAGTTGGTATGAGTCTGACTACCAGAAACCGGGAATAAGGGACTACGCCCATTTTATTCAGCTCCATTTAGCATTATGCTGACAGAATACAACGATTTTCTAAAAAATGCTTCATTTTTGCAACTTTTTACGACAATAGTAAAACAAAATAAAAGGACTTCGAAGTGCCCAGCCATTTCATTGATATTAGGGCAGTTGGTTTTTTAAGTTAAATAATTAAATTAGAATAAAGCTATAGCTGCGAGTTTACCTCCTAGGATACTGCGTTCCATTGCTCGCTAGCAAACCCCGAGTGTGGACTTTTGACGTTTGGTTAATGACTACGTCTGCGCTCCGTAGGTGAGAGTGGGCAGAATGCATACGTCCATGAGCTTTCTTTTTAGGGAAAGAGGGATTGCTCCCTTCATTATCTGTTTCATCGACCAATAGCTCTTCCAGGCATTTTCGGTGCGTCGAGCGACTTCTTTATCTTGTCTCGCCTGAAAAGAGACTATTTGGCCGAGGTATATGTAATCTTGGACGTACTCAATATGCACACCCCCAGTTGTTATCGCGCACAGTGGATCCCACATAGCGGTAAACGGCAACGCGGCAGGCCCAGGCGGAGATGGCGGGACGATCTTGAAAGTCCGCCAAAACCGCTTTAGATAGGGATAAGTGGAAGGAGGAAGGGGCGAAGAGGAGGCCTTTGCCCAGCAGTGGGACATAGACGGCTCTTAATAATAATAAAGCTATAGCTGACAAAATAACAGGTACAAAGTTGATGTTTCTAAAACTCTGACTTGTTTTTAGGGTTCCGTACCTCAAAAGGTAAAAACGGAACCCTTATAGGATCACTTTGTTGTCCGTCTGTCCGTCCGTCCGTCCGTCTGTCAAGACCCTTTTTCTCAGAAACGCGTTGAGATATCAAGCTGAAATTTATATCACATACTCAGGTCTGCTATCTCTCAAATCATTGAAAAAATCAAGATTCCAAATCAACACAATAAAAAGATACGGCTGTTTATATTGCATATTTAGACATTTGCAAGGAAATCAAAACCTACAGGGTACTTCCCATTGACCAAGAATCATGAAATTTGGCAAGAAGCAAGGTCATGTAGCACAAGTAAAGGAAAAACTTCGAAAACCGTAAATTTGTAGTTAGTTCACATCCGTCCGTCCGTCCGTTCGTCTGTCTGTCAAGACCCTTTTTCTCAGAAACGCGTCGAGATATCAAGCTGAAATTAATATCACATACTCAGGTCTGCTATCTCTCAAAGCAGTGAAAAAATCAAGTTTCTAAATCAACGCAATAAAAAGATACGGCGGTTTATATTGCATATTTAGACATTTGCAAGGGAATCAAAACTCAAAACCTACAGGGTACTTCCCATTGACCGAAAATCATGAAATTTGGCAAGAAGCAAGATCATGTAGCACAAATTAAGGAAAAACTCCGAAAACCGTAAATTTGAAGTTACTTTACATCCGTCCGACCGTTTGTTCGTCCGTCTGTCAAGACCCTTTTTCTCAGAAACGTGTAAAGATATTAAGCTGAAATTAATATTACACACTCAGGTTTGCTATCTCTCAATGCAGTGAAAAAATCAAGTTTCTAAATCAACGCAATAAAAAGATACGGCGGTTTATATTGCATATTTAGACATTTGCAAGGGAATCAAAACTCAAAACCTATAGGGTACTTCCTATTGACCAAGAATCATGAAATTTGGCCAGAAGCAAGGTCATGTAGCGCCAGTAAAGGGAAAACTCCGAAAAACGTAAATTTGTAGTTAGTTCACAACCATCCGTCCGTCTGTTCGTCCGTCTGTCAAGACCCTTTTCCTCAAAAACGCGTCGAGATATTAAGCTGAAATTTATATCACACACTCAGGTCTGCTATTGCTCAAAGCAGTGAAAAAATCAAGTTTCTAAATCAACGCAATAAAAAGATATGGCGGTTTATATTGCACTTTTAGACATTTGCAAGGAAATCAAACCTCAAAAACTAAAGGGTACTTCCTATTGACCGAGAATCATGAAATTTGGCAAGAAGCAAGATCATGTTGCACAAGTAAAGGAAAAACTCCGAAAACCGTAAATTTGTAGTTAGTTCACAACCGTCCGTCCGTCTGTCAAGATACTTTTTCCCAGAAATGCGTCGAGATATTAAGATGCAAGTCTGCTATCTCTCAAAGCAGTGAAAAAATCAAGTTTCTAAATCAATGCAATAAAAAGATACGGCAGATTATATTGCATATTTAGACATTTGCAAGGAAATTAAAACCTATAGGGTACAGACGGCTACACATCAAGCTATACAAAACCAGTTTTAGCTGACCTCGCATTGTGTATGTTTTTTGTACAATTAGATGTCAGCTTATACTGGTTATGTATAGCTTGATGTGTAGCTCACCGTACTTCCCATTGACCAATAATCATGAAATTTAGCAAGAAGCAATGTCATGCAGCACAAGTAAAGAAAAAACTGCGAAAACCGTAATATTGTAGTTATTTCGCTAAAAAAAAAACAAATTAACGGAACCCTCGTTGCGCGAGTCCAACTCGCACTTGACCGGTTTTTTTATCTTTGCTGTAGACTTATGGCTTGTACGGGCCCAACTGAAGCTCCGATCAAAGCTAAAGAGCGCTCACTAAAGCTCATTCGGATTGGGTTAGTTTTTATTTCAGATTCGCCATTTTATTTTACCTACACATCCACTGATACTTTTTTTAATAAACATTTGTAGAGATTCATTCCTTTTTCATCCTATTTTGTAGAACTTCCAAAACAACAATGTAAAGCATATTTTTGTGTACAGGTAAAATTTTGTTTTAATGACGTAGAAGGTTATTTTTAGTTAACCCTTCTCGCTTTTACGTATTTGTGGCTTAATGTAAGAAATGCCATTTGGCATGGGCAGTTTTTGTTTGGATCTAAACAAAACATTGCTCAAAAATTCCTAAAAAAAATAGATCGAGGTTCGGTTTGCGTATTGCCAAACTGTATGCTGACCCAGACCGGGGTTGCTCTGAGTTCGATCGCAGTTTGCCTTTTTAGTTGAAGAGCAAACTGTATACCTATTCAGAGAGTGTCTGAATCAAATTACATTTTGCTTTAAAATACTTTACCCCCCATACCACTCCCAACCTTAGGAGCCCCATGGTTACGGAGATATCGATGATCAAAGTTTGAGGTTATGTTTCGTCAATTTTGAGGTTAAGTTAGGATTTTTGCGTGTAAAATTAATTATTTTTCACTCTAATGTCTAAAAATGATAACTCGACGGAGCCCCGCTTCGCGGGGTTCCTACTTCTGGGTGGTTTAAACCACCAAGAAGGAGGTGGCGGGGTCTGTTCGCCCGCTTCGCTCGCTCACTACGACCCCGCCACTTCCTTCTAACCTAACCTGTCCGAGTCAAGGCGCCTTAAAATTTTGATCGATCGCTCTCGGATTGACGATCCTTATTAGTTTCTCAGAATGCTCTGAGCTCGTATGTACATTGCTCCAATTTGTTTGTGATTTCAATGAGCACGACGTAGTTCAGTACAGACTATGGGTGTCTGGGTCAGCATACAGTTTGGCAATACGCGTTCGGTTTAGGATCGAGGCCATGTAGAAAAAATGTGCTGTATAATCTCACCACCTACTTAGCATTTTTCTTTGATAAATAAAGTGTAGGTAGATCGGCTTTGTGTAACTTTGCAAAACATTACGTATGGCGTATTTACACAAACACTTTTAGGATGTAATTATAACAATAATCTGGGACATGTATTAAGTACGTATATGGATATACTGTACTCTTTGATCTGGATTCGAATCCACAACCTCTGGTCATTATGCTGTGTCATTATGACATTACACTCCACTCATATTGATGTGAACTTAAACTATAATTTAGAGGATTTCTTAAAGGTTTGTTTCTATTATACATACATAGTAAAGTCGATAATTTCAAAAATATGTAACCCGTTTGAAGCCAGGGTGGGTCGCTTCTTTAAAAATATATCCATGGCTGACCCTTGTAACACAGTTTAACACTAGCTCAGGGCCAAGGAATTCAAATTATCTAATTGTATGTAAACTGGCAATAAAGATTCTTAATTTTAATTTAATTTATGGCTCTGCGGCAGTATTTCAAAACATTGAATCAATACACTTATCTGTCTTTACCTCCACATAATAAATTCAGAAGTAATTTCACGAATTAGCTAAACATTATCATAAACCTTTTAACATTGTATGAATACTTAATGAATGTTTAGTCTATTGTTTGAGCGGCGCAGGAGTATCGTTCCGTACACGTTATTTATTTCACGATCAGTCAAAAATGGATGACAGCGAGGTATTAACAAGCACTTTTGATTTTATAAACATAGGTAAATATTGAGGATTTTGTTGGAGTAGCTGTGAAGTGTTGATTGTTTTCAGTCCAGACTACAAATTCATTTTCTGTATGCACTTTGTACTCGTGTAAAGTTACTGCAAAATTGACAGACATAGACAAGGTTTTATCTTAAAATGATGAGGTTACAACAAAGATAAAAATACACATACCAGCAGAATAAGTAATTTATTCTTCCCAACATATTGTGGCACATTTTAACTTATAACTAAACAACAATCTTTATTATACACTTCTGATTCATGATTAAGTAAATAGCCATAAAACAATATATGTATAACATTTATCTTAATATTTAGTTATACAATTCAACAGAAAAACAACTCGATGTTAAAGTCAAGAATTGGCAGTTTTATAATAAGTCGCATAAATTATTGTTCCAACAATTGGTTTCAGGATGGCTGCCAAACATATTATATGCTCGGACTCAATAATTCATATGAGAAGTCTTAGTTCAGTTTAACATGTCAAGGTCCGTTAGGCCAGTAGCGGCTCGCGAAATTATATCTTTTCACTGTGTCAGTAATACGGAAAAAGATAAGGGTGGTATTTAAACGCAAATAAAAAAATATCCTTTTTCTAGGCAATAAGATTCCGAATTCCCATCAAAATTACTGATTGCACAGCAAACTATTCAACTCAAAATATCACTAAACACACTACAATTTATTTTCGCAGCGTACAGCGATTTTTCCTAAAGCAAAAGCTTTTTAATTAATGCATAGCTAATAATCTTAATGCACATTATACATGTTAACTCTTTTTCTTTTAAATATAGCTTCTATTTTTATATTATTTACAGTAGTTTTTCTAAATAAAACAGCATTTTATTAGTCACAGTCGTCTTATTATTTATTAATTACCACATAATGAGATCAGCAAAAAAAATATAAAATTTGATACAAAATTGTAATTTATTGAATTATTAAAGCGGGTCTTGCTTTCGCGGGGCGTCCACGCTTCCTTTTTTGCCCAATAGCTACATTTTTAGCTTCTGCAGGTGGCGCCACGAACTTAAAATTCCACTATAAATCACTTAAAATCATGGAGATATAGGTAGGGTCTAGTACCAAATAAATGTTTTTGTATGTACTATAATAGGTTTTTCCTAATAAGTAAGTATTTAAGCAAACTAATTAAAATAGATCACCAATTATTCTAAAACAGAGCAAAGAAACTAAAATGTTTGCTTGGCAAAAGAGGATATCTGGCGCTCGGCGGCCGCTGCCGCGGCACGCTCGCTGCGCTCGCTCGCCTTCGCGCGTTGTGTGGTCACAGTTCTAACCTAACCTAACCAACCATTTCTATCTCTATCTTACTCGCTCGCGCGACGCAGTGACTAAAAAGCGCGCGAAGCCGCGTACCTTTTTCAGTTAATTTGTTCTGCTTTTAAAAATAATGCAATGTGACAGAATTTTTTTATATAATAATTATAAAACTTGCTTAGCATGGCTTCTTGAAAATTAAGACAAATATGATGAACAGGTTTGGTTGTACTTACTGGTTAATATGCGACTGGGATAGTTATTTTGCTATGAAATATGGAAATTTTGCTGTGCAGTCAGTATTTAAGCTATGTATGTAGTATTTTTGTACAAAAATAAATTTAACTGTATTGCATTATGAGAAAAAAAAATAATGTCATATTGATGTATAATTTCGAATTATCTGCAGTTTGAGTTTTGTTAAACATTTAGTTTATTTGTAGTGAAGTAAATTATTTGATGTA
Source organism: Athetis lepigone (assembly GCA_033675125.1). NCBI lineage: Eukaryota > Metazoa > Arthropoda > Insecta > Lepidoptera > Noctuidae > Athetis > Athetis lepigone. The sequence goes on from CM066239.1 coordinate 4,393,411, forward strand.
AAAAAGAATATAAATGATGAGTATGTATTGATAGGTGATTATTTATTTGATATGCAATTTATAATATCCCAAAAGATAATATAATTTTTTTGACAATATCTTGTTCCGTATATCTTTCAAAAGTGACGTAAAATATTGGTCAATGTATGTTTTTGTAAGGTTTTTGCTTTTGCATATACTATGACGTCATATCACGTGAGTAAGCCATTTTTAACTTTATGAAATGCATATTATAATTTAGAGTTAATTTTTTAAGTGCAACTATCGATTAAAAATAAATGCATTTTCCCTATCACGCTAACAGACAGGCTAAAGCTTAACATTGCACTGTATTGATTCTGCTTACTCTAGAAAAATAACATTTGAATAAAGTGTTTGGAAGATGGCAATGCGGCGTCATAGTTCGCACGCGTCGTTTTTGGCCTTGCAGTTGATCTCCCCTAGATTGTGAAGGATCGTTGCCTCATCGACTCAAGAGTATGAGGAAAGATTGGACCCATATTACGCATACATTTGTGCACTATACAACTTCCTGCGTTTATTGTCCGAAACTCAGTCAGGAGAAAATTACAAATTTATAGTAAAAAAATCAGCCTTCTACAAAAAAACAAAAACTGAGCTACCTAATTATACTCGAAATTCGAAAATTAATAGTTTGGCGAGCGTCCTTTAAGGTGTAAAATTTTATGAACTGTTAACTCTCTATAACTAGGTGAACGTGCTTTAGAGCATTTTATTGTTAAGGCACTTAAATAAGAAATTGCTTATTTCAGTGGCGGTAAAGCGTTATTTTAAGCTTTTATTATTATGACTATTTCAGTTTTTTGTGAAGTAAGTAAATCAATAAACTACCAGTGATTAAGGCACCGCTCCTGAAAAAGAAAATTGTTATTACTTAAGCGAAATTTAGTACGAGACACAAAGGTCGCGATAAATATAGGTTACTTGTTATGTACTTTGGCTATTTCTTAAGCCGAGACTAATAAACTTAGCAAAACCTTAGACGAAACAGTAACGTCTATCACCGTCGTACAATTGTCAAACTATTATGGCAAGACAGAGAAGGATAATCGCTCAGGCGTGCTAAGTAAAGGTTATTAATCTTGTACTTGGTCTCTATCTTGCCAAACGTAGTTGGACAATCGGCGGTCAAAGTAATATAACTTAGCCGAAGTATTCACCAAGCAAAATTTTATTAATCTCGGCCTAACAGTTAGAAAGCCTTGGATTATTTTTGTAAAGTGAGATTGTGGTAAATTGTAAATTGGTAAATTTATAGCATCAGCTTAGACCACTTTACCTAAAAGAACCGAGGTTTTCTAACCCACGGACATAATATACTTAGACAAGATCATAGAAATTTTGACAGACTTAGCTCAAATTCTACCGTAAGTAAAAAGGGTCTTTTTCACAGTCATTGTCAAAACCTAAATGTGAATGCATTTGTCTGTATTGTCTGTTGTAACCTTATTAAGCTTAAACTACTAAACCTGTTGTAAATAAATTTGTCATGGATTGGATGTCATTGGAATAAGACATAGGTTCCATTTAAGCGTCATTTTGAATCCGCAATGATCGACATTCGCGCAGCCAAAGCTGCGGGCAAATACTAGTCGAGTTGCCGATAATTTTGTTAGGTAAAAAGAAACAGTAGATAAAATGCAGTCGTTTAGTAAAACATATATCTTAAAATTTATCTTTTTATCTATGACGATGTCGTTTATAAATACAGAAATTAAATTTTCTTAAACTTTGTACATGTCAGTTCGGCAGTCACAGTGATTTTGATAGAACGTTTATTCGTGTAGATGTGTGCTCTTGCGCATATTTTTAATCAGATCAATTTGAATTATCAGCGGAGATTTTTCAAGCTATGTTTCAAGAAGGTTTTAGGTTTTGATAAATTATAATTCATGATTAAGTCTGAGACTCCAAGTTATGTTAGGGTCACCTTCCAGTCTAAGCGGTCCAGCAGAGTATAATGGTATACTGAATATACTGGGTCACCCAAGTACTGGGTAACATGATATCGTACTAACCATTACCTGGGTTAGACTGGAAGTCAGACTAGCTGGCTTCTTCAATTGTCTAAAGGCTTTAAGACTCCCTTTAAAAACATAAATAAATTCAATTTATTTATTTTTTATTAAATAAATAAATAAATTCAATTTATTTATTTTTTATTAGATAGATAAATGCTTATAATTACCAGATCGCCACTGATCCCGCCGTGGAGTGTCGGTACACGCTGTAGTGGGCTATTCTGTACTCTTTGCTATTCTTAAACTCCTTCAGTATTTTTTGAGCTCTGTAATAGTAATACACATTATACAGGTGGGCTTTTGAACACTTGTTTTTAGGGTTCCGTAGTCAACTAGGAACCCTTATAGTTTCGCCATGTCTGTCTGTCTGTCCGTCCGTCCTCGCTTAATCTCTGTGACCGTTAGCACTAGAAAGCTGAAATTTGGTACCAATATGTATATCAATCACGCCGACAAAGTGGTAAAATAAAAATTGGAAAAAAATGTTTTATTAGGGTAGCCCCCCCTATATTATATGTAAAGAGGGAAGTGATTTTTTTTTTAATTTCAGCCCTGTCGTGTGATATATTGTTAGATAGGTATTGAAAAATGAATAGGGGTTTACTAAAATAATTTTTTGATAATGTCAATAATTTCGGAAATAATCGCTCCAAAAGGAATATTCAAAGCGTCCCCCCCCCCCCTTTAACTTTTGACCCGTAGGTTTAAAAAATATGAAAAAAATCTGGAATGTAGAACTTTATAAGGACTTTCTAGGAAAATTATTTTGAACTTGATAGAAAGAACAGTTTTTGTACAAAAAAGACAAAAAGGTTGTACAAAATAATTTCTGCGTACTTAGTATGTCAACGTAACAAAAGCCTTTTTTTAAACTTATAAGTGGGAACACTTATTGTGACGGACGGGAAACTACGAAACCCTACATTGAGCGTGGCCCGACACGCTCTTGGCCGGTTTTTTTGTTGAATTTCAAAGTAATCTATCAGGTTTTTATTTGATAGGAAAATAAGATGGATAACTTATTTTTAGTATTGCTAGTAGTTTTTAACAGCCATGATTGGTATTGTGACTTTTCAAAAAATGTAGCTTCGATTTCCTTCCAAGTTTTGGTACTTTGACAATTGACCTCTTTACTTCGTAGCTTTTTATGCCGCCTTGAATACCCGACTCAAAAATCATACTTTGTTTTGGCTAGATTTAAGTAAGATACTTACGTCTGATGACTGTTGGCGGCAATGAGAGCAGTTCTACTTCCATAGGGCATTATGTCGATAGAGCCGAAGGTCGCCAAATCAGACGCCACCTGAGACACGACATGACAAATGTTACGCGTTACAGCTACAGCATAACCCCGCCGAGGTCGCGATGATATATAGCGACGACCACACTCATTATACTATGAAACTTATTTATATCCCAACCTTAAATCAACCTTGACAGTGGTATGAAAAAGATTTTGTACATTAGAGAAATCAAACACCGGCCGCACCGGTTAAAAAACGGGACGGTACAAAAATAAAGATTTTCGCCTGTGACACTTGGGCATTATCAATCTGTTTTAACTAGCAACGGGAAATATGTGCACGGCGGACGAGGCGCGCGCGTGTGCGTGCGCGCGCGGGTGTGCGTGCGCGCTGGCGCCGCGCCAGTCGCCACTACACCCCGCCGTGACAATTATTACTACCATAACCGTTTCTTAACATACTCCGCTAAATTTGGCTCCGAGGATACCGACGCAGATGAACCCGACACGATGTTTACGATCCAAACAAAAATAGCATTGTTTTCCACCCGTTATGCAATTCCTTTTGAGCGCTGCCAGATTACGAATGTATCGGCAGTTATTGCCGTTATTATGTACTGCAGCTAAAATATTGCTGTTTTGAAAATAACAGGCGGCGGAATTGTTTAGTGGGTAATTTATTGTACATTGACCTTAGTATGTAGTAATTACAGCGAGAGTTGTGGAGAGATTAGTTTGGCAAACGTCAACGGTAATATAATTTAAAGGAATGTCGAATATTGGCTATGTCTATGGTGGTCGGGAATGCATTCCAGCGGCCGCACCGCTCGCCGGCTGGCCAGTGCTGCGCGCGGCAGACCAGCTTTGTATTTATACCGCGCGTATATTGGGATTTATTTGAACACAGTGCAGATAGTAGATAGTGCTGAAATACATAATAAATTGAGCGCCTCTACGGTGCTATAATAATAAATACAACGTGCATACACTAATGCAAAATCTGAAAAATCAACGAAAACAGTGTATTTTCAAATCTAACGGAATAGCGTTCACGTGATGACGATCTTGCGTTCGGCCGCTGTTATTAATTATATCCATACTAATATTATAAATGCGAAGTAACTCTGTCTGTCTGTCTGTATCTTCTTCACGCCTAAACTACTGAACGATTTGAATCAAAATTTGGTACAGATATAGTCTGAGGCCCGAGAAAGGACATTGGATAGTTTTCATCCGGAAATCCCTCGGGAACGTGAACGAAGTCGCGGGCAAAAGCTAGTTAGCTATAAAATCATAAAATCATATATTTCTGTTTTTCAGTACGCTTATAAGTGATAAAGGAGACAATTTTTTTTGTTCAGGGATTAGGCCCACCACAAATTGTGGCATTTATTAATGAAATGCACGTTAGTTTATTCCTTATAATCTCTAGATTACAGTGGCAATATTAGCAAAACTCTACGTAACCGGAATACTGGGAAATACGACAGTCAAAACATGACTCTCATAATGACCTAAAATCTCACAAGAGCGATTATTTAATGAGTGAATAGGTTTCCTAGGTATTTTATGTTTGAATAGTGCACTTTTCAATAATAATATAGGTGTAAATGACATAAAAACCTGGCTTTGGTTTGATTTCTTTTCGATTATTCTTTTACTGTGGACGCCAATGCTTTTATAAGTAAAGTTGTTGCACATTTCGTTGAAATCGAGCTGTACAATTGTTACAACAGCTTTATATATTATGCACTGTATCTCCAGAAGCCATTTTTCTAACATCTATTGAATAAAATACGAAAGAAACAGAAGAAGCACTTATCTGACTATCTAGAAAACTGTTGGAAACTATTAGGCTAAGTTTACATGACCGCGAGAAGCCGCGCGTCGCCACGTGGTTGAGGCGTTCGCATGATGATGTGCATACCAGTCCGATGTCAATGTTGCTTGAGGAGGGGGCAATTTGCTTATGGATTTTATACCGAAGGCAGAGTCGTCGCAGAAAATGACAAAGACAATAAAAAAGCTTTCTTGCATCCTATTTTAAATGAAAGTCTTTCACTTAAATTGGATGCAAGAATGCTTTTCAACGAACGTAGAACGCGCGGTAATGTCTACGATAATCCAACGCCTGCCGGGGTTGCGGAATGTTTATAGTGGTTACCGTGACCCTGGAACATAAAGGGCAATCGAAGGAACATGAGTGGGTTTTAGTCAGTAAGAGTCTGACACGCCCTCCCGTCGCACCCAGGACGGGAGCAGTCATTGGATGATTTCCCACTCACCAAAAAAAAAAAAAAAAAAAAATGTGTACGATAATTGCTGCTTACTTTGGTCTTGTACCGCGCGGTTAGTGGTACAGAGCGGTTTCGCGCGGTCGTATGAACTTAGCTTATTAATGTAGTCTGTCAGTGTCAAACTGATTGAAACTGTACCACAGAGCATCTACAACGGAATGTTAATTAGGTACGTTTCGTTTCACATAATATATTTAAATTCACGTTGAAATAAATGTAAAAACGCTCCTCAACATGCATTTTTCCGTAATAGTTTTTTACTATTATTTCATTATTCCCGTTAGATTTCTATATAATTTTTAGTGGGTTAGTTATAATAAGGTGATGACTTGTTTCATGCGTAAAATTATCAATAAACGTAACCGTTTAATAGTGGGACCAAAAAAAATTGTCTCCTTTATATGTGATAAATTCTGTATTATAAATTAAAAATAACATCTGGGAAATTAGATATAAATAATGTTATAATCATTTCTGAGTTTACCGTACTAACTAGCGGCCAGCGACCCAGCCTTCCGTCAGTAAAGGTGAAGTGGTAATACTTCTCCTGATTACCTCGATTACAAGAACAACTACGGATATGGAAGGACATTACGGAATTTACTCAGCTCTTCTGATTTTAGGGGTTCGGACAATGCGCGATCTACCAATTTATTGTACTTTTTAACTATTATTTTTAAGTTAGGGAAAAGGCTCGAGCAGACCAAATGCGAATGCGCACGTTTACGCTTACGTCTACGCTTACGAATTTGGTCTGCTCGAGCCATTAAACGGTACACAAGTAATAAATTATAATATTTTATTTAAAGGATAAAACCAAATTGCATTGTAACTGTACTAATAGTCGTGATCGACTTAATTCGACCCCTAATGTATATATTCATACTAATATTACGAAAGTAACTCTGTCTATCTGTTAAGCTTTCACGCCAAAACTACCGAACCGACTTAAATGAAGTTTGGTACTGACATAATCCATAGATATACGATATTTTTCGGCCTCCACGCGGGTGAAGCCGCGGGCAAAAGTTAGTGTGGATATACTATGAAAGTGACGGACTTTAATACCAGCGTGCATCGTTTATTCTACTCCTTTAGGGATGAATAATCCAAAAAACCTTTCTTTAGTGGGTGGTTTACAACATGAAAGATTCCAATTGCCAGAATCTCAAGATTGCAGTCATCACAGTAAATCAGTTTGCAAATAACAATAATTATTATATGTACAGTACAGTCAGCAAAGTATATAAGTATACAGGGCCGTCAGAAACAGTTTAAGTTTTCTCAAAACCCCACGAATGTTTTCTAATAAAAATTTAAACTATAGTAGAAAATGACTCGTTCTTCAATAAGGTTAAATTTCATTTGAATACATTCATTGGTTTTCAAGAAAACCTCAATAGTAAATGACGGCCATGTATACTTATATACTTGGCTGACTGTACAAACGGCTTCACTTGTGTGGTTATCGAACTTACATCCTCTATTTTACTTTTTTAGGGGATAATTTTAAAAAATCAATTCAAAATGGATATCTTCTCTTCACAAAGAATACCCTTAAATGTTTCATAACTGTAAAGCCAGCGGCTTGGGCTGTGCGTTAATATGTCACCCAGTCAAACAGTCAGTTTATCATTTTAAATATTAGGTAAGTCGAGGAACATATTTAAGGACGCGCTTATATACCTATATTATGCTCACATTTGACCAATAAAAATGTAAACAATAATAATACAACATAAAATCGTAAAGAAAACCGTAGTTGAATTATCGCAATAAGGGTCTCGAAGTCTTAAAAAAGGACACCATAGCGTTCGCGGTTGCTTCGGGTCACTAACCTATGATAATAGAGTGAAGTTTGTAGGTATGATCCGTTCTTTATTCGATGGGTATCTACTTATCTAGCGCGCGTGTCAACAATTTGATATTTTTATTAGGCATTTCGTAAAAAAATAAGGTTATGTTTTTTTTTTACATATTTGGAATGGTTGCGGAATGTTATGTTTATAACAGTTACCGTGACCCTGGAACATAAAAGGCAATCGAAGGAACATGAGTGGGTTTTAGTCAGTAAGAGTCTGACACGCCCTCCCGTCGCACCCAGGACGGGAGCAGTCATTGGATGATTTCCCACTCCTCAAAAAAAAAAAAAAAGTATCGAATGCTGAATAACCTATTTCAATATGTCCCTCGTCTTACCTAACACGGTGTATATACCTATAAATAGCCATGGATGTACCTGTCCCACATTGATGGTCCTGCGAGCCAGAGCCCTTAGGTGCAGCAGCCCAGGCCGGTGCCGCGGCGGGTCGGCTTCCGCGAAACTCTGCAATAACAAAAATGATACAATGTATTCTTGTAACATAAAAACAAGCAATAATTTTCAAACGTAAAATACGATGTATAAACTTGACTCATGGAGAATTTCAAACGTATAGTTCAGATAAATATACACGTTCGGGTTTATTGTTAAACAGTGTTTTGTCTTTCGGCTTAACTCGACTGAGCGAGCACTTGTCAAGCAAACAATAAAATACTAAATTGTATACTTCTTTTTGTAAAGCGGTGAAACTTAATTTGTTTTTGTTTCAGTATTTAAGATATTTTATTAGCGCAGACATGAGTGCACATATTTATAATGGCATTAAAAATGAGTAGTTAAAAAAAAATCTGTCAAGTTTGGTCTTTCTGGTATACAAAATATACAGTCAATAAGGACCACTGGTTTACGCAACTCGGGTTGCGACATCAACAAAATGTATAGAGTTGTTTGTACTAGGACACTGTTGCCGGCGACCGGATCACTCGCTGATGGCACGACCAGTAAAATATAGCTCTATGTGCCATATTTCATTAGAACATCAGTTAAGCTACCAAGAATGCCCATCTCTTTCTTTTACGACATACGTATAGCAAAGGAACTGTCAACTCTTTGACGTACGTTTTGAAACTAAAAAGTACTGTTTATTTTGGTGTTTCTCGTTTGGCCCTAAACTATGATGAAGAATGACTAGGAAGATGTCCTAGGGACAACCATTATCAGTATTTTAAAGGAAGCGTATTTGTTGTCTACACCACTTCGTAATACTGTTGTGCAGAATTTAGTGCTTTGTCTACTAGACTATTAATTATTCATGTTTAGCAGTATAGATTGTCAAAGATGTATGATGTACAATGAATTACTTTTTAATCTGTGACTTTGTCAAAAGGTAGAATTTATTAAAATCATCATAGATTAAGGGTTAAACTTATATAAGTGTAATATTGTTTCAACGGTAACACATGATAAATGAGAAAAACGTCATCATTATCTCCGTAGCCATTACCCAACTATATTGGGGTCGGCTTCCAGTCAGAGTTTGACGTGAAACGACTGCTTATCAGATCTCTACAAATCAGTACTGGGCGACACGATATCCCTTAGTTAAACTAGTCAGTTTTTTTTGGATTTTGTCTACCCGCAACCACTGTTAAAGTTCGATGAATGACAGCCGGGATCAACGGTTTTACGTGCTTGCCGAAACACTGGATGTCCAAAATAAGTTTTAGAATGTACATAATGAATTGAAAAGGTCACATTGGTATTTGCTTGTATTCGAAACCACAACCGATTACACGAGAGGCGGGCGGTATCCACGGAGCCATCACGATGTAATCGGGACAAACGTACTAAATGAATTTTGACAGCTTTGACATTGTATTCATACTTAATTTACACATTGTAATCATGTATACTAAATATTGTAACACATATATTTTTAAAAGAGTACGTATGGAGTTTCTTGCCCGTTCTTCTCCATATAAAACTACCTTTTGGAATGGGCGACTAGAATCAAAATATTTTTTTTAAATGTAATTTACGTTCCAAAGTGCCTCCATGGTCTAATGGAAATAAACGTTTTGACTTTAACTTTGAAATGAGAAAAACAGTAACATCAGAGAACATTTTTTTGAATACTATTTCTAAATAGTATTAATATCACAATGACGGGCATAAGATTCCATCATAATTGTGAACACAAACAGTGCGTATCTTTCGTCGCGTCGTTTCATCAAGTCTTTTATAGCCAGCATAGCGAAGCTAGCCTGAGCGACGTCGACAAATGAGCAATCACATCGCGATGTCTGTATTGTTCGACGATAGATGTAAAGGTCATGGCGGGAAAATGTTTTAGATAGACAATGGGATTTTAAACAATCATATTATAAGTAAAAAAGTGTAGATAGGTTATAGGCAGCCAGCATCACTTTAAAATGTAGCTATTTGACCAAATTATAATTTTCACAAATTATATTCGTCTTTTTCTCACTCGATATACTTGAATCATGCCATCCTACTTTGACATCTATGTGTGCGTTTGTGTACCGTTTTTGAAGATAGAATGTCGTATAAGTAACATCCATCGTATAAGAGACCTATACTTCGCGTTAGTCCACTGCGGGGTATAGGTCTCTTCTAAGGCACACAATTTAATCCGATCTTTGTCTATAAGCCTCCATGCAGTTTCTACCGTCTGCCCTTCGCAGATTGTCGCTATCGATATCTCGCTGGGAAGCATTACATACAACGCTTGCCCAAACGTGGTCTCCATTGCAGATCACACTTTTATCGCTTCAGCGATTATATTATCGGTTCTACGACAAGTTTGACCAGCTCACGGTTGGCTCTCTGACGGGCGACTTCGGTTCGAATTTTATACTTCGAACAGGTTCTGAGGTCTTTTTAAACGACCGTCGAGCCAATTTTTTGCTGTCAGTGTTCGAGTTTTAAATTATAGTTTAGCAAGAAAATTTTTAGTTCATAGACCGTTCTATTGAGGTAAGAAAACTAATAAGTAAAACTACAAAATTCTAACCGATTGTCTATCCATCAGTTCCTCGATCTGTCATAACCTGTTGTGATTTGTTGGCTTGACACGAACACAGTTGAAAAGTCTTTGTCGCTACAACATACTTTGATGTGACAAGGACCGCATGATAATTAACGATATTGTTTCAAAATTCAGCAATGTGTGACTATTCGGCTCAAGTCGATATTTTTTTTTTCGAACAATTGAATATTCTTTTGTGTCCATTTTATTGTCAAAAGGTCCTGTTTTAAATATCAATTATTTGTAAGATGGGTTTCTTCTTACGTAAGATAGTGTCTGATTCACAGAACATATATTTTGTGGTCCTACATCAGTGCGTATATTTAAACTTACTCGTATAACATCAATCAATTTATTTATAGACCGCGGATATATTGAGACAAGTACTCAACACAATAGTTTTATTACCTGAACAAATATACTCACTGTGACGGAATATATCCAGTCATTTATGAAGAAAAACTGTATTATTTAAATGATTGTTTTAAAACCATAATATTATCCAAACAAAAATAAAAAGTGAACTCAAAAGACGGAAACAAGATGTAAAGAATCAATTTATCAATCAACAATTGCAACTTCGGAAGTCGGGGGCTTATGCCTGTTTAATGTAATTGCCCTTTACATCTTGTTTCCATATTATGTGTTATTTTTTTAATTTTATACAGTCTTAATTTATTCTTTTAATTATATACCCTATGCCATTGCCACAACTGAGACGAATTCAATGACACCTCATTGCAAAGTCGTGTGTCATTATTTTACAGGTAATGTAAGGGCATTGTCAACAGCAAGTCGTGGAGTCTACGAATCCTATAACCTTAATATGAAACAGTTCATATTTGGCAAAATGAGGGTAATAATAGGGTGCTTGTATATTTGTTCGGAGCTTACAAGTAAGTAGTTATTTAATATTATAACGCCATGTTATATGAGATCGCTAGCTACACTATGCGGTTTTACCCGTTCTTCGGTTTTTGCTCTGTTACCGTGAACTGACCATATCAAGAGATTAGTGAGTGACACATAAAAAACTAGTAAGCTTTATAAAATTAGTACCAACCGCTAGAACCCCACTGGAACAAAATTGTTCCAGTCAACAAGTATTACCGTTGAGCCCGCTGGCACAAATTTGAGCCACCAAACCCCGACCGATTTAAAACTCTATTTGTAAATAGTGTTCTCTAATGTATATAGAAACACAATAACAGTTTTTGTGACCGTGGTCAGATTACGCTTACGATAAGAGGTGCTTGACAGATGAATGGACGTAATATAATGCCCGACCTCTGTGGACCTAAAAAAAAACATTTTCAGTGGTACACAATTACTTTTAAGCTAAGTCTAGGAAGACTTGGCCGAAGGGGGGGGGGGGAGTTATGTTTCGAAGGCTGCGTGACATCTCGCAATGCATTACAACGCCTTCTTCATTCAATAAATAATAGGGTATTACACTCTTTTTTTTAAAGTTGTTCAAATAACTCCTACAGTACTAAGAAACCACAAAAAAAAATCCTAAATTTTTATGTAAACGCTAAGTACCCTAAAAACGCTTTTAAAAATTGTATTTTCAAGTTTCGCGCGAAAATTTCCAAAAACGGAAAACGCCGTGGGCGTGGTTTTGCTTTGGCGATATGACGTCCTCACGTCGTGTAAATAAACAAATGCGCTGTGATGTTTTACATCATTATTATTGATTTTATCTAAAAAATTAGTTACTGTTCGACTTACCGTTGGTGTGCGTTCCGGAATGCAAGAACACAAGTGTGAAAACATCGGAATGATTGTGAATCTAGTGTTAACTGATTCAAATTTAAGAAAAACTTAGTTAAAAGTTGTGGGAAGAGTATTCCAACTATTACACCATAAAAACCCGTTTGTACTTTAGTAAATATCACTTTGATGTAAGTACCTATGTGCTTTAGCCATCTAAAATATCTTTCACAATAACTTCCATGAAAAAGTATATTTTTATAATAAAGATAGTATTAGGAGGTTATAAATAAAACAAATAGTGACGTCTAGTTGACACTGTTGACAGTCGACAGCTGTCTCTGTCTGTGGTCTGTATTTCGGTGTGTTCAAGAACAGATAAAAAAAACTGAAAACTTTGAATTGAATTTAAAAAAATATTTTCTAGTTTTATGAACTAAAACTAGCACTGTTCGGCTGCTTTTTGCATAAGCTATCTCAATAATATATTTTTAGATTATTTCTCTTATACCCTATTGTGAATCTACTTAGTTGACAAGTTTTATGTGTTTTTTTCTATGGGCCCGAGTTGCCTGAATTAATTAAATAAATAAAAGTCAATAAAACACCCTCACCATATAAGGAATGGCTCCTCGTATGACGTTGATCTTGTTGCAGTACGGCGCAAGCGCAGACAGCGTCTCCGTCGGGCCCACCGGCCGGTAGCTGCCGCGGTTCTCGCACGCCGCCCAGTGGCCCAGCCGGATGAAACAGTAGCCTATGTGTAAGGATATAAGGTTTAATATTATATGTAGAGTTCTGCCGCGGTTCTCGCACGCCGCCCAGTGGCCCAGGCGGATGAAACAGTAGCCTACGTGTAAGGATATAAGGTTTAATATTGTATGTAGTGTTCTGCCGTGGTTCTCGCATGCCGCCCAGTGGCTCTGGCGGATGAAACAGTAGCCTCCGTGTAAGGATATAAGGTTTAATATTGTATGTAGTGTTCTGCCGTGGTTCTCGCATGCCGCCCAGTGGCTCTGGCGGATGAAACAGTAGCCTTCGTGTAAGGATATAAGGTTTAATATTGTATGTAGTGTTCTGCCGTGGTTCTCGCATGCCGCCCAGTGGCTCTGGCGGATGAAACAGTAGCCTACGTGTAAGGATATAAGGTTTAATATCGTATGTAGTGTTCTGCCGTGGTTCTCGCATGCCGCCCAGTGGCTCTGGCGGATGAAACAGTAGCCTACGTGTAAGGATATAAGGTTTAATATTGTATGTAGTGTTCTGCCGTGGTTCTCGCATGCCGCCCAGTGGCTCTGGCGGATGAAACAATAGCCTACGTGTAAGGATATAAGGTTTAATATTGTATGTAGCGTTCTGCCGTGGTTCTCGCATTCCGCCCAGTGGCTCTGGCGGATGAAACAATAGCCTACGTGTAAGGATATAAGGTTTAATATTGTATGTAGTGTTCTGCCGTGGTTCTCGCACGCCGCCCAGTGGCCCAGGCGGATGAAACAGTAGCCTATGTGTAAATAAGGTATAATATAATATGTAGTATTCTATATGGTCGTGAAAGACGCATTTCTGGCTTTATTGTAAAGGGGCGGCAATAGAAGGGCGACCACGTACGTGTACTTTGACGGGCCTGTTGGTCTAGTGGTCAGTGACACTGACTACTAAGCCAGAGGTCGTGGGTTCTATTCCCACCCAGGACAAACTTTGTGTGATGAGCATAATTGTTTGTTCTGTGTCTGGGTGTTGTTTATCTATAATATGTATGTATTTAAAAATTATATAAGTATGTATATCAGTTGTCGGATTACCATAACACAAGCTCTGCTTAGCTTGGGATCAGATGGCCGTGTGTAAGATGTCCCAGAATATTTAGTTATTTTATTTATTACTTGACGGCCTTTTTCGCCTGTATGTCACCGTAAGTACGAGTTTCATTAAAATCGCTGCCCAAGTTTGTCAGCGATCCAACCAGTTTGAAATCTTGTGTGCGAGCAGCGAGCCACCATATAATTTAAAGCTTCTTCTTTACACGATATCAAAATACAGTGCGGTAAGTTTCACGTGTGTCACCGATGTCGAGCTGAGTAAGTTCGCGATCTTAAAAATAGCAAACTCAAAGCTTGTACGGTCTATCACCCCTTTTTACATGTTTATGATTTACATTAGATGCACCCCTTCTCTATAAAAGCAACGAATACTGTTTGCAGCGTAAAATGGAAGGAGCATTTTCAAATTAAAGAATTCAAGGTAAATGTATTTGGGCGCTAAAACATGTCCAACTACGCAGAAAGCCATTCATTGTTCGTTTCTCCGTCACTTTAAGGTTGCGACAGCAAGATGAGATTCTAAGTACCGTAAAACTAAAGTACTTTTTAAATTTAGAAGTTCCGTCCGTATAAACACATCATATTAGCCCTATCCCAAGGCTTCCAGTGTAGCCAGCCAGATTCTGAATACCAGTGTTCTAAATGATGCCACTGCATAACAAACCTCTAGCACTCAGATACGGGGTAACACAATACAGAGAGCGGTAGTCTATATAAATTACTTACCTGAGCAAAACGAGTCCCACCCAGCTTCATGATATGACTGCTTCACATTAAAAGGCCTGCTTAATTTTATAAAATTCACACCATTCTGTAATTTCTTGCATTTTCCCTCAGAGAAGAATTCGTATAAACTGCAACAAATAATAATAAAAACGTTATCAAGTAATCAATAACACGCGTGTATTTTAATTCAGATTATTTTCCCACGATTTGTATAGCGATGGCGGTATTTATTTGCCTATTCGGATAATAGTTTACAAGAATAATTTATTTCGATGTTTTTCTAATATTTTAACGAGAGCCATTAATCTTTTATGTTTATTATTCTACAACGGTTCAGTGGTTTTTAAGTTATAATCACTACATATTATATGAAACAGAGTCTCTCGGCTGTGGCGGTTTGTCTGAATGTGATAATTTAAAAAAAATATGAAGATATATCCATATGGTTTTCCACATTGAACTAAGTGATTTATCAGTAAGGTTCTCATTTGAGTTTTGTGTAAACTGACTAAAAAAAATTACAGAAATAATCATATCGTCTAGAAATGATAGCGTGCGCAGCATTTACCATTAGCATTATCATTTATTAATAAGATCTAGTAAACTGCAATCCAATATGTATATTATTTACCACGCAAGTGTAGCTGCAGGAAAAAACTAGCAATAATATAATTGAATGAGCACTATATAAACGATGTCGGTATTTATAGCCGCATTAGTGTTAGAAAATATTTTCATTCAATTAATCAGGATGGAAAAGAAATAAGCAGTAGTTAACAATTTACAAGATAAAATAAAATGCTCTTTAAAACTTACTCTTGTAGAGCATTTGACTTCCAAACCTCGTGATAGCTGAGTTTCTTCGACATTTCATGAGATATGTATTTAGTATCATATATACTGGGTAGTATATTATGAATATTTTTCTTGAACTCTGAATACTTGTTCGGTAGGGGTCCTATGAACTGGTTGTGTAGAAGTATGGTGTCCAGGAAGATGTTGTGACCCACGATAGGTTTCTGAGAGGCCTCAAGTAATGCAATGATTTGTGAGAACCCAAGAAGATGGCTCATGAGGTTGTCTTCCAGTATAGCCATTGGAGCACTATTTGCACCTTCTACGTGTTTATCTCTGTATATCAGGATCTGAAATAATGAAAAATATAATTTACTCTGTTTGGGTAACATTCTGTGAAGTTTTATTTTGGGTTTTGTATCCACAGGGTTTTAAAGGAGATCCTTGTACCATGACTTCGGTGTTTGTCTGTCTGGCGCGTCCGTCTGTCACAGGATCTAGTACGTAACCACTTGAAGGGGCTTCTTTTGAAAGAGGGGGGGGGGGGGACATATAAGTCTACAAATATGGAATGTATCGATATGGAATGGAATCTATCGGATCCATGGAGGATATCAAGTACGTGTTGAGCAGCACGGTAACCGCCCCGATACCCGCTTGACCGGTATTAACTTATTTTTCTGTACATTATGTGCTGGCAGTACCGTCCCCCGTTACTTTAATCTTATTTTTAGGGTTCCGTACCTCAAAAGGTAAAAACGGAACCCTTATAGGATCACTTTGTTGTCCGTCTGTCCGTCCGTCCGGCTGTCAAGACCCTTTTTCTCAGAAACGCGTCGAGATATCAAGCTGAAATTAATATCACATACTCGGGTCTGCTATCTCTTAAAGCAGTGAAAAAATCAAGTTTTTAAATCAACGCAATAAAAAGATACGGCGGTTTATATTGCAAATTTGTGGACATTTGCAAGGAAATCAAAACCTATAGGGTACTTCCCATTGACCTAGAATCATGAAATTTGGCAAAAAGCAAGGTCATGTAACACAAGTAAAGGGAAAACTCTGAAAACCGTAAATTTGTAGTTAGTTCACACCAGGCGTCAGTCTGTCCGTCTGTCTGTCAAGAACCTTTTTCTCATAAACGCGTCGAGATATCAAACTGAAATTAATATCACATACTTAGGTCTGCTATCTCTCACAGCAGTGAAAAAATCAAGTTTCTAAATCAATGCAATAAAAAAATACGGCGGTTTATATTGAATATTTAGATATTTTTAAGAGAATCAAAACTCAAAACCTATAGGGCACTTCCCATTGACCTAGAATTGTGAAATTTGGCAAGAAGCAACGTCATGTAGCACAAGTAAAGGGAAAACTCCGAAAACCGTAAATTTGTAGTTAGTTGACATCAGGCGTCCGTCTGTCCGTCTGTCTATCAAGAACCTTTTTCTCAGAAACGCATCGAGATATCAAGCTGAAATTAATATCACATTCTTAGGTCTGCTATTTCTCAAAGCAGTGAAAAAATCAAGTTTCTAAATCAACGCAATAAAAAGATACGGCGGTTTATATTGCATATTTAGACATTTTCAAGGGAATCAAAACTCAAAACCTATAGGGTACTTCCCATTGACCTAGAATTGTGAAATTTGGCAAGAAGCAAGGTCATGTAGCACAAGTAAAGGGAAAACTCTGAAAACCGTAAATTTGTAGTTAGTTCACATCAGGCGTCCGTCTGTCCGTCTGTCTGTCAAGAACCTTTTTTTCAGGAACGCGTCGAGATATCAAACTGAAATTAATATCACATACTCAAGTCTGCTATTTCCCAAAGCAGTGAAAAAATCAAGTTTCTAAATCAACGCAATAAAAAGATACGGCGGTTTATATTGCATATTTAGACATTTTCAAGGGAATCAAAACTCAAAACCTATAGGGTACTTCCCATTGACCTAGAATTGTGAAATTTGGCAAGAAGCAAGGTGATGTAGCACAAGTAAAGGGAAAACTCTGAAAACCGTAAATTTGTAGTTAGTTCACATCAGGCGACCGTCTGTCCGTCTGTCTGTCAAGAACCTTTTTTTCAGGAACGCGTCGAGATATCAAACTGAAATTAATATCACATACTCAAGTCTGCTATCTTCCAAAGCAGTGAAAAAATTCTAGTTTCTAAATCAACGCAATAAAAAGATACGGCGGTTTATATTGCATATTTAGACATTTTCAAGGGAATCAAAACTCAAAACCTATAGGGTACTTCCCATTGACCTAGAATCGTGAAATTTGGCAAGAAGCAAGGTCATGTAGCACAAGTAAAGAGAAAACTCCGAAAACCGTAAATTTGTAGTTATTTCACTAAAAAACAAATTAACGGAACCCTCGTTGCGCGAGTAGAACTCGCACTTGACCGGTTTTTTTTCAACCTATGTTGTCCTACAGCGGGGCACTAGTCTCTTTTAAAGCCTTCCACTGTTCCCTATGTAGTGCCTTCTTTTGCCAGTTATCGATGAACTTAAGCTTGGCTTGACTTACAGCCTACATCGGCGATTCCTGATTTGGAGCGTAACGTGGTGTTGCGATAGTTTTAATACCCAACACGCTACGCTCCATAGCCCTTTGGCAAACCTTGAGTTTTGACTTGTGAGACGCGGTCAGCCGTAGGTTAGGATAGGCAGTGTCAGTTTAATTTATAAATTTTAATTTTCAACGTCGTCTGTGTCACAACAGTAACACAATAGACAGTTTTTTGACGGTTTCGCATAACAGTTGCTTAAGCACTTCTTAAATATTTACTAACTCGTTTTATATTTTTGGCTCATTTTGATAAAATGTGTATCCCTAACACCAATCAAATCGAACATGAGCCATCAGTAAACATAATATAACAAAAAAACGGCCAAGTGCGAGCCGGACTCGTACACGAAGGGTTCTGTACTATTATCTCAAAAAAAAAAATACGAATTGAACACGTTAATTGTATGGGGAATATTTTATTTTTGTTAATTTTTAGTATTTGTTGTTATAGTGGCAACGAGAATACATCATTTGTGAAAATTTCAGCTTTCTAGCTATCACTGTTTAAGAGATACAGCCTGGAGACAGACAGATAGACAGACAGACAGCGGAGGCTTAGTAATAGGGCCCCGTGTTACCCTTTGGGTATGTGAGCGACATGTTGATTTACTATGAAATTAATTTTCATAGAATAATCTATGAAACAGTAGCAACTCAAGATATTAGCGCAAGATACGGAAATCTAATAGCTAGTTATCATTATGTCACAATTATGAACACAATACCACAAACAAGCTCGATTGTTTGATCTTGGTCCGAAGGACCTTGTATCTTTAGGAGATCTGACGCAGTACACGCACGACCAGTAGCGCCACTATGGTGTCCTAATGAAATCTAGACAAACATACACTAACAATTTGGATACGCCACTACCTAACTGTACTCATTTTGTTGGTTAGGACGCCTTTACATACATAAAGTTACTGATTAGCACATGTGGTTTATACTTTATATATTTATAAGTAAACTTATTTTTTTACACTAAAACACTAGGAATGTAAAAAATCTCTGGAGTTACTGATTCTGATTAAAAATAAATGTGTATTTATTTGTGTTTGATAGCCTATAATATATTCAGGAAGATATAACGCCACCCTACGATCCACGAGAACGTAGCACTAGTCAAAGAGGTGGATAAATCCGCTAGGAGCAGCAGGCCTGTTATATATTATAACGACTGCTACTATAACTCATACTATCCAAACTCATATTCAGGTAGCGCATTGTTTCTACCTTGAAACCTTACCCCCGAATACTCAAAAGACAAAGACAGCAACAGATTTGAGAGCGTCTTAAAAAGTGACCGTTTGAGTTGAGGCATTAGTCGGTCAACCTCCAGAATACAGAAGTATCCAGAATACCAACATTAAAAGCAATAAAAAAAAACCTCTCCTACAAATTACCTTGTTGCTATTACCTAAGCTATCGGTGGTGAGTACGTCTGGGAAGCGCATCCTGATCTCGACGTGTACCATGTACCGGAGTACAGGGCTCTCCACCTCTATGTACATCGTCTCGTCTTTGCTCCTCATTAGCCATCTGTAATTGAGAGGGTTTGTTGGGAGTTATTCTTTGTATGTTGAAGAATTCTGAACAATTCAAACATATCGAAGGACAAATTCAAGGGCGTGGTAATACATGCTCACATATGACTATTATTATATTAAGTGAAGACAGTTGTGGAAGTTAAGAAGTCAGTTGTTTTTTTTTTTTTTTTTTTTTTTTTTGGTGAGTGTGAAATCATCCAATGACTGCTCCCGTCCTGGGTGCGGCGGGAGGGTGTGTCAGACTCTTACTGACTAAAACCCACTCATGTTCCTTCGATTGCCCTTTATGTTCCGAGGTCACGGTAACTATTATAAACATTCCGCAACCCCGGTCAGTTGTGTAATGTATAAATAATGTAAGCTCAATGTTATTTGCGCAAGTAGAAACTTACACAAGTAAGCAAGTAATATAAGAATGGTAGAATGGTTTATTACACAAAAGGTGCACTGTATGAATGATGCCCCAAAATAATTGTGTATTTAAATGAGTCTTTAATGCGAAATAATAATAATTAGTAACTGAATTAATAAGCAAAAACTCGCAATGCGAGTAATCGAGTATTCACTTTGTTGCACTTTGCAACATCCAAACAAAGTGTGAACTTAAATGGTGTGAAGGTGAAGTGCCAATAATATATTAGTTATAGAAATATAATATAGCTATACGCCTTGACATTTTGCAAAGTTATTTATACATACATGGTATATATTTACAAAATTAGTCAGGTTGAAGCGAAAGTAAAGTGGCCATGAAATGAGAAACACAAACCTAACTAAATTTAAGTAAAATGCATCTTTCTCTTTCCATTTCTTAAAGAAAAGGACAGAAGATACCTTTTTGGTTTAATCATGTCAAATTAGACAGCGCCTAAAGAAAATTGACGTATATTTAGACGCCATGTTTTTGAATCGCGTCTTAATTATCTATGAAGTGTCTAAAGACAGGACTTAACTAATATTTTTTCTTCTGTCCTTTTCTTAAATAAATGGAAAGAGAAAGATGCACTTAAATTTACGTTAGTTTGTGAATAAGAGAATCAGCACCACTGGCTTAAATACCCCTAAGAGGCCAAGTCATATGTGGAGGATATTGATATATCCGCACATTTCAAGCCACTGGTCTTAGAGACGTGAAACTTGTAGGGTTGTTCTTTACAGGTAGGTACTAACTAAAAAGGTATTTTTAGAAATTCGACTTCTAAAGGGAATAAAGCAGTGGATAGAAGTTTAACATCCACATGGGCAAAAGTTAGTATTATTATGAGAAGCATTATCTTTCGTATATACTAACTTAGACACTTGAGAGTAGTAGTTTTGCAGTAGCCTTTCATCATCCATGGTCAACATTCTCGCGAGGTCATTGAACAGCACCTTGTCTTTGATATTCTGCCTCACTATTGCTTCCTCAGCTCTGCTCAAATATGGAAGCCCTTCATAGGTGAACTGAAATAAATATAATAGAAGTTGTTTATAATTTTTGTGGAAATACTTACTAAGCACCCATGGTTTGTAACTGAAAATTAGTGTTTTAACCCCATTCACCCATTATAAGATTTGACTTGTGTTTAGGGTGCAAGTTTCTTTGCTTTGTAAAACAAGGTTTAAATAAAGTAGATAATTTTTTGGATAGTTGTAAATCAACCCAGATTCACAGTTTGGCTGGTAAGATGACACAGTAATTCACTTTTATCTATACTATTATTATAAAAAGGTTTTCATTACATAGTTTGTGAGAGAGTAATCTCGAACTACAGATTCAATTTTTTTTTACAGATATTAAGCTACATTATTCCTGTGAGTTTCGAAACTACTTGCAGAAAGTCATAGACAAAAAGTATGTTTACCAAGTGAAGGTTGTGTGTGGATTAACCTTAATTTAAAAATATTTGTGCCTAGAATTAACAATGAGATAATTATTAAGGCATGATAATCATGTTACATGTGACAACAAATAAAACAATAGTGAGAGAGCTTACCTTATTAAAGTCAAATTTATGTTTACAAAGAAAGTTCAATGTAGACGCTTGAAAAATAAATGACTGGTCAATATCTCCGAAGACTTGAGGGCAGAGGTGGAAAGTGTAGCAAACAGCTAGGTACGAGTCTAGGTCTCTGTTGTACTGGAACATGGTCAGGCCAACCTGCGTCATAATCATGTTTTTGACTTCATTCTTTATCCCGTTATACCTCTCTTCGCTTGTGTCAAATAATCTGAAAGGAGATGATGTAAGGTGATGAAGTGACACACTTTTAAGGAAAGAAATGGAATAATATAATAATTGTTGTACAATGTGTAAAACAGAACTGGCTGTCGCAACATAAATTCGGTGAAGAGAGAGTGTAGATGTCAATGATGAGCATCTTCAGGAATATGTGCCAACAAAAAGGTTTTATGCCTACTTTTTTTTAAACATAAGGTTTTTTTTATATGCTGTTACTCAATATATTGGGTGACTTAGTATCTGGTAGTTGTGAGTGGTGCGGGTTGTGTTATGGTGGTCTGATAGATCATTGCTCCATGTGAAACACTGGAATCCAGTTCTGCTGCATTTATGTGTTTTTAATTGCTATTTGTTTTGTTATTCACTAACATTGTTTTCACATATATAGAAGCACCAAAATTAATGTAACCAAGATTTTGTAAAACATGTTTTTTTTTTAAAAGAGTGTCCGTGGAACTTTTTGCCAGTCTCCATAGAGATATACGTTTTGGAACAGGCAATTAGCATCGCTTTTCCGACTGACCGACCGACTCTTTGACAATTCATAAGTGCCTATAAATGGTCTAAGTAAAATAAATGCCTTGAATTTTGAATTTTTGCTGCATCCAGATAAAGTGAGAGCCAACTCCAACATTAGGAAAAGGGAGATGATGATGGTGCTATTTAGTAACCTTTACTTAGTCTAAAATGCTATCTGATTTTCATTAAGTAGTTAACTTTTTATTTGTTCATGAAGCTGCTAAGTAAGGTTATTTATAAAACATTTGAGTTGGCTTGTAGCCAGGATAAACCATTTGTAACAATGACTAACAGAAAATAATGTTTTACAATGATGACAAACTAGAGAGAAAGATTTGAAAAGTTTAGAATGAATAAAAATGCTATTCTTTTCTGATCTTCATTACAGATACTAACTTTATTTAATATTTAGTTTACCAGATTTTATTTTCAGCACTGTTTTTCTAAGCATAGTCCATGTTTAGCCCTTATGTAGTATACAGGGGCTGTTGTTTTTGATACCGTATTTCATTATCAAACTAGCCAAATATAAAAAAGGTGATCAAATTTATTTTTTTGTTTATAGGAGGTAGTATCTAGAAGTCCTGGACTGATTGTGATTTTGTTTTCACTGATAGAAAACTACCTTAATTCCGAGTATTATCTATTAAGCATGAGCTCAAGGGTAAAAGGTAGTTTGTTAACACATTGCTATAATATATTTACCTGTGTTTAAAGCATTCTCCAGTAAGAAGAGCGGTAAATTCGGCATCAAAACCAACAAAACTGGACTTCGTTAAGTCTCTCTTTATATTCTCCAATTCATCTTGAAAATTATTTCTCGTTATCTCCATGTTGATACTCAATGTATATTAATTAGATTTGCTACTTTATTCGATATTTAATTTATATTTTATTTTATTCGTAGAAAGCACTAACATCTGATAACATCACATGGTGTGTACAAAAAACAAACCATTGTCACTGTCATTCATTATTGTCTGTCTACTGTGTCAGTGTCACATTGACACAGATGTCACAACACAGGAGTTATACTTTTATACTTGGATACATGTTTTTTAAGATGTCGTGAATGTATTTAACATATATAATAGTCGTAGTATATAATGATAGCCTAAAAATATTATCAATAATTATCTTTAAAAACCAGGATAGGTACTCATTCGAAAGGATAGATTCAGCCTAGATTATGCTGGTCATAATGCAACAAAATTTTATTTACTGACATAAAAAGTAAAAAAAAATGCTTTATTTATATTTTTAATTGCTAATAAATGGCGTTTTAAAAGATTTTGTGCATTTATTGCCAGTTAAAATTTTGAAATAGTTAAAATGAGGTAGAGAAGAAAGCGGCTGAAGAAGATGACATTTTAAACCTATCAAATCAACGACCAAGCGACAGCCGGCTGTTGCGCTGCTTTTGTCTTTCTATTGTGTCTCGAATCACGTGTGTTCGAAGGTTGAACATCCTTTTTCCATTTAAATGGAGGTTTTGAGCATTTCTGCTTTTGCCAGCTGAAACTTTGAAGCAGGTATCTTGAAATAGAGGGGAGTGGAAACATGGAGTAAATTAAGTACCTATATTCATGGGATGAAATAGCTGAACATTCAACGGCTGCCATTCAGAGGGCGTTGGGTTTAGACTCCACATTTTCTAATGCTTGTATAGGTAGTCCAGCAAACTATGACCCCTTTAAAGTTTGTACCTACAGTCCGAATTCAGACATATTGTTTAACTTCACGCTATGTCCTACAAAAGCAAAACAATAACCAAAGACCTAACATAACGCGAATAATACTTGAAGGCACATCGGGATAGCTAGTAAAAAAATCACAGTAGTTTCTTCATTAGGTAAAATTGCACTAAGAGACATTTTTAGATACATCTCTTAGCATAAATAAGTAGTATAAATAAGTTAGACATAGGTATATTCCATAATTTCCTGGCTTGGCCTTTGTCGCGTGAGGCGAAGATGATCTATAAGCTTGTTAACATTTAAAGTCCTATAATGTTTATAGTGTTTTTGTACTTAATTTAAGATTAGTTTATGATGGGACTGACGTGAACTGTGTTCAAAAGTCCCTTAAAATAAAGAAAAAAAAACTCTTAGCAAGGAAAAGTAAGGCATACAAGTTTGATTGAAAATGGGCAGGCAAAGTTGCAGGTAACAATTACCTACTAAATATGTAAGTAGTAGTTATATTATATCGTAGGTATGGTTTTAAGATGACTAATATAGTAATGTAGGAATCTAGTCACAATGTCAATCATAATCAGTGCCTTGTTCAGCAATAGAAGTCTAATTTTCGAATGCTTTTAAAGGAAACCTAATCAACCCAAGGCGGCGCGGCGTGTTAAAATTTTCTAGGTCACAACGTTATCACACAATCATCGCAAATTGTGATTATGGACTCCCGCATAATGTGGAACATCCAGCTTTTAATCGAGCCGTCAACGCGTGTTTTGGAACGTGTGTGGTCGGCGCGCTTTTGTCCCACAGAGCTGTTAAGAGAGACTGCAGATTTTGTTGTCGTTTGTATAAACTTTCGTATCGATATAAACGCGCGACACTGATACGACCGACAGAAAATTACGACTGCATCGCGTCTGTATGGCTACGCACACGCGCGTTTCAGTGTCGTATGAAACGCGTGCTTGAATTTATATAGGTGTGCAAAGGTCTACAGGGTGGCTGCGTCTGACTCGCGAACGTATCGCCACAAACGCGCGTCGACGGCACGTTGTAAACGCGGTGTGTAGTCTCTTACATGTACCAATCTTAAACTTTCAAGGACCACGCTACAGCCGTCTATCGGGCGGCTATTCTATTGTGTTTCAAATCACGTGTGTTCGAAGGTTTAAACTTTAAAACACATGCGGCTGCCGCTTGGTCGTTGATGATCTCGAAACATTCTTTCAATTTCAGTCTCAGCAGCTTTGAACAATAGGTAGGCATTTAGTGACATACTTTTAATGATTATCAACATTTCCTCTATTTGCATTGATTTTGTATGGCAATGACACCTTATGACGTCACTAGCTATTTATTGGTTTCAGTGACAGTTATTGGTCGGCGTCCTTCGTCCATCGTCGTTATCGAAATCGTTAAGTACAGAGTGAAAAGCGTGGGGGTGCTTGATGTATTTAATGTTACAACCATTCTAAGGGCACTATCTATGAGGGGTTATGAAAATATAGTAAAATGCACCCCACGCTTTCCACTCTAAACTTAACGATTTTGTTTGTAGTTATAGGTAATTTGTTGATATGAATTTGTTGATTTTATTTGTCAAGATAAATAATTTTCTACTTTTTAGTTCAGTAAGCTATAAAACCGTGTTTTTTTAGTTTTTTAAACTATTATTTTTAAGACTGTTAGAGCATTATTGCGATAATTCAACTACGGTTTTTTTAAGATTTCTTTATTTGCATTTTTATTTGTCAGTTATATGAGCATACCTACATCACGTCCAAAAATAAAATCCAACGACTTACTTAACAAGGTGTAAAGGGAGACTATTCAGTATTATATTTTCATTCCAAATATTAAAAAAAAAAGACGGGTTGCACTCCGGGAGTGCCGGCAGAAGTGAAAACTTGATTATTAACAGCGTGCCACGCGCATCCATGGATGGTGACAGCTGTCTACTATCCATCCGTCCTACGCTTTTTCGATCAGGTCACGTGTCCTGACGCGAGTTTAAGATTTTATACCCATTACAGAAAAAGTGCTCAACGCCGCTAAAGAAGTTTTCACTTCAAAAACGGGTTGCACTCCGGGAGTGCCGGCAGAAGTGAAAACTTGATTATTAATACTATCCATCCGTCCTACGCTTTTTCGATCAGGTCACGTGTCCTGACGCGAGTTTAAGATTTTATACCCATTACAGAAAAAGTGCTCAACGCCGCTAAAGAAGTTTTCACTTCAAAAATACGTTAATTTTTGACTATTGTCACAAAAAATTCAATTATTTGTTGACACGTGCGCTATAAAACTGATCATACTATACCTCTCTCTCATTCTATCTCTGATCTACCACTTTCTTATCATAGGAGCGCAAGGGTGTCCTTTCCAAGGAGGAAGCTTCACGGTAGCCCAGGAAAAAAAACCACTTTCGTACGTTTTTTGCAATCATCATGGTCATTGTCAGGCTGCTCATTGAACAAAATTGATTCGTTACAGAATTATAATCATTAATATCATCAATACAACCCTCGGATGTAACTATACAACTCGATTGAAGGACTTTTTGAAATATTCAATCATCGAATTATATGGACTTTGAGGGATGTTTTAATGATTTAAATGATTATAATTCTGTTACTAATGGCCGGCTTTTTTTAAGATTTGTATCGTTTTACTATTATTTACATTTGTAGTTAATTGTTGTTAACACCGCGCGACAGCCGACTGTCGCGATTTTTCATTCATTTACTAAAAGCTCGCGGAGTCTAGTCTAGAGGAATGATCTCAAACCTATATCCACGCACGCAATATTTAACTCACCACAATATGCATGTCGCACGGTCGCCATTCCTTATATTACATATCTGTGAACAACGCGTTATGGCTGTTAGTTGTCCATTGATAAACTGACTACTGACTAGTATCTAATTACGATGTCGATCTACAAGCGTAACACCTGTTCCGTTAGTACATAATATAATAATTAAGTGTACTTAAGCCGTGTTACACGCAAATACTATCGGCCTACTTGGATCTACATCCACCTAATGAGTACGTCAACGCTATGTAAGAGTTTGAAGTGAAGAACAGGGAGCCTACCACAAGCTTTTATAACAGTATTACTTCGATATTACTTTCAGTGGGAAAGAGACGC
The DNA here is from genome assembly GCA_033675125.1 of Athetis lepigone. Lineage (NCBI taxonomy): Eukaryota > Metazoa > Arthropoda > Insecta > Lepidoptera > Noctuidae > Athetis > Athetis lepigone. The sequence goes on from CM066239.1 coordinate 4,420,619, forward strand.
GCGGCGCTAGACAACGTGCCTAACGCTGTCACTTGCACACTCTGGAACAGGAATAACACAATCTGACTTTAAACGTCATGGTAACCGACCAGGCCTTTTTTGTTATTTTGGAACCAGTGGTGGGTGCCTTCTTTCATACAAATAAAAAAGCCTGACTTCCACATAGAAGAGACTTGACCCTAGAAATTTGTAAACAAATATAAGAAATACAAAAATTGTATCAAAGATAATGTAATAATAAATAGATTTGCAGGAGTGTCTAAGACTCGCTGGTTTTCAAGGTTCGATACCCGAAGGGTAAAAACGGGACCCTAATACTATGATTTCGCTGTCTGTCCGTCACCAGACTGTAGTTTGTGTCCCAAGAATCGCGATAACTAGACAGTTAAAACTTGTTACCGCTATAACATAAAATACTAAAAACATAATATTATTTTTTTAAGGCAGACTCCCATACAACAATCGTAGTTTTTTGCCCATGCACGCAACACTTCGTGCGCGAATCCGACTTGAACTTGGCCAGTATTTCTTATTTTTTTTAATCTGTAAGACTTGCCCTAATTTAAATCCCTAGGTGCTCTACTGTGATTAACTAAACTCAAAAGTAATTACAGGTAAGTATACCAAACTGTCAAAATACAGCAGGCTTAAAATTAAATCAATCGTCAATCAAAAGCCGATGCCCACCATGTCAATTAAACGTTCTCTACTAATCTACAGTACAGCTAATTCATAATTTTAGGAACACAGTTGCGTTCGCCTGTGTAGCACGTAACACCACTTTAAGCGGTCGGCATGGTGGAAATTAATATAACGGTTGCACAATATAAAATTGCATAACTTGCAGAGAGAGTTCAAACTACTGCCCGTCAATTTACTTCCGAATTGGAGGTCCAATCGAACCTCTTGCAATGCCGCGAAACATGGTGGTGCACGGTGTTGCAACAGTCAGAGCCGACGGAGCACGACCATACCAGTCGCCACTCCGTGGTCGACTCGCGTAGTCGCGAACGTTATACCTCTCACTTTCATAAATCGAACTCAACTTTTAAAAATAAACATGTAATCTCGTGTTAGACCATAGACGATTAAGTTTTTCACATTAATCATGGAGTCGGAAAAGGAGGTGCCTAAAGTGCGCGAAGTGTCGATGGGGAAGCCAAATTACATGCTTATGTCCTTGCAGAGGATATTAGTGTTAATTGTAATACTAGCCGCTGTGCTTGTCGTGGTTCATTATACGCCGATGCCAGGTAATAATTTGTTATTATGAAATATATCTTACACCTTGGTGGTAAAGGTTTACGCCATCAGAGTTAAGCGCAAATGCTGCACACATGGTGAAACAATCAGCTGTTCTTTATTTACGTCCAATTTATTTTTTTACAGTGTCTTATAGTTACCATAACATTGTTTCCTAGTTTTGATTCGGGAACTTTTTGGGTGTATCATGAAAATCATGTTCGGGAAAAATGTAGTTCAATTTAAAGTTACGTACGGAAGTACTCGATTGTAAGACTACTTATAAAAGATACGATTCGCAATCGATCACCGTTTATAATGTTCGTGGAATCGAACGCGAACACGAGTTCACAAAGAAATAAACTTCGCTATGCGATGTTACATCAACTTCTGTAGCCTTGAACATTTAATTTATAATTTCAAAATGTTTGTTAGGTATAGTTACCGTATTCATACATACTAATGTGTTATGTTAATTTGTTTTTATTATTTACAGAGGAGTATTTCGAAAACTGTGACCGCGAATGTCATGAGTTGGATTGGCCAATGATATGCCGTGTGAAACTAGTCATCGAGGTCTACAAAACTCTTAGCAAGTAAGCTATATTTTTCACAACCATATGATAGGCGGTTTTTTCTAAGTCTTCTTTTGACTTTCATTTCGAAATGTTACTTTAACTATGCTAATATTAATTTACTCACGCTCGCTCGTGATGCCCACTTTAAATCTATTCAAATATCTTTCACTTTAAAATATAGATGTTCTGTTGTTATCTCAGATCATGCGGCAGTTGCACTGAGAAGGGTGGAGGTGATTGTCCTGCAACGTGCATATCTGCGGACGGGCGGGAGCGCGGCGTGCTGGTCGCCAACAGGGCGCTGCCGGCACCCACCCTGCACGTCTGCCATAACGACATCTTGGTCGTCGACGTGGTACATAGGGCCCCAGCACACGCGCTATCTATACACTGGCGAGGTCAACCACAGAAGGAGACACCCTTCATGGACGGAGCTCCCATGTTGACCCAGTGCCCTCAGCCTGCCTACACTACATTCCAGTACAAGTTCCGCGCGTCAGCTGTGGGCACGCACATGTACCACGCACACTCCGCCGCTGACGCCGCAGATGGTCTCGCGGGAGCCTTCGTAGTGCGCCAGTCTCCACGTCTGGACCCTGTAAAGAAACTATATGATGTGGATGCCTCTGAACACACTATTTATGTGTCCGAATGGGGTCATTCAATGGGACCTTTAGCCGGGGTTATATCGCGAATCCCGAACGCCGAATCACTCCTCATAAACGGTAAAGGAAAATCATCTGAATCCCCCGACGCTCCGCAGTCGTCATTCAATGTGGAATACGGAAAAAGATATAGATTCCGTCTGGCTTACGGAGGGGGATCAAAGAGTTGTCCTATTACATTTTCAATTGATCACCATGCTTTAGAAGTCATGTCTTTAGACGGACATCAAATTGAACCGGAACGTGTAAATTCAATTGAGTTGGGCAGGGGAGAGCGTGTTGACTTTGTAGTGGACGCTAAACGAGCACCCGGTGTGTACAAAATCAGAGTAGCTGCGGTAAATAATTGCCAAGACAATTTGAAAGGTGTAGCCAATTTAGTGTATGAGAACAAAGATCAGAAAGTGTTACATAAAGATGACGATGTAGTAAATGAAGAAGTGTATCGTGAGTTATCGACAGTGTCTAGTGATCGATGTGAATCTGACAATGTGATATGTTTGAACGAGATCCACGCATCTAACAAGCTGCCTGCAGAGCTGGTCGACAATCTCGACGAGATAATTTATGTGCCTTTTAATTATTCTACAAGGCAAATTTCGGCGAAACGAGTGGGTGAGTGTAATTGTATATTTTGGAAACTTTCTTTTGTTTTACATTATATTGTGGTCAAAAGTAGTGCGTAAGTAGTACGTACTTTTCTTACCGCCATTTTTGTTAACGAGTTTAAGGGCTGATTTTTCAATCATCAGTTAACTTATATGAGGAATAAATATGGCAGTTTAACATATTTTCTATACAAAAGCTGTCAAAACGTCAAACATACTCTTTTTTTTTTTTTTGGTGAGTGGGAAATCTATCAATGACTGCTCCCGTCCTGGGTGCGACGGGAGGGCGTGTCAGACTCTTACTGACTAAAACCCACTCATGTTCCTTCGATTGCCCTTTATGTTCCGAGGTCACGGTAACTATTATAAACATTCCACAACCCCGGCAGGCGTTGGCCCTGTTGGGCCCCTTCCTGTGCTGACTCCTTCTCTTTGAGGCGCGCGTGGAACAAAACGCGCCGTCTACGCGGTCCTGGTCCTAGCCGGGCGGCGAGCTACCCATCGCTCGCCATACATACTCTTCAGATAAAAGTTATCTGGCGATTGAAAAATCGGCCCTTAGATGGATAAAAATGTTGAGTTCTTTTTTTGTGGCTTCTAACTGTTTTCAAATAGATTGTTAAACAATTTTGTTTAGCTGAACGAGAGCTAAAGTCATGAAACCATATCCACTTAGAGAAGTGAGTAACTAATTGGAAGGTTATAAACTTAAGCGGATGTACTTCAGCACAATTGTTTTTTTACAATCTCTGGCAGAGTACCTACTGTATCTGTTTGGTATCGCAAACAGGTAGAGATACAACGCATGAGAAATCTAAAGAACTTGTCTACTCTGGGATTAGCTAAGAAATCAAAATGGGATGGTACTTACAATCTCTTTTGTTAATGGTGAAATAATGGCAGAAATCCAAATGTAGACAGGCAGTTAAGTACTGTTTTTTTATCTTTCTGCAAGTTAAACATACATAACATTAGAATTAATTAATTACATTTTTGAAATATTTAATTGCCTACAAATTAAAATTAAAGAGTCTTTTTTTATTTCTTTTGAATTTCACTTGACATTAAGTGCAAATTTCATATTTATTGCTTAATTACCTATGTATTTTAAGGTCTTTAGATGCGGTATTTAAGCTAGCTAAGAATAAGCTACCTAATATGGTTTTAAAATAAGTAATTAATATTTAAAGTTACCTTTTTAACTTGGTTTCATCTTTATTTCTATCAGATTCTAGATCAAAAGGTTTAATAGAATATATACAACGAAACTACGTGTAAACGTTATTTACTTGATTTGTTATTTACCTTCACTTAGCCAGTGCTTTAGCAGCATTATTGTAGTCTAACTGTCAAATAGCAAATGCAAGAAAAAGACGGGAACATAGACTGGCATAAGTGCTACAACTAACTTAACCGTCAAAAATTTATGTCTCTGGCTATCGTACAGACATGGTCCCGAGTTGATAGTAACCCTAGGGAATGTAAACCAGGGACGTAGCTGAGTTTAAGTAACCTTTTAAAAGAAGAGTTCGCAACAGGTATCTTTCAGTATAATTACGCCATTGTTATTTCACGCGAGTATAAGTAAATGCAACATTTTATCAGATATACATTTTATAAATATCAATATCAAGTGGTTAGCACATATTTGCTAAGGAAGCGATAACGAGTGTTTTGTCATCGATGTATTCTATTTGTGGGTCTAAAGTCAAGGCCGTTGTCACCTTATTTTCTTTCTTCATTCACAAAAGGGTTTTTAGGTCTCTCACTTAAGTTAAAACAATAAAATTAATAAGATAATCTTTCAAGGGCTTTGCGATGACGTAATATTTTATTTTTACCTTTTGTTAAGTCAAGTCACGCGCCTCAGTTATATCATGATTATAATCTCATACTATATTATTTAAATCTAGTTTTTATTTGTTGACAAACGAGTAAAAATGTCCTTGAAAAAGTAAGCCAAATTCAAATTAAAAATCAGTGTTCGCCCACATCTTTGCTATTTTGGTAGAAGATACACTTATTTTTAATATTGTTTTTGATTGTAATGAATTTATTTTCTATATTTCTGCTCTTATTTTCTGATATACTAAATGAATTATTGCTAAAACTTCAATAATTGGTGATCCATATAAAAATAATTAATTTGCTTTTTTTTAAGTAGCGCTGACACATACATAGGATGACTATTAAAAAAATAACAAATTTTTAACATAGTGAATCAAAGTAAGGCTCTAATCTAAACCGGTCTTTCGTATTGAGTTATGAGCAATTTTGTGTTACATAACCAAAGCTTAAGCAAGAGAATATGTTAGTAGGTCGCGTCACTTGTTTCGAAAACTCGCTATATTTTGATGTAGATCTGAAGAACGGTAATATGAATTTTTATTTCGGACAATTGTGCAAGTACACTCATTATTTACGCATTAAATTTTGCGGATGTAATTTTTGAAAATAATGATTATGCCTACATGAGGTACATGTTATCTAATCATACATTGCACGAAATGTAAAAAAAGTAGACACTGGCGATCATTGAGCAATTTTGTAAATCTACACACCCTTTCACAAAAGCTTAATAAAGTGACGTAGGTACGTAGATCGTATTATTTGTGAAGCTCAGTGTTCAACGCGTGCCACCTTGGGGAGTATCTTTATCTCAAACGTCAGAGCAGCATCCATCAATTAGCCATGTAGACTGGCTGTCAGTGTCAACCTAGTTAATGGTGGAGCACCACAATCTAAGAACTATTTGATCTGTGTGTAATTATGTTCAATACCGTCATAAATCATGAATTATTGGCAATTTGATTCGATTACAACGTTCAACTTCTAATGATGCTGACGTGATTAAAACAGATAATCTTTAACTACTTACAATGATTACTTCTCTGATAGTTAATCAATCTTAATATCGTGATCGGATTCAGGTTAACGACTTCTAAGTTACACGAATTCGTCATAAATATATTGAATGAAAGTGGGAGATCAAGTAACAAAAACCTTTATAGATACTATAATGTTATTTTACATATAATAGTGGCGTGACACGGTGTTTGTGAGGAAAGTGAAGTAATCAGCGGTCGTAACAACGTCCGCGCAAACCGCAAGTAGTTATACTGACGCTTTGAACGATTGTGACGACGATGAACGTTCGCTGCATGTGCACAACTCTTAACAACTGTTTAGGTAAACTGACAAAATTACCATTTGTTCATTATTTACATTTTCGAGTAGCTTTTAAGCTCAAGAGTAAAGCCTAAACAATAAGATGTTTATTCTTAATATTAACACTGCAAGAGTTGTATGAAAGTTTTCCTTTCACTTGGAGTGGGCCGTTTTTTGTGGCCCGCAATGTAACAACTCGCTTGGATTAAATTTAAGTGGGCAGAGATTAAGGAACGGTGTGTAGCTACTGCGTAGACTTGTGTGACAGCTTGTCATTACGCTGATAAATAAGATTCAATTGACAGAGTTTGTTTTGTCATTCATTAGTTAGACCGAAGTTTTTTATTTAATTACGGACGTAATTTGACAAATTGTAACAGTTTATTTTATTTATCACTTTTGTTTTGTGGTAGATTTTACTATTACCTTTTCTTAATTCGTACTACTGAACTTATATTATGTAGCTAGGTTGGTATTAGCATTACACTCGAGTTGTTCAAGACAATATCTGCGACGGGTGCCCTCTATCTGGCAGAAACTTGTTGCTCCGAAACCTATTTGGCATAACTCACTTGGCATAAACTTTTTTAAACGAACATTGTTAACGTATAAAAAATATTTATAATTGTTTTTTGGCCTCATGTTTTTATGTCCGAATTTAAAATGGGATACTTTTAAGATGTCAGAATTGTATTACCTTTGTCAGAGTTACATTTTGCATAATTTCGTTTAGCATAACGTTTATTGAGAGCGCCGATTATTTGGCATAATTTGACTTAGCATACTACGAAGATCACAGAATTTCAAGAGAAATAATTTTATTAGTCATTTTGAAAAAAAATATTGTATTAAAAAATCACTATGGTGTGCTACAAAGTTAGTGACAGAAATGAATCGCTGCAAGACCGACTTCACGTAGTCTTGCCTGCCCTACCCCTAGAGTGTAATCTAAACCCGCAGCGCCGGAGGGAGCCGTGACAGAAGCCATGCTTGCTGCATGTTGCATGCTTGCTGCATGTTGCATGCTTGTATGCTGCATGCTTGCTTGCTGCATGCCTGCTGCATGTTGCATGCTTGCATGCTGCATGCCTGCTACATGTTGCATGCTTGCTGCACGCTTGCATGCTTTAAATTTATTATGGATAAGAAATGCATGCCAAAAGATGATTTTGGCTGTGCATTTTCTGCGATATGATGATTCTACTTTAGATAGTTATGGATATAAAATATATGCCAAAAGATGATTCTGGTTGTGAACTTTCTACGATATGATGGTTATACTTATTGATTATTATAGATATGAAATTTACGCCTAAAGATGTTTCTGACTTACAAAATTATGGGTTTCGGTGTATAGTAATTGAGTGTACTTATGCCAAACGATTTTCTGCGAAAAAAGGTTTATGCTATCCGTTGCTATGCAAAATAAAATTATGACGTAAAAAGTTCCGCTAGAAAGGGTGGACCCATCTGCGACCTGTATTCATTCATCAATCTTCAAACGATTACCTACATAAGATTTACACACAATCCTATTGTTTGAAAATTCCTAAAGAAAATTTAAATATAATAATGGGTTACAAATCTTTAAGTTAAACGGTTTTGTCTTCTACACTAATAATAATAATAATATCCTCGGACAACTCACACACGGTCATCTAATCCCAAACTAAGCAGAGCTTGTACTATGGTAACCAGACAACTGATAAACATACTTATATATTTTTAAATACATACATAATATAGATAAATCACACCCAGACACAGAACAAACATTCGTGCTCATCACACAAAGTTTGTCCTGGGTGGGAATCGAACCCACGACCTGCGGCTTAGCAGTCAGGGTCACTAACCACTAGACCAACAAGCCCCAACAACAAGCATAAATAATATGCAATAAAGTTGAAAAAAATCTTTGTTTCCTTAGAATACCTAGAATAGATTATTTATTTATGCAGAAAACACTGTTACAATGGTGTTATTAAAAAAAATACATGTTTCAAGTGATTCTACCGTAAGGCATACAAAATGAAGAATCCTGATTTATCAGAATTAAGATTTACATTGATATAAATTATAACGTTTGTTTTAAATATTTCAAGATATAAATTACTGGAATGTCCTTCTAAAAGATAAAATAATAAATATAGATTTAATAAATTAGATATTTAGTAATAATAATATTTAAATTATTTCAATGTCATTCTTAGAGTTACGTTACATTATAAGATAAATAAAATTATTCAAAGATACATGCATACTATTGTTAAATTACTGATGTCACTGTGAGGTCTTATTTCCGAAATTATCAGTCGTATAGAAAAAAAATAGATGTTTCTCCGTTACACAGAATTCGAAATGAAAATTATCCGCCAGAGAACCAAAGCCATTGCTCGTAGAATCAGTTCGCTGAAGTGGAAGCGGCGGTCTGCAGACGGACAGACTGCCTGTAGAGCAGACATGTGTTAGAGTGGAAACATTGTATAAATAACTAGCTGTTCCTCGCGGTTTCACCCACGTTACATTAGGTTTTTGGTTTAGTTTCGCTCCCGTGGGACGTGATATTATATAGCCTATGCTACTCGTGGACAAAGTAGCAAGTCTAATGGTGAAAGAATTTTTTAAATCGGTCCAGTAGTTTTTGAGCCTATTCATTACAATCAAACAAACAAACATACATAGTTTTCCTCTTTGTAATATTAGTGTAGATAGGCAAACATAGTGCGGAACACCATGTCACACGATGGACCGCGCCACCGCCGCACCGATTAAACCCATACCCCCGAACTTAAACGTCACTTAATTATAAGACGCTCTCGAATCTGTTTGTGTCCTTAATCCCTTTGAGTGACAAAGACAGCAACAGATTTGAGAGCAAATTAAGTGACGTTTACGTATTCGGCCATTATAGTGCGCGGGGTCCATTGGACCCCAAGCGAGTTTATATCATGTTTCACAGTGTACGGCCATAGGCTGTAGTAATATGATATTCCTGTACTAGGTGTATTTTGCTGTTTCATACATTATGGTCGGGAGGGCATTTAACTTTTGTTAGAAACAGCTGATATTTTTTTCAAGATTTCAGAGTTGGTTCCATAATAAAAAGTGTTTGTTTTTATGAGTAGAATCATCTCGTAGCGGGTTGTGCAAGACCAAAAATTCACCTAGTATATGTGGAAAAGTACGTTTTGCTACAACCTACTGAAGCGGAGCAGTAACCAAATACGCGAGTGAAACTGTGAAGTCAGCTAGTTAACTATAAAAACTTAGGATTAGTAAAATTATACTTACAAGCCTTTACGCGCCCTTTTATTTAATTAAATACTTAAGAAAATAAAATTACTTAAAACATAAAGTAAAGACTTTTAAATTCTGGCTTTAAGTTTGAATTTCATTCATAAAAGCCAACCAAATGAGCAAGGGTACGAAAACTTTAAAAGTACTTTAAGATTTTTATATTTATAAATTATTATACTAAATTGAAACATTCCATTACATTTAAAAATAAAGAAATCTACCCTGACAGATTTTCCAAAATGTGCCACTCCCAGGAATCGAACTAGCTTAGAATGGTAAAAACAACATTCTGTACTCTTATGACGTTAATCGATGGGGTCCAAGGATATGGACCAAATATAGGGACCAAGGATATGGGGATAAGGACCAAATGCTTCAAAAAATATGCTTTAATTAAATTTGAGGAAGCACATGATATTTAACCTTTTAAAATCATAGGGCAAATTTAACCGTCCAAATTTAATTTTATTAAAATAAAATTCTTAAGATTTATGGTTTTTCTTCAAATTAAATTACCCATGTTTGTTAGAGAGATTTGGTCCTTAATGACCAAATCTCTCTGACGAGAGAGTGTTATTTTTTAGCCTGTTCGTTTCCCGAGAGAGGTTAGCGAATTTTCGAAAATCAATAAATGCAGTTTTGTTTCTTTTTAAAAATAATAGAATTTTTCCTTTAAGTACAATAATCTACCTTAACGATTTAAGGTAGTTTTCTTACAGTGCCCATTGAAACTTTCCACCCTGTATACGTATAGATGGGTGTTATAATAAAGCTATGTAATGTGCATCTCACATGTCATGGAGAGTAAAGCGAACAGTATGTGGAACCAGTTTGAATATTCTAATTGACTTGTCGCTTTCACGAGGTGTCGAGATTCAGCGCGGTATCATAAGAGGTCGGAATCGTAAATATTAAAGGGAAGCTTTGAATATTTTAGCCATGTCGTGGTTGGAGTCTTTTGAAACATGTATCTTGTGTACAATCTTACACATGAATTGCTATGATTTTAAATATTTTATCAAAAAAATTAAGACTCTTACTCTTACATTTTATTGACTTATTTTGAAATGTATGTTGTTGCAGTTGATATATTTTTTAGATTATCCATACTTCCATACTAATATTATAAATGCGAGAGTAACTCTGTCTGTCTTTATGTCTGTCTGTGAGTCAGTCTTGCTTTCACGCCTAAGCTACTGATCCGATTTAAATGAAATTTGGTATAGTTTTTATTCCAAAAATACCACGAGAACAGAGGTAAAACCGTGAGGGACAGTTAGTTAAGTTATAAAACAAAAGTTTTTGTGTATGTTGTTAGCAGCATAGTTTTGCGAGGTTATTTAAAAATATATTAAATAGAATAGTGTTGTTTAAGTAACGTTGTAAGTATATTAAATCAAAATGTATACTAAGTAAGTACTAACAAATGGATTCTGTTCAAATATATCAATATCCCGCTCTGCTCTGGTGTTTCTATAGCATTAGTACTTGATATTGAGTATTTACTTCCATTACACTTAGGTGGACGTGACTGAAGTCGTGGACACAACCAGTAATATATACAAATTATGTTTCATTTGAGTAATATCAACCGCTCGGTTCTATCAATCAAGCTATCAAGATAGATTATTTTAGGCAACTGTTCCACCAGAGGCTTTCGAGGTTTCGTAGCAAAAGATGTGATATGTGTGATAAAAAGCTTATTATTTAAAAGGTTTTATTTTTATTTTTTAAACTGCTTACCAAATGTCCATTGTCTAATCTAGTAGATTGTTCTAATCAAGTTGAGTAAAAAAAAACTTACGACTTTGCTTCATTTTCATCACTTGAGCTAAGATAGCGCTTTATTTAGTTAGTTTCCCGCATATGCTTCGTAACGTAACCTTGCGCGTCTTTCGTGGAATAACAGCTTGAGCTGCTACGCTTGGTCAGTTTAGTCTTTATTCATTAACGAGTATACCATCTCATTCTGAGAAATCCATTTTGTACCACATGGTGCGACTACTACGGTACCGTATTTGGCGAACTGTTTGCGTGTTCGATGCACCGTAATTTGCAACGTTATTCTAATAAGTCTAGAGTATAGTTTGTATTACCCGGTTAACGCAAATCTTTGCCCAATACATCAAGTTGCACCATAAAAAAGAACGAAGCAGGTCGCAGCTGCGTACATTTAAAATTAGTCTTACTGAAGGCTGTTTTAAGTAGGTTGTGTTCAGGTAAAGAATCAGCCAGATAGACCAGCCATGTAAAATTCGTGTACTTATCCAGCTGTTACTAAATCTAACCAAGTTTCTCAGTAGAGTTTAAAATAGAACAGTCTTATTGATCCATTTGAAGTTAGAAAAGACTGTGTCAAGGTTACGTCTACTTATTTCGGCTGCCATTATCAATGTTACTCCCATTCATCTAAACTTAGGTATATTTACTAGTCCTTCAATAGTCAAATCATTTATTTTCATTAGACCAAAAAAGGCACTTTGAAAAGCCATAATTTTAAAACAAAAGTGAACCTACTGCCCATTCCAAAATGTTGTTTCGTATGGAGAAGAATGGGCAAGAAACTTTATAGGTACTTACTCTTTTAAAAAATAATCGTATTACAAATGTTTTTTTTTAATATGGTTAAGCGTGATTTAAAATGAACATAATTCTAAAACATTTTCCGTCAAAAATTACATACCTCTTATTAAAAAAAACCGGCCAAGAGCGTGTCGGGCCACGCTCAGTGTAGGGTTCCGTAGTTTCCCGTCCGTCACAATAAGTGTTCCCACTTATGCGTCTTACTAATAATCGCTGCATAAAGTTATGACAGGTTTATACGTCAAAAAATGTATGGTTACACAGGCTATATTTATTGCATAACTTTACACAGTGATTATTAGAAAGGGCATTAGAGTTTAAAAAAAGGCTATTTGCAACGTTATTCTAATAAGTCTAGAGTATAGTTTGTATTACCCGGATAACGCAAATCTTTGCCCAATACATCAAGTTGCACCATAAGAAAGAACGAAGCAGGTCGCAGCTGCGTACATTTAAAATTAGTCTTACAGAAGGCTGTTTTAAGTAGGTTGTGTTCAGATAAAGAATCAGACAGATAGACCGGCCATGTAAAATTCTGGTACATATTCAGCTGTTACTAAATCTAACCAAGTTTCTCAGTAGAGTTTAAAATAGAACAGTCTTATTGATCCATTTGAAGTTAGAAAAGACTGTGTCAAGGTTACGTCTACTTATTTCGGCTGCCATTATCAATGTTACTCTCATTCATCTTAAGTATATTTACTAGTCCTTCAATAGTCAATAGTCAAATCATTTATTTTCATTAGACCAAAAAAGGCACTTTGAAAAGCCATAATTATAAAACAAAAGTGAATCTACTGCCCATTCCAAAATGTTGTTTCGTACGTAAGAATGGGCAAGAAACTCTATAGAATAGAATAGAATACTTTTATTTCAGGCAAATGCCCATATTTGGTTAGTGAGTTAGTAACAATATTAACTTACAATTTATGTTAGTAGTGTTAGTATCTAATTATTATACAACTAGCTTTTGCCCGCGGCTTCGCTCGCGTTAAAAAGAGACAAAAAGTAGCCTATGTTACTCTCCATTAGGGATTGCAATCCGGTACAATTTTGAATCCGGCCGGATCCGGCCGGATTCACGAGAATTCCGCCGGATCCGGCCGGATCCGGCCGGATTGGTATTTTGGGTGTTCAACATAGCGCATATTTCTAACTTCATGGCATATTATGTGAAATAATCTACGGGAAAAAATAGAAACGAATTTGTACGAAAACCAACTCTTCTTTATTTAGAACTAGCTTTTGCCCACGACATCGTCAGCGTGGAATAATATTTCCCGATCCCGCAAAATTTCCGGGATAAAAATTATCCTCTCTCCTTTCGGGTTTTTTTATTTATCTGACTAAATCTGTGCCAAATTTCATTCAAATCGGTTTAGTGGTTTAGGCATGAAGAAGAGACAGACAGACAAAGTTACTTTCACATTTATAATATTAGTATGGATTATTTTCCGTCAGTTATTATAAAGGGTGTCTCAATAAGAGTGCACTTTTTAAAATTGGAATATTTTTTTTTCATGCATGTTGCAACTCTGAAATTTGACTGTTGTCAGCTCTGTTTATTCCGATTATTAAAATGGAGGGCTTCTCGAAAGAACAACGCGTTATAATTGTAAAAACTCATTACAAAAATGAAACCGCTCGCAAAGTTTGCCAAATTTTCAACCATTCGAAGATTTGTCAACAATTTTGAAAAAACTGACAATATATGGTTTCAGCAGGACGGCGCAACCTCACCGCGCATTAAATAATCGATTTATTGCAGCAACGATTTCCAAAACACATCATCTCACGAAATTCTGATGTCAACTGGTCGCCAAGATTGTGCGATTTAACGCCGTGCGTTTTCTTTGGGGTTTTGTGAAATCTCTGGGTGTATGCGAAAAAACCCGAAACAATTCCTGAGCTCAAACCAGAAATCCAACGCGTCATCGGTGAGATACAGCTACATCTCTGTGCAAAAGTCATAGCAAATTTCATGAAAAGAGTAATGGCTTATCATTGGAGCCGTGAGGGTCATTTGCCAGATATTTTAATCCATAATTAATCAGAACATGTCTTCTTTACAATACATTAAAACCAGAAATCCAACGCGTCATCGGTGAGATACAGCTACATCTCTGTGCAAAAGTCATAGCAAATTTCATGAAAAGAGTAATGGCTTATCATTGGAGCCGTGGGGGTCATTTGCCAGATATTTTAATCCATAATTAATCAGAACATGTCTTCTTTACAATACATTAAAAATATCACAATTCTATCATAAAATACTTGTTTTTATTTTGAAATGAAAAGTGCACTCTTACTGAGACACCTTACATAATATAATAATCAGTCTCAAAGATTACAAACAACAGTGAATTATTTATGGTTTAAATTAAGTTTAACCTGTTCATAAAAACTTAATTAAATCAACATCATATATTCTTCTATAATCCAAATTAAAATTTTCTAAATCAATAGCTTATGGATACTGTACGATTTTGCATACGCCGTGTTTTTTAGTACTTTTGCACGATTTTGATAAGAGAAATTGCGTTTTTCTTAATTACCGGATCCGGCCACCGGATCCGGCGAAATTGCCGGATCCGGTAGGCAACAAAAACGTACCGGATCCGCCGGATTACCGGATCCGCCGGACCGGATTGCAATCCCTACTCTCCATCCCTTCAACTATCTCCACTTAAAAAATCACGTCAATTCGTCGCTCCGTTTTGCCGTGAAAGAAAGACAAACAGACAGACACACTTTCCCATTTATAATATTAGTATGGATTTTATTGCACCCCTACAAAATTCCATTAACTACCCCTATCCAATGTGTTTGGAAAGGGCAGTCATACCTAGCAGCGATGACTTTCAGAATGCTGTTGCTGGCGTTGCGCAGACGCTGTAACAGAGAAGCTGTTTTTTTACGGATTACCGCTTTGAAGCCATCCGCGTGGGCTTCAGCAAACATACCTGAAGCGCTACAGCGCCACGGTAGCCGCAACAGCATTCTGAAAGCATTATTGTACTGGACTCGCAGGGCGTCATAGGATCGCCGCGTATACCTTACCCACAAGCTACTCGAGTAAAAGATTGACAATATGCTTTAAAAAGCGTTATTTTTACTGGTACTGTACATCGAGCAAACCTGCGGGCTGCGGGCAAGCATATTGCATCTCACCGCTAACGCCCTGCGTTCCCTTTCTATATCCTCATCATCCTTGAGGTCCTCTGTCACAATATGTCCCAAGTATTTGACTTTGTCAACTTGTTTTAAGGAAACTCCGTCTATACACACTGGAGGCACATGGGTAGGTCGATATTTGCCTGCATTGAAAACTAGTAATTGGCTCTTTTTAGAGTTGTATTTAAGCCCATGTGCCTCCGCGTAAGTCTCACAAATATTCAGGAGTTTCCTCAAACCACCTATCGACGGACTCAGCAGCACCATGTCATCAGCATAACTAAAATTGTTGACACACGTACCGTCAATGTAGCAACCGACATGTGTGCTGCTGAGTCGCTCGACAAGCTCGTTCACGTACAAGGTGAACAAAAGTGGTGAGCTCAATCCACCTTGTCTCACGCCACAACTCAACCTATACTCGTCCGACAGCGTACCGGCCCATCTCACTTGGTTTTTCTGGTTTGAGTACCAGTACCTGAAGAATGAGACGGTGTCCGCCGGCACACCCACACTGCCCAGCTTATCCCATAAAAGGTCATACGAAACAAGGTCAAAGGCTTTTGATAAGTCAAGGAAGCACGCGTATACCGGCGTCCTCCTGTCCGTGTAGTACCTGACAGTATATTTTAAGCTCAGTATGGCAGTCTCCGTGGACAATCCTGGCTTAAATCCGAACTGAGCGTCATGTAACTCCACGTATTGTTTGAGAATGCCATTCAACATACTGTCAAGCACTTTGGCTGTAATAGTAGCTAGCGAGATGGGCCTGTAGTTATTCTTATCGGACGAGTCACCCGTCTTATTCTTAACTATAGGCACCACTATAGTGCGCATTAACGACTCGGGTAGGTAAGAGTCACACCTACCCGACTGACACACAAAGATTAAAAAGTAATGTCAGTACTCTTGGTAAGTGTGTGCCCGCATATCTAAAATATCTATAGGTACTTATTTTTTAAAAAATAATCGCATTACAAAAGTTTTTTTTTAATATGGTTCAGTGTGATTTAAAATGAACAAAATTCTAAAACCTTTTCTGTCAAAAATTACATACCTATTATAAAAAAAAGAATAGTTACTACTTTTTATATAAATTAGGAAATGAAAGCTATATAATGTTCGCGAGCATAGTGTTCACTGTTCACAATTAAACTATATTCCTCAAACAATGCAAATAATGTGTGAGCCAGCGCAATGTACAACTAGAAAAAAAATCTTGCTTGATGCTTCTGTTAATGAAATGGAAAGACAAAGATACACTAAACTTAAATTTAGTTTAGTTTATGAAACAAGGGAATGGGGTCTCGGCCTTTCTTAATAATTCATTAACAATGCCTGTAGTACTAATGTAAATAAGCAAATTAATCTAGCGCTTTGTTGAAATGATTACGTTTGACAATTAACACACAATGTGGTAATTTAGACTGAACCTCTAGTGGAATGTAAGTTTGCACAATAGTTTTGTTTTGTTCACTTCATGTGGGATTGTTTAAAACATTTAAATAGTGATTTGAAAAAAAATGACTATAAAATTTTGACACTGACGCGGAAATGTGGATTACATACACCTGATTAATAAACATTGATACGATTTTCTTGATATGATTTTATATGTCGTAGACCGTTTTGTTTGTCCATCAAGTTGTTATGTATGTTAAATTAAATCACCTTTTTAACGGTATTCGTATTAGTTCGCCTCTCAATTGTTTCTTCTTAAAGTTGTTACGAGTGAATTTTATGTGGTACTCGTATTGGTTACAACATATTGCAAAAATCCAGTTTCTGTGAGGTCAGATGGCTGTCATTCCGGTCGTAAAAACTGGAAATAAAGGATGTAGACGTAATCGCGGTAACAAAGAATAAAGACAAGGCGTATATTAAATAATATAACATAACACCTATATTATTTCTATAAAAATTGATACTAACAAACACACAAGCTGAAAACGTATTGGGACAATCCCACCACACTATTCCCAACCACTGCAACTCCTGAAAGCCAGAATCAACAGTGGAGTCCGCCAGAAAAGCGCCGAGCAATGAAGCTCGACGAGTCCCGGAGAAACGATACAACTGTCAAAAACGTGTAAAGCTGAAAACGTATGTAAAAGAGGACTATAAATTAAGGTATATTATTATGAAAAATTGTTCAACCCAGGAAGTAGTGGTATTTCCTAAAATAATAAATGCCCGACCATTCATAATAGTTGCGTTTCCCCAAGACATTACCCTGGGTACTTTGGCTACCCTTATTCATTTGTTTTTGAAAAACGCGTGGGCAATTTACACGAACCTGCGTCGTCGGTCCAATAGATTGCCATAAAAGTGAATCGTCCGTGAATATGGACACGGTAATTATTATACAGATATTGCCTGAATGTTTTGGTCAGATGGCCGCAACCGCGGGCTGGGAAGTAGGTATTATGAGTTTTTTTTATATTAATATTTCAGTAGAAAACTGAGTCTAGATTGATGCGTGATGGCTTATTCCCAACAGTAACATTATCTAATAAAAAAATGAGAGTGAAACCTACAAAGCTCTATAATATCTAATCGGTGATTGCATATTTAGCGAAATCCCATGTAATAAGTAAAAGCAGAATAAATATTCTGTGTTCTGTAATTGGGCTTAAATTACTCTGTAGTGTTGATTAAATCTGTTGGTCATTGTAGCGGAATTGCATAATTGCATCCAATTGCACACCGTGCCTGTTACTGTAGGGAATTAGTCTGGTTTACTGCGACATTTTGAATTGTTCTTGTTAAAAACATCTTTTATTGCTTTGTTAATTTAATTTCATCGGTTTTCTTTATATAGACTTCTTACCTTCAACATGCCTTCTCTGTATGAGAAGAGGCCTTTGCCCGGCAGTGGGACAGTTATAGGCTGGTATTATTTATTACCTTCAACAATTAAAGTGGAAATTAAGGTCTTAACGTTTTAAAAATATCTTAAATTGGGTATCCTAAATTGTATATATAAAGCAGTTGGCCTTAGCAAAGCCATGATCATATTTCCGTTAACCTTTTTTATATCTAAAAAAAGACATTTATATCTAAAAAGAGACACGCTAGGTACTGCTAAATGGGTACTTTGTAACGAATATAATAATTCATGCCGGTTTATTCTGCAAAAAATTCTGTTGGTGAAATTAGATTCTAGAAGGCTTGCAAGCCCTAGAAATGGAAAAATGTCTCAATAGTGGCGTCTTCTCTCGCTTTACAGTGCAATTCAAATCATTATCACCATCAGTTAGTCTGAAACCCCTCAGTCTGAGGATATCTACTTCTCGTAAACGAATACCTTAACTATCATCGACGTTTCACATTATTTTATCTTTTTAAAATGTGACCCTTCTTTAGGAATTTCTCTGGTATCATAGGCGAATTTAAAACATATATCCATAAATGTCTCAGGCCCGTATTAATAGACGTCACTCAATTCTGAGACGCTCTCAAATCTCTTGCTGTCCTTGTCATTCTAAAGGGATAAAATAAGGACAGCAATAGATTTGAGAGCGTCTCAGAATTGAGTGACGTCTATTAATACGGGCCTCAGAACAACCTGTAGGCCATAATGTAATATTACTCTATGTTACGTAGTAATGGGAATTATTTTATACTTATCCTTTGTTTACTTGTTTCAGAGAGCTGGGGTCAAACCGACGGGCATCGCTTCACATACCCAGCCTCGCCTCTCCTGACGCAGGGCGAGGATGTGGGAGCCAACCAGTTCTGTCCCAAGGAGCCCGGACAAGGAGACGAGTGCGTGCATGTGAAACAAGTTCCTCTGGGCGCCACTGTCGAGTTGGTGATGTTCGATCAAGGTGATTATTGTTCTATTACATAGTCTTATGGGTCTACCACTGGCTTGCGCAGGACGGAGCTTGGGGTTGGTAAAAGTGTACACCACACAAACCCCCCGGCGCGGTTTGGCTTGTGCGTGTGGTAGGCCCATTAAACCTTCGAACGCACGTTTTTCGAGACAATAGAAAGACAATAGCAGCCCGACAGCCGGCTGTGGCTTGGTCGTCGAAAGGTTAAGGTAGATTAGGAGACAGTCGGATCCCAAGCTAAGCCGAGCTTGTGTTAAGGTAATCAGAAAACTGATATACATACTTAATAAATTTTAAATATATATGTCACCGGAAAATAACGAGATCCGTAAGTTTATCAATCTACTAGGAAGTTTATAAACATTCGTAAGATTCTAAACGGGAGATAAATTGTAATATTTTACGTCCACATTTTCGTAAATTGATAAACTTACTGAACTCACTCGTAAAATAATAAGTAAGCAGTAACCAAACGCTATGCGCGATCTGATTGGTTGACTGTCACGTGTCACTTCTCCTTCCTAGCGGCCGCCATTGTTCGCAACGGAACATAAATAAACCAGTTTGCTTGTGCGTTTTTATAAGTTTTAAATGTTAAACTGTGTTGCAACTCTAAGAAAACTCAATTCACTACATCCGTGCCAGAGAGGAACCAGGCATTGTTGCTTCCAATTTATAGTTTGTCAAGTCTGATTATACCAGTCTTTGGACACAAGCATTGCCACTATGAACATTGACCAATCAAAGAGCAGTGTGTTATTTTACGTATTTCAAAGATGCGTATATTTAAAAGAGTTTCTGTGATTGGTCGAACCATTTAAAACCTTACGAATAGATATCCGTTAGTTTATAAATTTACCGTATGACGTCGGAAATTGATAAATTTACGAAAATGTGGACGTAAAATATTACAATTTATCTCCCGTTTAGAATCTTACGAAAGTTTATAAACTTCCTAGTAGATTGATAAACTTACGGATCTTGTTATTTTCCGGTGACATATACATATTATAGATAAACAACACCCAGACACAGAACAAACATTTATGTTCATCACACAAAGTTTGTCCTGTGTGGGAATCGAACACACGACTTTTGGCTTAGCAGTCAGGTTCACTGAACACTAGACCAACAGGCCCGTCAAATATGATGCATTAATGTGATTTAACAAAGATCTAAGCCGCGATAAACATATGTACGTTACTTAACACGTAATTTGGCTTAGTTATTGTCCATCCCTTTTTCACAAACCTAGTTTGTCACCTGTGCGACATTGACTCTCTTGATAAATAACATTAATTTATCTCGACCCTGGTGGACGGGACTAGCCACGTTGTGCACCAATTCCTAGAATTTTGTTATTCGATTCTCCGAGACAATTCGTCGGTATACGAGCTATTAGATTGTTGAGTTTGCACGTTAAGCAATGTACCTACCCAAAGTTCATTTTACAATATGGACATGTGAATAACCTTAACCAGCCGTGGGTTGTTGAATCTATTTCGGAAACTATGTGTGGGTGTCTTTGTATATTTATCATAGTTTAGGAAAACTCATTTTGCTTCTGGTTCACATCATTCATTGCATGTGCAAGCTAAGCGGTTTCTTTTTTTACTATATTTAGTCGGTCATGCATTAAATTTTATACGTATTTTTATGTGGTTCACACGTCGTTCGTATTCGATATCTACAATAGAGAAATCTCTGGTCATGGTATATAACTCCCACGTAATCTCATGATGCAACCATGCCGACATTTTTTCAAAACCTCTTGCTATATTGATAACTTACGTAGCGGGTATAATGACATCTAGCTAGACTTGTAACGAGACGATTATACGTTTACCTATGCCGTAACATAAAACAGTCACACAACAGGATAATTAGACTTAAATACTCTTCAACTATAAGTACTTAAATAAATAGTGGTGCCGATTCTCTTGTGCACAAACTATCGTAAATTTAAGTTAAGTGCATCTTTCTCTTTCCTTTTAATTAAGAAAAGGACAGAAGATCAAATATTAGGCAAGTCCTGTCAAATTTAGACACTCCATAGATAATTTAGACGCAATTTAAAAACTTGGCGTCTAAATATACGTCAATTTTCATCAGGCGCTGTCTAATTTGACAGGATTAAACTAAAATGTATCTTCTGTCCTTTTCTTTAAGAAATGGAAAGAGAAAGATGCACTTAACTTAAATTTACGATAGTTTGTGCACAAGAGAATCGGCACAGTACCAGTCTAAAATTGCTCTATAGCTGAGCAAAGTCCTCTTCTCATATAGGAGGTAGTACAACCATGCTGTTCAAGCTAGACTTATTTGGGACGTAATTATTTACCAAATTTACGTTTATTTATGATATTTTCCTTCACCAAAGTAAAATAAACAATTTAGCTCTTTAATTCACCTTCAAAGTTATCAAAACGAAGGAGACGTGTGTTTGTAACATTTCCTCAAATATTTGCTGAAAGAGCTCTGTAGAAATTGATAAATAAATCAAATACAATTTTATTGATAATAACGCCATTTATATGTTAACAAAGCCCAGAACGATGTCGGTAACATCGCTGGTAGCAATTTATTTGATATATTTCCAGTAGTTTCGGCGACAATTGGTTTTGTAGATATAACAAGATCTTCGATGCAATGGAGCGGAACTACACTGGATTGGATAAGTTTATAGCATCAATAAATAATGAAGAATATAAACATGACGACGACGCTATAGACAAACGTGTCAATATTTAAGTTTCTATAAATACCATAAAGTAAGTATATAACAATTTTACGACTGTGAACAATTTCACACGGAAGTACTATCCGTGCGAGCTAACATGGCACCTGGCTCGAACGAATGACATTTAAAGTAATAAGTGCAAAAAAGGAGTTGTTCGATTTTGTGCTAACACTATGACAGATGACAGATTACGCTAACACCAATTAAAAAATAATAAAAAATAGGAGACTCATAAAAACACTAACAAATTAATTAAAAGTAAAGAACTGCGGCTTCAAAATATTTTTTTTGGATAATTTGTACAAAATACTACGTTTACGTTACGTTACGTTTTCATTTTTGTTTTTAACAAAATACTTAGAAACAAAGTTGTAATAAAAAAATTACGTGCTCGCCTGAAAATCTGTTTCTGCACATTTGCCATTTTAGTTAAACTTGTGCCGTATGTATACAGTGATGCTAACGCTACTGCTAAGACGAGAGCGGGGCGCCGCGCGGGGTCGCGGGGAAACGTTTGTTTTCGAGCCAGGTGCCATGTTATCTCGCACGAGTAGTAATTTTCTCACACTAATCCACTACATCGCTAATTGGGAGACAAGAAACGCTTAAGTCCATGATATATTATTTTACAAGATGTTCGCACACGCCGTAACGAACGACATAAGCTTAGTTAGTTTCCTTATTAGGCAGTTTGTAGTGTAAAGTTTGCGCTTTCCTTCACCGAAAGTTAGAAACGGCACTTGTGTTAAGATAACTTTGCGCGTCAATATTGGCCTTAAACATAATGCCGTTTATGGCACTTGTGTAAGTTGGGTTTAAGGCTCTTTTACACGAGGACATATTCTCGCTTTGAAAAAAATAAAATGCACACAAAGGATTTCGTTTATATATTTTTCAGCAATCAGTACAGTGAATTTCTATGGCGTCTGTTTTAAATTTTAGATTCTCGATTGTTTTGCTGATCCTTTATTCCCGAAACAACTAAGTGCTTCAGACTGAAATTCAGATATACGAAACACAGACACACTAGTGATCCTTGTAGGGTTTCGATTTTCATTCGAACCTACGAAAGATAAATATACTAAGTAACAGAAAAAAAAATGGAAGTGAGCGAGTTAAAAACAAACGATTCCATGTCATTCATAAAATCACCTGACGTGTGTTGAATGCGGGTGTGGGTTGCAAGCTTGATAAAGACACGTGAGTGGGATAATTATCCGATAAGTTACGCTTATTATAGCTTGAACATTCTCAATTCCTTAGCTTGCCACGGGTAAAAAACACTCATTGTATAAATGGAGTACTTATAGTTAAAAAAAAAATTGAGCCGTCATGCGACGCCTGGCAGATGTGAAACATCGACATCCACACATCGAAACCACGGAAACGATACCCATGACCGAAATTTTGAAAAATGTTAGCCGCCATCTTGGATTCTGAAATGGACCTCATTTTCGGCATCAGTGCCCCCGAAAACCACAAAGGCCAACGCGCATATCAAAAAAAGTAATATGATTGAAAAGAAACAAAACAATAGCGTGGCGAGCGTTGCCACATCATGCATCGCCACGCCAGAAAATTGTTTTACGTGCGGCTATAGATGTTTCACATCAAAAATGCTTTAAATGATGATTTTAAAACTCATCATTAAAACTGCCAAGTTGATCTTTCGGGTGCTCAACGCAAGTTTAAAATACCGAAATCCTCAAGGTTAATTGTTGAACAAATTGAATTTATTAATGTCTAGTTTTTATTCCACCAATATGTAAATCAAACCTTGAATTCAAGATGCGGCACCGTCCTCCTAACTGCAGATGTATGCACAAGTAGAAGAGCAGTAAATAACATGCGACTTGTCGCCTGACACGTGTTCCATCATCATCTCATAAACAATTCAGGAGATGTTGACCTGTCGTACACTCGGATAATATTAGATGCAGCACCAGCACTCAGTGGCGTAGCGTGGGGGGGGCCGGGGGGGCCATGGCCCCGGGCGGCACATGAAAGGGGGCGGCAATTTGGAAACATGACGAAAATATTAGATTGCATAATTAAAAAAAATACCTTTCCAAATTACCTACCTACTGTTCGCAATATGTTAGGTACCAAAAGCACCCGCGAAAGCTTTACCGCAGTGTGTGAAAAAGAGGACGATAACCGCGCGGGCTCAGGCAGCCGGCGAGCGCCAGCGACGTGCGTCACGCGCGTATTTTTCCGATCTTTGAGGCGCGAGTGGAACAAACGCGCCGTCGACACGGGCCTGGTCCTTATCGGGCGGTGAGCTACCCATCGTGAGCAGCCCGCAGGCCCGCGCCTATGGTGGCCGGTAGTCGTCTTGCGACTCTCGACGCCTACACCTGATTGGTTTTTGTCCGGGGTGTGAGGCCTGACGCTGCCTCACGCGTGCAGCCGCATACTTCTCCAGCATGACCGCTTCGCAGAAGGCGGCAACGGCTTCCCATTTGGTTACTCCCACCGATCGCCTCTGCAGGGACACGGTAGTGACCAGCCCATGCGAGGCATACCTCCAGGCGACCATTGCCGGTGACACCCAGGCGTCGCTTCCGCCCGAATCCGACACAGGAACCTCCCGAAATGTCCGTGTCCGACGATACATGAGAGCGCCGTTGCGCCTCGTCAGCCAACTCCTCAAAGAGGCGTGCACAGCACTGGGTTACGACAGTCGCATAGTCTCCAAATCCCACGGCGGGATGCCTGCAGGAAGGCTCGCCGCCTCGCAGGGGATCGTGCGGTATTCCCCGCACCATCCGAATGTTTATAACCCTCTGGAACGCCCTCAGTAGCCGGGCCGGAGCCAAAGTCAGGTTCGATCCCCGCAGAGGGCCATGGACCGCACGATCCTCGCGTACCCACGTTATGTTAGGTTTTAGGTTCTGAGCGGCTCCCGTGGCTCGTGGTGCAATGTTATGTAGCACAATATTATGTGTTATTCTGATGTATAAGCTACGAATATCTTGCAAAGCCATCGGCCAGCCTTATTGCTGCCCGTACGTACCATCATTATATTGCTGGGGAATAATTTTAAAACTCTTGTGATATCTCTTTTCGAGCCTGTTGGTCCAGTGGTTAGTGACCCTGACTGCTAAGCCGGAGGTCGTGGGTTCGATTCCCACCCAGGACCAACTTTGTGTGATGAGCATGATTGTTTGTTCTGTGTCTGGGTGTAATTTATCTATAATATGTATGTATTTATAAATTATGTATGTTTATCAGTTGTCTGGTTACCATAGTACAAGCTCTGCTTAGTTTGGGATCAGATGACCGTGTGAGTTGTCAAAAAAAATAAAAAAAAATCACTAAAGATATTTATTGAATTTAAATTATGTAAACGGCAATTTTGTACAAAATTATAAACTTGTATTGGATAACGTATTTATATTGGTAAGGATTAATACTATTCATTTCAACTCCCTGACAAATCATGCATTATTTTAGAACTAATTTCATTGCCATAAAAATGGTTATAGTGAGTGAACTATAAATATTTGACATATGCTGTCGCAGTTTTTTTAGAACGTTTTAAGAGAAACAATTCTCTAGTACATATTTTTTGCATAACTTCTTCAACCATTTACTAAGCGCACGCAACGTAATCTCCCTAAGGAATATTTTTATCCCGTTTTTTGTCACACTTTTATTTACTGCTCGGCTCCTATGTGTCTTAGCGTTGTGTTATGTAGCCTATAACCTGCCAAGGAGTATGGATTACAATCGTACCAAGTTTGGTTAAAATCCCTTCAGTAGTTTTTAGCCCATGCGTGCACATACAGACAGACAGATTTTTGGCATCAGTATCGATCACCAATCATCCTCCAATATTAATTTTGAATAAATAATATTCAATGTACGAAATTGACCTCTCTACAGTTTTAATATAAGTAAGTATAGATATATAGATTATTGGACGTATTCCTCTACAACAAGTGCCACCATAAATTTCTCTTGTTACAGACCGAAATTCAAAAAAGTGGTTTGAAATTGGTTTTTTTTAAACTGTGTATATATTTTTTAAGTTATTTTGCAAGTTTAGAGATTCAGTAATTGCTAAAAACGGTCACTTTTAGCAGATGTTCAATCCTTTTTTTTTAACCGACTTCAAAAAGGAAGAGGTACTTACTCAATTCGTCTGTATGTTTTTTTTTATTTTTGTTACGCGATATCTTCGTCAATTGTAAACGGATTTTGATGGTTCTTTTTTTGTTTGTTAAGTCATGATTCAGGGGTGGTCTCATTTAAATTTTATGGCGATCGGTTTAGTGCTTCTCGAAAAATTGACCAAGAACAAAAAAAAAATACGAAATTAACATAAGACGATGTGTGCGTTTCTTCAAGTTTCTATTTTCGTTTTATAAGTTTGTAAGTAGTTTCATATTGAACATAAATTACTTCGAAAGATACTGTAATACGCAGTCAGACATTGGGAGTAGACACTAAAAAGTAAAAAATAAAAAACTTTTCCAAAAAAATAATAACCGCCTTCAAAAACGTTTTTGTTTTTGAAGGCGGTTATTAAATCGAAAAAACTTTTTTATTTAATGAATAGTTTGCGCAGAAACCTAAGATGTCCTTAGGGTTGACACATACATATAAGAAATGTGGGTTTCTAACGACATTTCTTCTCTTAGATGTAATTTTCACCAGCTCGCGTAGCATGATCGCCGTAGAAACAAGTTTTGTCGACGGAAGAATAGACAAAGTGACAGTTTGTAGAAAGATTTCTACCGACCTAAGCATGATGATATCGAAAAGAAATGTTTCTACTCTTCAGTCGACAAAGTCTACAACTTCGAGCATGACTGCCAATTTTTCTCTATTTTTGACATTTGGGGATAGACACATTTCTTCGCAACAAATGTCAAATAGTCTACATCACAATTGACGTAGACAAGATTTTGACCGGGATTTTTTGATATGCGGTGTACTAAACTGGTTTTTTATTTTAAAAACATGTCGGGTTCCTACCGTCGCCATATGCTCACATTTTATGCTGAGAAGAATGAAAGGAAGGCTGAAAGGCAAGCGATACGAGCTTTAACGGGGGCGCTTGATCTTCCCGAAAATGAATTCCTAGAAAACTACAAAATAAGCAAAGAGATGGTGCTATATTTGTGTAGGCAATTAGATGAGGATCTGTCTCCTAGGTCTTCTCTTGGTCTACCTGTTCTTGTGAAAGTAAGTTCAATCTGTTTATAGCTTAAGCACACTTTCGCCAATTAACTATTATTGGATCTAACAATGCCTATTAATCTGCAGATTCTTTGCTCGCTAAAAGTCCTGCTCACAGGGCATTACCAAAGAGGTGTTGGTCAAGAACAAAATATTTGTATTGGCCAAACCACAGTCAGCAAGTTTTTAAAACAATTTGTTATTGCTGTGAATACAAGGTCAGAATTAAACTACCTTTTCAAAATATCAAAGTTTGAATGACTACCTTTCTTGCTGTTATACACATCTCATTTATTTATATTATTTCAGACTGAAACCACAATGGATTTGTTTTCCTAATACGGAGACAGCAAGGCAGACTGTGGCATTTGGCTACCATAGCAGATTTGGCCTCCCAGTCACACTTAAGAAGCATTCCAGTCATAGAAAACTATGTTATTTTAAATTAATAAAACCATTATGAACATGAAAACTTACTTTTTTCTTGACGCCATTATAAATTTACAACACGCGACAGACTAAAACTAATAATTAAGTATACTCTTCGTATGTACATATGTAGTCTTTGGTATTATATATCAATGTTATGGTAAAATGTTTCGTTACTGCTTTGAACTACGTTAAAAAAAACAAATTGTGCATTCTGACACATTTTTTTCGATAACTAAACGTATTAGTAACATTCGATTATCAACATCACTATTTATTTTCCGTTGCTATGGAAAGGCTATCTATGTCTTTGTCTTCATAGAAACACGAGTCTACGGGTCGCTTCATGCTCGGGCAGAAGAGATGTCAAGTTGGATAGAAAGAACTTTGTCTATTCTTCGTAGAATAGAGATAGAATTGATCATGCTACGGGTGCAGAAGTGAAAATTACCCATTTTGTTTTTTTTCATTAGTAATGTGTGGTACCTAGTATATTTTGACTTGCAATAAGGTGTACGATGTACGAATTATTCAATATAATATTTAAACTTTATAGAGTTAAAATAAGGGGCGGCGGATTTCCGATTAGCCCCGGGCGGCGAAAAGCCACGCTACGCCACTGCCAGCACTTTGCATTCAAGTCTTGATTTAAATTCTGCTGGAATAGTTAATTAGCTCAAATAAATATATTTAATTAGCTCAAATAATTGTCAGTCTCAAATACATTTATTAAATTAGCTCAAATAATTGTCATAGATTTCCGCAAAGTAACGCCTGATTCTATAAAGTGACTGGTAATTAGTGTACGATACATAAACACGTGGTTGTGCTCATGATAACAAATAATTTTTACAATGCGATAAAACCTGTAATCGCGAAAAAAAGTCAACTGTTCAGTACATTTATGTTTGCCTAATGTACAGAACAGCTGATATTTTTGTTCGCGATTTTGGCTTTGCTCCCATAATAAAAACTGTTTGTTATCAGTAGCACAAACACCTGTTTAGGTATCGTACTCTAATTACCATTTACCCTATATAACTTAAAACTCATTTGTCAAATCGATGCTCGTGAAAGCGAAAATCGATAAATAATCGGCAAGTTAGACACCGCAATAATGAAGATTTCATGAGTTTCGTTATAAATAACGATATGCAGCCTATGGACGAACATAAGTACCTACTTGGAACCATTTATCATGGCGACAGTGATTTATGAAGTCCTTTGTAATATGTGGAGTAAGATTACTATGAAACACGGAACGCTGGTGAAGTTGTCTTGAGCCTAAACATCGCGAAGTATCACTTTTCATATTGCAAGTATCAAGATTTATTGTCTTGAGTGTGTGAAGAGAGTATGTCCAGGTTTAAGAACAATAGGATGGGTCATCAGAACGTGCAGTCCGCATTAAAGTCGCGTAACACATTTATTGAGTAATATGCTAAAGGAAAACGGACTGGTTGTAAAACAAAGATAAAATAAACTATAAGTTATTACCTGAAATGCTGGAAAACAATGGATCGAATTGTTTTATGTCTTTTTAGTTACAAGTAGCAATAGTGTTAATTGACTTTTGTTACTGATTGTAAGCACCAACTATTTCGAAACCTTTTATTTCAGAAATTGTTGGTTGGAATGTTCACGCTTACTTAATAAACGTTATTGCGCGACCATAAGTATAAAATGGACGTTTAATGTGATTAACATTTGGATTTATTTAGTCTAACGTAATTAACTTGAACATGCTGCGTCAAGGGATGCAGGTTCGATTTCCGCGCGGAACAAATATTTGTATGGCCTACATGTATTTGTTCCGAGTCTTGTACTTTGTGTATGTAAGCTTTTGTTTGTAAACGCACTCATAAACTCACAATACAGGAGAAATCCCATAAAGTGAGACAATGTCTTGAAAACAAATATTAATTAGTACTTTTGTGAATTGTCTCTGTATATAAAAAACTTTTTACAAAAAAAATAACCGCCTTCAAAAACTAAAAACCCAATAATAACTAAAATTTCGGAAGTCGGTGGCTTCTCTTCTGCCATTCAATTTGTGTTACCACCGACTTCCGAAATTTTAGTTATTATTGGGTTTTTAGTTTTTGAAGGCGGTTATTTGTTTTTGTAAAAAGTTTTTTATTTTTTACTTTTTAGTGTCGAGTTAAAATTTAGTCCTGTTTAAAATGAGCCCAAACACGACTACTGTGCTGTAATTTCAAGGTTTGTACTTTTTCTAATGCTCCTGGCTTCAGCATCAGGTCTCTATGTACTTCGGTGTTCCTCATTAACAGTACGTTTATCCACACATCGAGCCCTTTTCAATGAGCCTAAACACGATATATCTGCTGTTATTTGTCGAGGAGTTAGTTTACTCTGCAGACTATCCTGACTGCAGCATCAGGTCATGACTTGATGATCATGAGCCCAAATGTGGCAAATGCCCTATCAAACATCAAAACAATTTACTAAAACAGTCCTTGCCTGTTCGAGTAACTTCTTACTGTTAAGGAGTTGTACCTTCCATCATCAGCTCAGCTAACTGAGATGGTGACAACCATACGCAAATACACAAGATACTTCATAAAATATGCGAAAAACAATAAGTGAGCCTATAAAATTTGAGGGTTGCCTTCGATTTCTCTAAGATCCCATCATCAGATCCTAACTTGGTGACAATGGGACCACCTCAGAACTATCTGCTTTCGAACAAAAAAAGAATTTTGAAAATCCGTTGACAATTGACGGAGTAATCGATGAACAAACATACAAAAAAAACATACAAACAGCCGAACATAGTACCTCCTCCTTTTTGTGAAGTCGGTAAAAAACCAAAAACATCTCTCAACATCATCTCTGAAAAATTATAAACATCCACAGTTTCTTTATCTACATGTTTCATTTACATTTTAAAACTTCAAGTACATTTAGACGTTCATTTCAAAACTGAATAATGAGAACTGAGGTTGCAACTCAGGCCGCCTAACAATCAGTCTAGCGCTAACAATCAATGTAACTGAATATCGCAATCAATCATGAAACAATTGTGTTTTGTTTACGTGGCTCCAATTTGAAAAGGTACCTAAGTA
The DNA here is from genome assembly GCA_033675125.1 of Athetis lepigone. Lineage (NCBI taxonomy): Eukaryota > Metazoa > Arthropoda > Insecta > Lepidoptera > Noctuidae > Athetis > Athetis lepigone. The sequence continues at coordinate 4,451,215 of CM066239.1, forward strand.
CTTAGGAATCTAGTACTTACCTAAACAGAACAGACTAATGGTCTTAGGTACAGTTGGGTTCAATAGTTCAGACGTTCTCAAAGTGTAATTGAGCGTCATTATATATGTTATTATAATACACTATTGCTGTGTAGTATGTAATTACACTTGAGTGATCAGCTGTGCAATTTTATGCCAAGATAAGGCCCACAGTCGTAGTAGCATACGCGCGTTCGTCATTAAATACGCTTACTGTGCAGTGTATGCTTGCTTGCAGCTTACGTAAAAACTATGAAATTCTGTCCACGGAGCGGCAGCATTGCGCCGAGAGTACGCCTCCAATTTCACCAACAGAGTTTTATATCGTTTTGCATGTAAGCTGCAAGCTGACGTATAATGACGAATACGCGTCTATGCAGCTACGCCCCCGTAGACAGTGGGCTTATTTGACAATATATTCGGGTTACTTGGGTAATACAAACTATACCCTATACTTACTAAACTAATAATCATATTGCTTTGCATCGAACACGCAAATGTTTTGACAAATACTCCAATTAAAGTCGCACTTTAAATAAACTTTGCTTAGTACGTGCTTACATTGAGCTATTTTACGGTTACCGTCGCGTCGCACAACTGTCAAACTACAACGGCGAGGTAGAGATTAAGAATATTTAAACTATGAGTATGTGTAGAGTCAACACTAGAGGTGGGCGTTAAATCAATAAACTGTTTTTATTAACGGCTTTTAGTACGTCAACGAATTAACTGTTTTTCTTCAATGACAAAACCTGTTAAAAAATTCAACCTAATAAATTTTGTCAACGTTTTCGCAACTCGCAATGAAATAATATTCTGTTTTTCTTCAATGACAAAACCTGTTATAAGATTCATATTATAAAAAACCAAAAAAAAAAACAGCTAAATTGATTACCAGTGTACATAAAATGAAATGAACTTTTAAGTACGCCTGGATATTTATCTATTATAGATTTTAGATCCAGTCAGTCCTAAGCCTAAAAAGGGTGCGAAGGAAAGGTCATTTCATCAAAAAAACTTAATATTTCAAAACAGATAAAGTTGCTTTCGAAGTTGCGAGCGAAAACATTGACATAATATTAATACATTAATTTAACTTAATACATTAATGTAATGAAAAATCTAAAAGGAGAACTTTCAAAAACCCGTTAACGAATTAACGGCTTTTTCAACCTGTTAACAATTGACGATTAATGTTAAATTAAATTAATTTAAAAACCGTCAATGACACATCTCTAGTCAACACTACGTAGTATAAAACAAAGTCGCTAGTTTAGCAATCTACATCTGTGCTAGTATTATGTATTAGTAAATTTCTCCCTCTAGTAAAATGATTATTAGAAATTGCTGTAAATTGTAACTAAGAAATATATGCTTAAGCATTAAGCAAATAGCTTTTGCCATCGAAGGGATCTATTCTAATTCATTGTTAATAACTTGGAGGGTTGGTGATGTTGCTTATATTCAATACTTACTTTTGTTATACTTGGGTTTTCGTAAGCGAAGCCGAGGGCACAACACGTCTTATTATATCACAGTAATGTTGCGCTCTAGCATGTAATTACACTTGAGTGGCCGACTGTCTAGTTCTATTGTCTTTAGGCAACATAATGTTACCGTTACATATATACAGTCGCGGTCTGAAAGTCGTTACCACCATAAGGATCACAATTGCATGCACACATTAAGGCCACAAGTTCTAAATGTCTATTTCATGATAATTTGATTGATCATAGATAATTTTTTTCTAATAATATGACAATCAATCGCTTTAGGTGATGGACTGACTACTAAAAAGGTTTGATATACAGAAAACCTACTTTGAAAAACATTTTTTTTTAAATAAGAATATGAAGAAATAATAAATAAAAGTTTAAAAAAATCTTTATTCAAAATCTGGTATAACATCACTCCGCAGCTATGACTAATTTAGTTTTTTGAATAAGAATATGAAGAAAAATAGCACTGAATAAAATCTTTGGTAAATACTATCTGACCCCCGCGGTTTTACCCGCGTAGTTCCCGTTCCCTTGAAATTAAATAAAAGACTTTCCTATGCCCTTGCTCAGGCTATAGACTAACTCTGTACCAAATTTCATTTAAATCGTTTCGGTAGTTTTGGCGCGAAAGCGAGACAAACAGACAGTTACTTTCGCAATTATAATAGTAGTATGAACTAGTACGGATCCACAGCTACGACCATTTAGTTTTTTAAATAAGAATATAAGGAAATAATAAATCAAATCTTAAAAAATCTTTATTCAATATCAAGTATAACATTACTCCGCAGTTACGACCAGTGCATAGATGCAACAAGACACGCGCATAGATCAGTATTTCTGGTATCACTCGAGCACAGCGTGATCTATCTCGTAGTAGGCATCATCACTTCTTCCTGAATCATTTCCATGATCTATTATTTGGTCTTCTTCGCCGTGACATCTTATTCAAACCTCACAGTAAATCACAATAGTTATAATGAATTTCGTGATAAGGCACTAATGATATAAAACTATGTCCATGTTCAAAGATTGTCCCTTGTTCCAGGGTTAAACTTGCCATTTTATTTCGATATGAAAAAAAATATTTCGTAAAATTTTACTCTTGTTTAGACGACGTTCAAACGATATTTTTTGACAAATGTCAATTCAACAAATTAAGGAAAGAGTTTCAAAGCACTTACTTTGGCACTATACCTGTCACTGTTACACAACTGCCAAACGTCAAGTGCACGATAGAGACGAAACATGGCTAAGCCGTCGCCGTTGCTTAGTAACGTCTTTGTTATTCTCGTTGTATCATTTTGCATAATAACTTCTAAAAGGTAACAAGTCACATGATATGGCATTTTAGATATTAATGAAAAAAGTGTGATATAGAATGTACTTTCAAAATTGGTAAACCTTTTCAGACCGTGACTTTACAAGAAGGTTTAAATAGGTATATGTATACTTTACTAAACTATATTAAGTACCTCTAGCTGTCCCCTGCGGTTTTACCCACATAGTTCTCGTCCCCATCTGATTTTTGGGATATAGACTATCCTATGTCCTTTCTTAGGCTATGGACTACATCTGTGCCCACCAAATTTCATTAAATTCAGTTCAGTAGTGTGTATTTTGATACTTTCTTAAAATGAGCTAATCTTTGGAATTACTAGTAGGATTTCAAACAACTTTTAACCTAACTTTTTGTGGGATATAACGTCGAGAATAGGGATGACGACAGCATTAAAAAAATGGCATTCTGTTTAGTCCGTCTGATAGATCGGCCGAAAATACAGGACTCGTATTTTTTGCTTGATCAAATTAATAAAAAAATACAAAGATAAAGAGCAACAAAGTTCCGGAGAGGGGGCTTTTGACGTCACCGTCCTGCAAAAATTGTATCAAATCGTGACGTCATGCGCAATTTCAACGCACTGTATCGTCGTCATTTTTCGTTTAAGAGAAAAAAGAAAAAATACGTGTCCAAAATTTTTTGATAATCTATCTGACGGACTAATTACTTTTTTTTTGTCTTCTCGCCTATTCTATAGGCATGCAGCCCAGGCATATAGCTAGAAGAGTTATATTTATAGGTAATATTATATTAAATGTGACCTACGTTTTAGAATAATACACACTATGTAGATTTAACTTTGCAAAGAAAAACAAGCACATAAAAAGTTATTTAAATCTCTTTATTATAAAGTAGTTACTTATTTACTGTAACATAAACTATTATTTAGTATTCATTACCTTAAAAATATAATTAAAGTTTGTATAATTAATGACTTTAACAAACGCGAAATCTTTTAAAAGACTTTTATGTTGGTTTATAACAGGTGACTATGTATTTTAATATTTTATTTGAAAACAAAAGAATACTTAACTACTGCTGGTGTATTTTAAGTATTAAAATAACTAGTGTAGGGTTCTAAATTCACTGAAAAGAGCCGCGATCCGCGGTCGCGTCATGCGTCACGAGCGTCATTTATTCAAACCATACTATTTATTATACCAATACAAATAGAGTTTTAAATGCTTCTTTGAACCTGGAATTGCCTGCCGTAACCCTGCTAGCTTCTATCATTTCGGTATTGTATTTTGTCACCACATTTGTGGAGGGTATTATCTCCATACTTGTGCGTTTAGTTGGTGTAGACGCATGAGACAGATCACCTTTGTCTCTATGATGTCAATCTACGAAGGCTCTGGTAATCTATGACCACTTAATATTAGGCAAGTTGCCAGTTTGTTTGTCATCTAATGATGTAATAAGTATAAGTCTAAAGGTCATAGCTCATTAGAGCCACCCGGCAGCCACTCCGCACCGCCTCGCCTCCTGCGGCTAGTATTCTTTATATGGACTTGTATGGGCATGCGCTCACTGTATCAACTCCGTAGCGCCACCGTATCGCCTCGGTTATAAGGCGAGTCGGTGCGGAGTGGCTGCCGGGTGGCTGTAATATGCGATGACCTTAATGGACACGCACTACTACGACCATCATACAATTTTATTATGGAACAAAAAATGGATAAAAATCACGGTTCGCGTATGGGGATCTAAATTTAACCTTTCAACGACCAAGCGATAGCCGGCTGTCGCGCTGCTATTGTCTTACTATTGTGTCTCGAAGCACGTGTGTTCGAAGGTTTAAATTGTAACTTACATAATTGAACCCTAAAAACTAAGCGCCTTACTAATAAACGCTGCATAAAGTTATGACAGGTTTATACGTCAAAAAATGTATAGTTACACAGGCTTTATCCATTGCATAACTTTACACAGTGATTATTAGTAAGAGCATAAGTGTGTGTTGAAATAGTGAAAAGTAGGCTAATTCTTATTACTTTTTTTTGCGGTTTTGTTTGCTTGACACATTTATTAGCGAGCCTACAATATCCAACCGTTACTGGTTATACAACGGTCTTATTAATACTAGGCCTACTTGTGCTTTCATGCAAGGTTTCTTAATTTTGGGGTTCCCTATGAGAAATCGGAAGCAAAATCTAAAATTCTGTATAGCTTGCATGTCTTTAATTGACGCATCAAGGCCTAGATCTAATAAGTATTAGGAAAAGGCGAGAGAGATGATGATGATGGAGCAGTCATTGGATGATTTCCCACTCACCAAAAAAAAAAAAAAAAAAACAAATATATATATAATATAAGTAAGGTTTATTTAATTTGCCTTTAGAGATTTCCAGTCAGTAAAAGTGTTTTTTAACCGACTTTAAAAAAAGGAGGTTCTCAATTCGGATGTTTGTATTCTTTTTTTTTTTAAGTTTGTTCGCGCTTATCGTCGTTTACCAACCGATTTGAACAATTCTTTTTTTGTTTGAAAGGGTAGACTTCCCAAATGGTCCCATTGTTATCAGGTCCAGGATCTGATGATGGTATCATGCCGAAATCGAGGACAGTCGGTTTTTTTTTGCAAAAAATTATGTTGTACATAATCAATTACAGCTATTTGCTAAAAAGTTAAAAAAAATATTATTTTTGTTCTTTACACGATATAAAAAAATTTACAATAATATTTGCAATACGGAACCTTAGTTACATAACCACCATTCGCATTCAGTATTTCGGCCATTTTTTTACTATCTCGTCACGGGTCGGGTGACTGCTGGGCAGAGAATCGAGCCCGTATAATTATATTATTTAACCCAAACTGGACGTCAAGTTAGCCAAGTGAAAGACGACAACCGGCCACCGTAGGCACGGGTCTGCGGACGGCGAGCGCTGGGTAGCTCGCCACCCGGCTAGGACCAGGCCAGGCACGTTTTGTTCCACGCGCTCCTCAAAGAGCAGTCAGCAGTTATAATAGTTACCGTGGCCCCGGAACATAAAGGGCAACCGAAGGAAGAAAGACTGTCATGCCCTCCAGACCCGCCCAGGACGGGAGAAGTCATTTGATGATTTCCCACTCACCAAAAAAAAGTTTGTCAAGTGGTAGTGCCGCGACCTGCTTGTCGTAATTAAAAGATGTCTCGTTTCACCGTATTCATTAACCTAATTTAGATTTCAACAGGTTTTTATTTATACAACAGACTAGACTGGGTAATTTGCAGACAATGGACAGTCTAAATAGCTGAAGAAAGAACAGGAAATTGTATTGTTTAGGAACTTCGTGACGTCAAGGAATAATTATAGGAATTATGGATGGAAATTAATAATACCCTTACTTTCTACCCTTAGAATGGCTTAAAATAAACATACTTAGCGGGGGTAAGAAAAAATAGAAAATTGCGCAGAAAATTAGAAAAAAAATATTAATGACTATTTTAACATCCGGATGTGCAATCGCGGGTGTCAATAGTTATTCTAATACACATCGATTTAAGGAGTAAAATATTATCATGTTTTTAAATTCAGAAATCAAGAAGCAGTTACATTTCCTCATCGTCAATTTCGTCATTCTCATCTTCGTCATCTCGTAATTTCGTCAATTTCATCGTCAAAAAACATTAAAACAATTATTCACTTATCAAACAATTATTACAGTTGCTACTTTTCTCGTTTCTGTACTTTCTAGCAATTAAACGTAAAGATTTGTCATAGATTTTAGGGCTATGTGTGCTTAGCGTCACAGGGCTTATAGACTTCTCTTTTAAACATTCGAAGACACGTGATTCAAGACACAATAGACATTAGAAAGACAAATACAGCGCGACAGCCGGCTGTCGCTTGGTCGTTGAAAGGTGAAACGGTTTTTCCCATCTTTAAAAAACTTGTAAATAATAAAAAATAACTACTGCAACAACAAATAATAAAATAAAGTAACGATATTTTAAGGGTGAACATTATTCTATATTTCTTAGATATAGATATATTAAAAAAAAAAAGATATATAAACATGTCTCATTCGGCGGGCTTTTGCTCTATACTAATATTATATGGAGAACTCACACAATCGGGTCGTATTTGGCCTGGATTTTATTTAATACTAGCTTTTGCCCGCGACTTCGTCGGCGTGAAATAATAGTTCCCGTTCCCGGAGGATTTCCGGGATGAAAACTATCCTTTGTCCTTTCTCGGATCCCAGACTATATCTGTACCAAATTTCATTCAAATTGGTTCAGTGTTTTAGGCGTGAAGAAGAGACAGACAGACAGAAAGACAGACAGACAAACAGAGTTACTTTCGCATTTATAATATTATATAGTACGGATAATGAAGCTAAAGAGAAGAAGTTCTTAATTGTTTGTTTAAACCGTCTAATTTCCGGAACTACCAATTGGGTTTTTGTTTATGATATCCTGATTCATGGGGCTAGTTTAGTGTGTTTCATTCATAATTATGGAGATTGTAACCGTTTGAGACAATAAACATTTTTTTTTAATCAACCATTGACCCGCAAAAGCGGAAGCAGTATTTAAAGAGGTGAGTCAGTAGTCAGTAGTAGAAAATATTTTTGCAACACAAGTATTTGTTCAGACAGTCAAACGAAAGTTTACATGTTTCCTCAGACTTTCAACAATTTTCTGTTTGTTCGTAATTTATACACATTTCTCATTATTTAGTGTAAACCTTTGAAGTCGGTACAAATGTGTGAGACAAGGCGCTGCCTCTGATTTATTCACGATCGTCTGGCAAACGGATGTTAAGACCACAAAACAGGACGTTTCTCGTCTTTGTAAATAAAAGAGCAATGTATGTAGGTTCGTTCAAATATTATAATTAATTAAATGTTTAACGTGTTGTGATTAACGAAGTCGTTACTAGTTCGGAGAGAAACATTGTGCGGCTATCTATATTTTACACCACGCGTGGCAACTGTGTGGAATCTTTGATGACTTTATCCATATTTTTTTGTGAAGAAGTTTTAAAAAGTCTTTATTAGAAATAGTTTTGTAGTGCACTTTTTGATTTTTCTAATATTCTGTATCGATTAAAATAATTTCCTTTACTGCCCCGCTGAAAGCCTTCATCATCGTTTGATGGTTTATTATTAATGTTATTGGCAGAATTGTGGTGTCTTTTCCACAAAGGCTATCAATTAAGAGTTGAAATTAAAGTTGAAGCTTCCATCATAAATAAAATCTAGTATGGAACTTTTATTTTGAGCTCACAATACTAATCTAATCCAAAAAATGAATTAAGTACCTACGTAACTCAACACTTTATTTCATGAATTTCAAAACTCCAAGAATGTATAAAAATAAAATAAGCATTATTATAATATGTGGCGTTACTGCGCTGCCATTCTAGGTTATTGAGTTATGAATATATAATATTACACAATTTGCATAAAACAGCTGAGCATAACTAGCGCATAAGAATTATTCAAGGGAAACTCGTTTTAAGATGGCATTGATTTGTTTTGGTTTTTTTTTCTCATCATTCTCATCTCTAATTATAGCCACTTATGCAACCATTTATATATTGGTTACGGTAGTTCTTAAGGCTTAAGTTCAGTCAAAACTAATTAAGTCACTAAGATTTATATGTCGTTTACGAATATTCTAGATGATGAATATTTAACATGCGTTATTTTTAGTTTCAGATGTATATAAAGCTATATAACTTCAGAGTAGTTTCAGATGTATATAGAGCTATATAATAATAATAATAATAAACCCGCAGGGCAGCTTGTGGCGAGCTGTCGGGCAGTAGCGACCCCGTGGACCTGACCTCCTGGGAGACCCTTTGTTCTTCATCTCTGGCTTGCCTTAACTGGCCGGCCAGAGTGAGCACTGACGAGGAACAAGGCTCCCACCTCACTCTTGCCTTAATTGGCTGGTTTGAGTGGAGATTCGCAAGAGCAAAGGAGACAATTTTTTTTGTTCGGGGATTAGGCCCACCACAAATTGTGGCATTTATTAATGAAATGCACGTTAGTTTATTCCTTATAATCTCTAGATTACAGTGGCAATATTAGCAAAACTCTAAGTAACCGGAATACTGGGAAATACGACAGTCAAAACATGACTCTCATAATGACCTAAAATCTCACAAGAGCGATTATTTAATGAGTGAATAGGTTTCCTAGGTATTTTATGTTAGAATAGTGCACTTTCAATAATAATATAGGTGTAAATGACATAAAAACCTGGCTTTGGTGTGATTTTTTTTCGATTATTCTTTTACTGTGGACGCCAATGCTTTTATAAGTAAAGTTGCTGCACATTTCGTTGAAATCGAGCTGTACAATTGTTACAACAGCTTTATATATTATGCACTGTATCTCCAGAAGCCATTTTTCTTACATCTATTGAATAAAAATACGAAAAGAACAGAAGAAGCACTTATCTGACTATCTAGAAAACTGTTGGAAACTATTAGGCTAAGTTTACATGACCGCGAGAAGCCGCGCGTCGCCGCGTGGTTGAGGCCCTGTCCAGGAAGGCGAATTCGCCGCGATTCGACTCGCGCGAATTCACTCGCGGGTAGGCAAGATACTAGGCACCAATACATCGCGTCCACAAGCATCGCGCGACTAATAAACTCGCGCGTGACTCGCGCGTAATGCGCGCGAGTCGAGATACTAGGGCCGCCTTGTTGCGTCCAGATTTCGCGCGAATTTCAGAGCGAGTGCACGTATAAAAGAGAAAAAGAAGGAAATACGACTCGCGCGTACGTACGCTCTATACGCGTAGACTCTGGACGCAACAATCGCGCGTATTACGCGCGAGAGAATCGCGGCGAATTCGCCCTCCTGGACAGGGTCTGAGGCGTTCGCATGATGATGTGCATACCAGTCCGGATGTCAATGTTGCTTGAGGAGGGGGCAATTTGCTTATGGATTTTATACCGAAGGCTGAGTCGTCGAAGAAAATGACAAAAACAATAAAAAAGCTTTCTTGCATCCTATTTTAAATGAAAGTCTTTCACTTAAAATAGGATGCAAGAATGCTTTTCAACGAACGTAGAATGCGCGGTAATGTCTACGATAATTGCTGCTTACTTTGGTCTTGTACCGCGCGGTTAGTGGTACAGAGCGGTTTCGCGCGGTCGTATGAACTTAGCTTAATAATGTAGTCTGTCAGTGTCAAACTGATTGAAACTGTACCACAGAGCATCTACAACGGAATGTTAATTAGGTACGTTTCGTTTCACATAATATATTTAAATTCACGTTGAAATAAATGTAAAAACGCTCCTCAACATGCATTTTTCCGTAATAGTTTTTTACTATTATTTCATTATTCCCGTTAGATATCTATATAATTTTTAGTGGGTTAGTTATAATAAGGTGATGACTTGTTTCATGCGTAAAATTATTAATAAAGGGGTCCCGAGTTACGTAAAGTTTAAAGATAAATAATAATAATAAATCTTTATTTCACTCTTCACAAAGTAGGTTCAGTACAAAAGGTTTCACATAAAACATACAAGAATAATGAAAAACTTTGTGAGAGTCTGGAGTCCATACTAGGATACCCTGTGTGACGGATCACCAGGCTCTCACCCCAAAATACCGATGCTAAACCGTCTGTACTTAATTTCAAACAAAAGATAAAAAAAGAAGAAAAATATAAACTAGGATATAGACTAGAACTTTAGACTGTAGCCTCTATAGCTTTAGACTAGGCCGTTTGTCAATGTAATCAACGTAACTGTTGTAATTACTGATTAGCTGGTTTTAGTACTACTAAGCTTGATTCAACCGATAAACCAATCTACATCCCGAGAATATGTTTGACGAGTAGTAATCACGCTAGAAGTAAATATATAATAGTAAAATAAAGACATTCATTAAAGACCAATTCATTATAGACGTCAATCACATAAACTTTAATGGACCTGCACAGTGGAAATCCATTTATCTGATGTAAATGCAATTAGTTCTCGCTTCCCACGTTCAAGAAAAAGCAATAAGCAACTGAATATAACATTTCCCTCTTTATTACAGGTGGCGAATCCGACCACATATTCCATCTACATGGATACAGTTTCCACGTAGTCGGCATGAAGGAACTCCACAGAAGTTATGACAGCGAAACCATCAAGAAGATGAATGAAGAAGGTACATTATTTAACAAAAATCTCGTGGACCCTGTGGTGAAAGATACTATAGTAGTGCCCAAACACGGTGCGGTTGCCTTACGTTTCAAGGCTGATAATCCTGGGTTCTGGATGATGAGAGACGAAAGGTCCTCTCATTGGACGAGGGGCTTAGATTTCATACTAAAAGTAGGCGAGCAAAGTGACTTTGTCCAAGCTCCTCCAGATTTCCCCAAGTGCGGGTCATATGTGGGCCCCGAATATTTCCTAATATGAGTCCGGTCGCGCGGTCGATACTAAAGTTACCTTTAGATTGTATTACTGCTCAATTTATTTATTTGATTTGTGATATGTTTGTTTAGGTTATTCATTTTGTACGGCTAAATTGGTTTCCGATTGAAAAGTAAATATTGGTGCCGATTCTCTTGTGCACAAACTATCGTAAATTTAAGTTAAGTGCATCTTTCTCTTTCCTTTTAATTAAGAAAAGGACAGAAGATCAAATATTAGTTAAGTCCTGTCAAATTTAGACACTCCATAGATAATTTAGAAGCAATTTAAAAACATGGCGTCTAAATATACGTCAATTTTCATCAGGCGCTGTCTAATTTGACAGGATTAAACTAAAATGTATCTTCTGTCCTTTTCTTTAAAAAATGGAAAGAGAAAGATGCACTTAACTTAAATTTACGATAGTTTGTGCACAAGAGAATCGGCACCATTGTCGCTCAATAAGTTTGGGTTGAAATGGGGAATACCAAGTCATATAAATATCTTCGGCATGATCGATGCTTTAATAGTTCGTTTGATGGCACAATTTAGTTTTAAATGATAAACTTGATCTGACTAACTAATAAATACGATTCCATTTATTTGTATCTATGTAAATAAAGTATATTTTAATGTTATTCGTGTTTTATTCCCTTGGGAAATTTGAGTGCGTTTGCTAGTATTTGGTGGCCATTTTGTCGATAAATCATTCGGTTACCTTCACCTAATGTTCTGTCGAATTTAGGTGAGTGAAGAATAGAATAAAAACGAGAAACTTTATCTTCGTTGAGTGGCCACTGCCCAAATAGTGAAAGTGTGCGTAATTGTGGTACAAGAGGTGCCCACAGCAAGTGCCTCTGAATGGCGAAGCGCCGCCGGGCTGCGGCTATTCGAAGCGTGTTGCCTCCGCTTTTGATGGAAAATTTACGTCGGAAACAAAAGACTGTTTGAGTGAACGGAACTCTTGTCGGTAGTTGAGGAAAAAATATAATGATGTGGTTGCTTTCACGGTATGAAGTGTGATGGGACTGACGGATGGTAGCGTTACATTTTGTTCCCAGATGATTTAGCGGAAGATGTTTTTGATAAAATAAACTTTCTCTTTTCTAGATTCGACAAATATTTACAGGATTCAGTAACTTACTTCATAATTCCCGATGAGAAAAGAGAATTTGTATGTTTTTATGTTTTAATAATCATTACATTTAAATCTACATAAAGACGATTCTTTTGTTAGACGTCACTACATTACGTTAAAGTTATATAACTTATCCATAGCACCGACAAAAAGTTAATGTTGTAATTGTTATAGAAGATTAGCTATTATTAGCATACAAAAGATGTAAATATGTATGGCGTATTTCTTTTTTATCGTGGTTCTAGAATCATGACATTCAATTCATACTTTATTTGTAACTAGCTTTTGCCCGCGACTTCGTCCGCGTGGATTAATAGTTCCCGTTCCCGGGGGATTTCGGGAATAAAACTATCCTATGTCCTTTCTCGGGTCCCAGACTATATATGTACCAAATTTCATTTAAATCGGTTCGGTGGTTTAAGCGTGAAGAAGAGACAAACAGACAGAGTTACATTCGCATTTATAATATTAAGTGCGGATAATATAAAACCCGTTTAAATGCACTTGGCACTATAATCTCAATCAAGATAACTTTGAATGTTCTCTACATAAAAAACCTTAATAAAGATGCTGTGAGATTCTATACAACATTTTCCTTATAAAATAATTACATCTTCGTTTAAATAAATTATCTGAATTTAAAAAGATTTTGTGAGAGCAAATGTAAATTTTTATTTACTTTCTGCTTACACGCATCATAAAGTGCTCGCCACACAAAAGTCTTAGCTCGGGCGTATTAAAGATAACAAACAATAGCCTAATAATAACGCCGCGTTAACGCGTTTAGTGTAGCGGGGTCTTTATATAAATTGACGTAAATGTTGAAATTATTTTAATGTGAAACAAAAATGGCGGTCTGTCGGTTAACTTTTACCAGTGTGCCAACATTCAGTGATTCATAGGTCAGACAAATATGGTTAGTGCACAACATTGAGAATTTACTTAGCTTCTGCTATTCATGTTCGTCAACCGCATGTTCTATTTACTTAGCTCGGTCTAAATACTGTTTCTAAATGACAGCTTTCAAGTGTATATATTACGTATTATGTAGTTGTAATGCAATGTATTTGATATTTTTCTTTCTTTCTATTTTTCTTTCTGACATATTTTTTTCTAGAACTACTAGTGGCGCAATCTTGACTTTAATTTGCCAATATTAAATTATCAATTTTCTTGATTTAAAGGATAGATGTATTATATGTTTTCACCAATGTTATGATGTTTATGTAATACTAATTTTAGTTTATTTTAGTCCCGCCCTAACAATTTTATTTGGAATTTTTTAAAAGTGTATTGGACTCTGTTTAATAAAAGGATACGAAGTGTCTCTCCATCCCTTAAATATATAAGTTTTAAAATAAAATAAAGTAGTCGTTCACTAATATTGTTTATTTAATTGACTACTTTATTACTAGGAGACGGCTAGCGATAGCCTAGAATATATTTAAACGCTAATTTGCAACTTATTATAAACTTGCTAGCAAATTCATTTTGTTATCAATAACCTGTCAATCATTTAGAATAATATTAAGCCGGTGAAAAAACTAGCTTCTAATTGGTCCATTTTGGTTATTAGAGTGTGAATAGACATAGTTTTTTTTAACTATTAAATCTTAATTAGAGACAGGTGTTAAAAATACTACGAAGCTGAAAGTACGGAATATGTTATTTTCACCACTACATTGTGATTTAGTTCGAAATGCTTGGAAACTTTTCTCTCTGGCCATAACGAAGGTCAAAGATCCAACTTCTTTTTTATTATATAGATACATGTCTTTTTTCCACAAAATCCGGATTTAAATGTTCATGTCAAGTTTTCATATGAACAAAATTTTGCATTGCGCTACAATTACCAGCTATTTATTTAAAAGAAGTTTAGTGTAGGTAACATTAAGCAAAAAAATTTAGCAACATTTTTTGCTCAAATTGTGTTGATAACGCAATTTGAAAATATGTAAGTATAAAATACGTAGATTTATTTTTCAGCAAGCTTTTGCTATTTCCTAAGAGCATTAATTTCGGCCACCAACAAATTATTACGTAAATAATTTCCGTTTTTTGTTGCAACGTAATGGCACTTGTATTGCAAATGATGCAAAAGACACTGAGAATGTTATACCGCCTTCTTTATGAAGACTAGCTGTTCCACACGGTTTCACCCGCGTAGTGGTTTTTGGTCAACTGCTCCGCTCCTTTTGGTCATAGCGTGATGTTAATATAGCCTATGTTACTCAGTGACAATGCAGCATTGTGATGGTGAAAGAATTATCAAAATCCGTCCAGTCGTTTTTAGTTTATTTTTAACTCATTTATCTTCTTATATATAAAATTCTCGTGTCAAGATGTCAGTTAAGTACATCTCCTCCGAAACGGTTTTACCGATTTTTACCAAATTTTATATACATATTCAGTAGGTCTGAGAATCGGCTGCTATCTATTTTTCGTACCCCTAAGTGACAAAGGTTGTTCACCGTTAACATTTTTAACGCGGGTGAAACCGCGGGAGGCAACTAGTATTAGTATAGAAGAACAAAGAGACTTAGATAAAAACATTGCAGATATAGAAACTAGACTCCACGGACAATTCTATTTCTTTGTTTTCATCATATAAAGTGGTATCTTATGAAGTGCTGTGCTGTTTTCAGCAGAGACCCCGAGACCACAATAGATTAAACAAGAAAATACAGATGAGAACTGTGTATATTTTGGTGCAATTTGCCAGCACTATTCAACGGCAACGATGCTGGACTAAAATACTCTACACAAAAATAGCTAGAAAAATACAATAAAAGAAAATAGAAAGAATAGGTGAATGGTGCTCAAGAATGAAATTCTTTGCACTTTCTATGTATTGTGAAAATTGAATGATACTCAATTTCTTTATTTAAAATTACTGTATTATTCTTTAATCATAGTTAAATGGACGAACTATAAGTTTCACAATAAATAAATGAATCCGAATAGAAAGTGTATGTACGTTTGTGTGTGTGCATTTTTAACTGACTTCTGAATATAAGGAGGTTCTGTTCTCGACTGGGTTCTTTTTATGTATGTTATCCGATATTTATAAATTACGAACAAGCCGTATCTATACATAATAACACACAATACATTAAAATTTTGGAAGTAGATGGCAATGCAGGACAACAAACAACGGAAGCCGCCGCGCCGTCATCCTAAACTAAAGTTATTTTTCAGTAAATAATAGCAGAGTCATAAAAAAGAAAAGAAAAGAAAATCACAGAAAAGCTCCGAACATTTATGCAAACCGGAAATTAAATTATAAGTATAAACTTTACGACATTAATAACTTTGTCTCTGGATGTCTGCAATCTACTAATTCATTGTTTTTAATGATCTTATTCAGTCAATCACGATCGCATAGCTTAAGGTTTGCTAGGTGACCCATGGCTCACTAATTGACAATCAGTAGCCTAAGTTCGCCTTGAAATTAATGAAAGAATCTAAATTTAGGTAAAATTATACTTAATATCCAATGGAATGGTTGTAAGCAACAACAAATAATACAAGGAGTTAAAATTTTTGCTCTTTTGTAAGATGCAAACTTACTAAAATGACAATTGTATCCGACGTGAGCGAAACTCTAAAGGTCAGAATATTATGTTATAATCATAATACATACACTGAATTTTTATTATTATGTTTAAAACACTGTTTTTTATAACTAGTTGTAGATTGTGGGAGACAATTATAGTCACATTACAAATCACGCATGCACACAGTCGCACTTGCATAAGGGTCTAGCGTAGTAGGTATTTCATCCATTTTAGTTTGTTTTGACTGTACAGCGGAAGTGTGACAACAGTTTACGTAGTTTTAATTATTTTTGGGATAAAATATTACCTATATTAAAAATTACAAAAATCGATTCAGTAAACGATTCTGAACAAACTATTTTCTCAAAGTGCAATAATTCAGTTACACATTGTATAATAATAATAATAATAAGCCCTGACCACCGGTAGCTTGGACCTTGTTCCCGATACCGGTGGGTTACTGTTTTTTATATTTTTAAATGTTTTTGTTTTTTTATAATAATATTTAAAAATGTAAATAATGTGTATAATTAAAAATAAATAAATGGGAATAATAATAATATCTTAGGACAACTCACACACGGTCATCTGATCCCAAGCTAAGCAGAGCTTGTGTTATGGTAACCAGATAACTGATATACATACTTATATACTTTATAAATACATACATATTATAGATAAATTACACCCAGACACAGAACAAACAATCATGCTATGTATGTACCTATTATAAAGCTGAAGAGTTTATTTGGATGGCTCCACTCTCAGGTCTGGTCTGAAATGAGAAGACCATTTACTGTTGGAATTCAATCATCAAGAAAGGCTATATAAATTCACGCTGTGACCTACAGGAACAGATAAGAAACCAAAAACGAGGGTGAAACTGCGGGAAACAGCTAGTTAACAATATTTTATAACTAGTAATTGTACATTTTAATTCGCTCGCGTTAGAAAGAGAGAAAAAGTAGCCTATGTTACTCTCCATCCCTTCAACTATCTCCACTTAAAAAATCACGTCAATCCGTCGCTCCGTTTTGCCGTGAAAGAAAGACAAACAGACAGACAGACAGACACACTTTCCCATTTATAATATTAGTATGGATAATTAAATTAAAGTATGAACATTGTAATAGGTATACGGAAACAGAAACAAATCAATTTTGACTTCTCATTATGTAAATGAATTGTTCCGTATGCTGTTTTTTAAAACAAGTTGGTTTTTAACTTTGAGAATATAAAAAGTGAAGTTAACGAGCCGTATGATTTTCCTATTAGTCTCATTTTCACGATGCACTGTTCCCGATTCTCACAGAACGAGTTGTTATTTTGTGACGGTGTTATCCAAACATGCCTTACATTTGATAATATTAGATAGGAATGTGGAGAAAATTAAAAAATTGTTATGAGGCACCACAAAAGGTTATTTTGACGGCAACTACATAGATTATGATAAATATGATCTGCACTCATATTTTGAAGAAGGCAAGTTTTTTGTTGGTCTGTAATTAATAAACTCAAAAAATACTAGACCGTGATAGAAAAAAAATGGTGTTCTTTCTGTCCATTTGTCGGGATACACTGAAAAAAATGTTCGGTCCTATCACGAATTTTTGTTGATTTTACCAAACTTCTTAAGTTGGCGTTACCAAATTTATTTGGATCTACCAAATAAATTTGGTACAACGCCAACTTAAGAAGTTGTAGAACCGCTGCAGATGTGTCAGGAGAGTCTTAGGTGAATCCACAGATTATTAATTTTAAGTTTCCAACAATTTTTATAAAAAAAATAGATGTTTTGAAAAATTAACAAAACATAGGTGTAATCTACCAAATAAATTTGGTAACGCCAACTTAAGATAGCCTATGTAATATCACGCTATGACCTACGGTAGTGGAGCACTAGACAAAGCTATGTTTCTTATAACATAAGAAAAATGCTGCAGAAACTGTTTTTAAATGGTTACATATTTTGTATTATTATGAATTAGATCATAATAATACAAAATATGTAACCATTTAAAAACAGTTTCTTTAATAAAGGTCGAGTAATCTTTGGTTGGAAGCTAGTAACTATTTTTTTTTTGTTATCTGCACTAGGTTATACGCTATTATTAAAATGTAGAATCACTAATTACTACATATTGTTAAATAGCTGTTCCCCTCAGTTTCACCCCTGTTTTTTGTGACTGATCTGCTCCGGTTGTGACTTTGTGAAAATAAGAGATAAAATACATAGTTTAATTAAAATTTTGAAGGAAAATAACATATTCAAACAAACTCAAACATTTCGAGGTCTTTTTGGAACACTGATTTTTGAAACGAAGATGCATTGTACAGTCTTCATCAACATTCGGTCATCACCATTTCATCTTTCAAAAAAAAAACATTCTCTACTTTTGACGTCCACTGTCTACCAACTGCATGTCACTTAACAATAA
The DNA here is from genome assembly GCA_033675125.1 of Athetis lepigone. Taxonomy (NCBI): domain Eukaryota; kingdom Metazoa; phylum Arthropoda; class Insecta; order Lepidoptera; family Noctuidae; genus Athetis; species Athetis lepigone. The sequence goes on from CM066239.1 coordinate 4,469,568, forward strand.
ATCTGTGTAATTACCATTCAAGAACATCAAAGAAAAATGACGCTATCAACATTTGACAAAGTATTTAATTATTTCTTCGCTTTTGTGTTTTTGGTAATTAATTCTTTTAAAAGTGAAATTCCCCTGACATTTGCACCTCATTAGTTGGGTTTTGACAAAAGTGAGGGATTGGCAGTAATGGTCATTTATTTAAGAATTCCGCTGTCCATTGTGCAACGCGGTTATAACTTGGCAGTGCGTTGTACTTCAAAACGGAACTTGTTTTGCTTTGGGAGGCTTTCACTTTTTATGTTTCGATCAATCTATAGGCACTCGAATTGTCTGTTCGCTTCCTACATTTATTTTTGTCGCGATAGTCAAGTGTTTGTAAAGAAGTTGCTAAGTAGTTGCTTGATTTCACAGTTTTATGGCTCTTTATTTCTATTTTGGTCTGGAGAAAATTATTAATATTGAAATTGCGAATCCTATCTTCTCATATTAAAACGGGTATTTTGACTAAGCATAGCCGAAATTAACACAATTACAATTAATTAAAAACATACAATTTGCAGAGCATAGTAAACTTAGGCCAATATAAATGGGGTATTTAGTCTGAACGGCACAAATCGAATGGACCGCGGGCCATTCGACCGTAAACAAAAATCATCTACGTTTCAAAGGACCGGTGATAAAATGATTTCGAAATTATTTTTTTATATTTTTTAAACATTTTATATTATTGTTGATTGTTTTTATAAGGAAGATAATTCAAATCTAAGAAAGAAAAAAAAAAGTTTTATTTCAATTTTTTAACTTTTGCACCCGAATGTACTTGATGTAGTTTATGACACTGAATTTGTTTACCAGTTTTTATCACCGGTCCTTTGGAACGTAGGCGATTTTCGTTTACGGTCGAATGGCCCGCGGTCCATTTGATTTGGGCCGTTCAGACTAAATACCTATAGCTTAGCAAGTATTTTAGCTTAGTTATGTTCCTGTTTCTTTCTTGCAGTCGTAATTTGATGATTGTATTGATTTTTTATAGTAGTAGGTAATTGTAGATGGATTTTATGTTTAACCCTTTAAAGTTTAAACTTAAAATAGGTGCAATTTGACAATCATACACATTATTCCCTTACTAATAATCACTGTGTAAAGTTATGCAATGAATAAAGCCTGTGTAACCATACATTTTTTGACGTATAACCCTGTCATAACTTAATGCAGCGTTTATTAGTAAGGCGCATACATTGTTAAGTGTTTTACATGTGATAGCACTTATTTCGTTTTTTTAGACTGGTGGAATGATTTTGACTAGACTAAGACTTAGTTTAATTAATTACGGAATACAAGGGGTTGAATCTGGAGAAGGCACGTGCAGAATTTAGTATATAAAATATATTATAATAATAGTCACTATAATTCGAGTGTACTACGTGAGCTCGACAAATGGATGGGCGTATAACGCTTGTGCGACAAAACTGTACACCGACTCACCATAGTTCGAATGCACGCTAGTGCGACACACTGAAGATCGACATCACGCAAGTGTGACAAACGGTTTCGCGACAGTAGTTCGACACTACGGTAGTGCGACACTGCGGTAGTACAACAGTACTCTGATTCGACATTCCAACTAAACTTTTTTGATACCATGAGCCATAAAAGTAAATTCAAAGATCCCAAACCGATATCAAAACCGATCACGATCTTGACGATGACTTGTACTATTGTATAAAATTCGCCGATGCAACGCCATTGCTTGTACAGCTTTAATCATGAGTGGCATTTACAAGGCTGGTCAATAGAAAGTACCTATTTGGACATCAAACTTTAACAACGTTTATTATTCTTACTGCTTTGTAATTGATTGATTGACGTCGCCAATGCTAGTAATTACACGATTACGTTTTATTTCAGTGTTAGTAATTTTCATTTAGAAAATATGAAAACTAATAAAATAGCTATTAAATAGGTTGTTTCTTAACCTCTATATACTCCGATCTCCCTCTTTTTTGTACATAATCGTTGATGAACAACTGCCGTTAAGAGTCAGGAAACTTATCTAACTTTAACTCTTAGGTTAGCACCTGTGCGTTTTGTTTGTATTTGACGTTGAACATTTAAACTGTGGTATTTAAACAGCACATGTGGTATGTAAAACATGTCTTCTCTTAACAAACAGTCTTTCATCAGCTTCTAGTCACCTGAATCTTTAAATTGGTTTGATGTATGGCAACTGTAACAGTACTTTCTAAAAATTTTACAATCGACCACACGACTTATATTTTGCACAATCAAAAGTGGTTCTGAACAGAACCTACATATTAAACGATGTCATCGTTATCTAAATATTTTTAATTTCAACCAAATAAAAAATCTATTCAATGTATTTTCACCCTTATAATTATCTAATGTTATTTATTCTCAAAGAATGGAATGTTAGTCTGGAGTAAATCTAATAAAATCGTCAGAGCGCTGTCTTGAATTTGGGAAGCGCGAAAGTTCCAATTTTCCTCATACTAAGAAATCGAACAGTTCAAGATGAATACATTTTCGTATATAAATGGTATGGTTTTGGAAAACGGAGTGGAGAATTTTTTTCGTTGTTATGTACACTTACATTACACTTCAATCATACTTTAGTGCGATTTTGTATGCTATGTGTTTGGAAGAACTCACGTGCATTTAGTGACATAGTCAGGTAAATACAATACAATACTAAAAGTGCATTTTCATATTTTTGAATACTTTTAGTATTCAAAAATGGCCCATAGCGTTAGCAATAATTGTTTCACAATTTATAGAGAAAGTGTTTACTTAGACAAAGCTCAAAGTAATAAACACAGTAATAAAAGTAATAAATAGCTTACTAGCTGTTAGATAGTTCATAGCATAACAATATCGCTTACCACACAGTTATTTAAAACACGTTCACACTTTGCTACATTATTATATTATACGAATGTTTATTGAAGCTATATGCTATAACATTATAGCGTAGTCTGAAATGAGCTTTATAGTGGTTATGTAGAACGAAGTACAGAGAGTACATGAAATCTAAGAACACATTCGACTCGAAGAAAATGTAGTAAGAGGGTTTAGGATTTCCTTTCTATTGATTACGATTGATTAGTTCAATGACAGTAATAAACATAATGTTAGAAAGGTGTTAGGTACTTTGTATAAATATATTTCTCGTTGTGCATTGAAGCATTCATATTTTCTAATATAAGTTCGACTCTACAGGTAGGGAAGTCTACAATAATTTCACGAACTGTTGTTGTTCGAGTCTAATTTTTTTGATTCGAATAACAACAATACGTGAAATTAGTAGATTAGTATTAGACGTGATGATGACTTTTTAAGGGTAAGATTTATAGAAAAGCTAGAATGATCGATCCGCTACCGAAACCCCATTCATGAACTTGCGCTGCCAGATCTAGAATTATTCTCAATAGCTGTATTCCTATTTTTTTTTACCACGGGCTTAATCCTTTAGCTGCTTTTTCTGAGTAGTTATTTAATTAAGAAAAATGTAACTATGTACATTTTAAATACATTTATCTCAATTTAGTCACCACTAAAAAAAGCAGTTACAGGGTCAAATTCATAGTAGTAGTTTAAGGTATGTGTGACCTAACTGTTGGGAATAATTTGAAGCCAGACCTCAAATTATCCCAAAAAGAGCCGTTTTTAAGAAATTGTTTAATATAATATATATATACAATACTTATTAATATACTTTACATTATACAAGAATAGATAATTTAAATGAATTAGATTTGTATAAGTTTCAGCTGTAGATACACTAAATTATTATTGCTAGACAGTTATGTAAACATTCAGCATATTATAATAGTTTGACGCACTAAACTAATTATTTTCAAAGAAATTGTGGGTGGCGCTGTTGTAATATCAATTTATTGAAAAAATTAAATATCACTCACATAAAACTGTGAAGCATTAGTGTAGATTTTGACCATAAGCCTGAGATAACACTTTCACTGTCCGATGCCCTACATATTCACAGTGATTGTCTATTGTGTCTACTTCGCGGATACTTAACACTTACTCATTTTAAGAACTTAACAAAGAAATCTTTTAGCGAATAATAAACATTGCCAAAAATATACACAAATCGAACGAACGAACCAATGTTGACAAAAGCATGTGACTTTATTCATAGTCTTTTCTGGTAAGTACGTAGTGAAAACTTAAATCTGTAATAAAGAGGTATTAATAATAATAACAGGGAAGCTGTTTCACGCAAAAAACGACTAAAGTGGATGATCCTCGGACATCTACATAACGTCAGAGAGCTTATCGCAATAGTTGAATTATTAAGTGACGTAGAGACCACTTTTGCGTAACAGGGATTTTACGAGGTGAATTATTTATAAAGATGTAAGGTCGACATTCCTAGTTACCCTGCTGGTGGGTATAAGCCAATAATATCGTTTCAGGTGAGTGAATACGCGGTATGTATGACTGCACAAGATTCGCCCGTTTTAATATTCAATGACTGTGTGCCCAAATTTAACTATCCCGTTTGTCTCAAATTTGCAACGGGACTGCTGAGTGTGAAGTTTCAGATTCGGTTCCCAGGTCAGGGAAATATTGCATTTATTTTTTACTTGTATTTAATTTAAACTTTAAAAGACTTACAGCTAAATCCGATGGTGATAAATACAATAGTTTGATTAAATCTGACAGCAAATGGCCAGACGATCTTCTCGTCTAAAACATTTTTTTCCCACGGCCCGGAATTGATGTCGAACTTCCATTACCCTGATAAAGGTCGAATTTTCAAAAATCCTTTCTTTACTCATCTCAGAACACACCCTCCAAGTTTTATGTCTCTCGGACGAGGTTTGGGTTATGCGAAGATATATCAACAATCAGTCAGTTTACCATTTTTACCGACTTCACAAAAAGGAGGAGGTACTATGTTCGGCTGTTTGTATGTTTTTTTTTTTGTATGTTTGTTCATCGATTACTCCGTCAATTGTCAACGGATTTTGATGGTTCTTTTTTTGTTTGATAAGTCATGATTCAGGGGTGGTCCCATATAAATTTTGTGGCGATCGGTTCAGTGCTTCTCGAAAAATTCACCAAAAACAAAAAAAAATTGACGAAATTTTCATAGACGATGTGTGCTTTGTCTTCAAGTTTCTATTTTCGTTTTATAAGATTGTTAGTAGTTTTATTTTGAAAATAAATTACTTTGAAAGATACTATATACAATCAAACATTGGGAGTCGACACTAAAAAGTAATAAATAAAAAACTTTTTTCAAAAAAAAATAACCGCCTTCAAAAACTAAAAACCCAATAATAACTAAAATTTCGGAAGTCGGTGGTTTCTCTTCTGCCATTCAATTTGTGTTGCCACCGACTTCCGAAATTTTAGTTATTATTGGGTTTTTAGTTTTTGAAGGCGGTTATTTTTTTTTGAAAAAAGTTTTTTTATAAACATAGACTAGCTTTTGCCCGCGGCTTCGCTCGCGTTAGAAACAGATAATAAGTAGCCTATGTTACACTCCATCCCTTCAACTATCTCCACTTAAAAAATCACGTCAATCCGTCGCTTCGTTTTGCCGTGAAAGAAAGACAAACATACAGACAGACAGACATACTTTCCCATTTATAATATTAGTGTGGATGTAACGAACGAATTTCTCGCTTCCATTTCCATAGCAGCAGTTTCTTATGGAGAAGAACGAGCAAAAAGCTATTCGCACGATCTTCAGAGCTTTAACTTTCTGACTAACTCCCGACCTTCGAAAGTGCCTGTAAATGGTTCATTCGAATAAAATAATTAGGACCTAGAGTTTGAGTTTCTATAGTTTATTTTCTTTTAATCTAAATGAGACAGAATGGAAATTGAATTAGTTTCCGAGTTGGAACAAAGGTAGATAAGCGATAAGTCAGTTTGCGGTGCGCCCGCGGGCAAACAAGGGCGAACTAAGTAGTTTAGTTACACGCAACGAAGCACTCTGTTCAACTTCGGTTAAGAACTGCAACATACTGGGAGGTGAAGTTGTTACGTAACATCTAACTATGTTAAAACTAGCTTTTGCCCGCGGCTTTGCTTGCGTTAGAAAGAGACAAAAAGAAGCCTATGTTACTCTCCATCCCTTCAACTATCTCCACTTAAAAAATCACGTCAATTCGTCGCTCCGTTTTACCGTGAAAGAAAGACAAACATACAGACAGACAGACAGACAGACACACTTTCCCATTTATAATATTAGTATGGATGGATAGTATGGATAACGAATGGGCTTATAATTTTTACAGTTTTCAAGTTTATTAAGATACGGAGAACAGCCAAAGACTGAATAGAAAAGAAGCGCGATGACGTAACTCTTGTAATTGGCTAAAGAAATAGTTGCCCCGCGGTTATTCTCTCGTTCGTTCGTTTGCCTTTAGTTAGTGCTTCGCTTCTGTAAGTCGTAGCGTTCGTAGTATCTATATATATAAAAGAAAGTCGTGTTAGTTACACAATTTATAACCCAAGAACGGTAGAACCGATTTGGCTGAAAATTAGTGGGGAGGTAGCTTAGGACCAGGGGACGGACATAGAATTATTTTTTATCTTCTTTTTTTGTTTCTATCCTGTTTCCGTGGGACGTGACATAAAAAGTGGTTTCGAGTAAAAATCGAACGGAGTAGTAACCAAAAATTTGATATAACGCTGGCGAAACCGCTGGGGACAGCTAGTTTCTCATATATCCAAAATATCCCCTACAAAAAAATTGGGAGTCGCGCGGAATTATTTCCTGTTAACTTGGATTCCTTTGTTAGATACTATTCTAAACCATGAGCTCTATGGTAACTCGTTTGTAAGCCTATTGTTTACATCTGACGTTCGTATCATATTTACTTACCAATACATCACCAGTGGGAAAACCGATAAATGTACACACGGTAAAGGTTTAAACCTATCCATTTTAAAGAACCAGTCTGGCAAAGCAATATTTTGCCTGACTACTTAACAATTCCTGGGAACTCAGGAACTACAGCAGCTGAACATAAATAATGAACTGAATACATTGAAATAGCTCAATATTTCTCTCATATTCGGAACAGGTACTATATCAGCGCATATTCATGCTATGCATGTTGCATGATTTAAAGATCTTGGCAAAACGAAACCAACAAAAACTCAATAATTATTTAAAAGTTATACTCGAAACTAATCTAAAGTCCTAATTGTAGAAAATTTTATATTAATTTACAACTTTTGTCCCACTTAATTTGTTTGTAAATTTTTGTCACACAGTAGCGCCGGAGGCCAGGAGTGGGACAAACATTTCTTCCCGATACTTATTTCCGGGTCTTCTTTAACTAGAGCCGACAAGTTACACGTCAAGGTCATCTCGCCAATCTTGCTGGGCCTGCCTCTGAGAAGCCATCTGCGTACTGATTATTGCCCAATGGTTAATATAATAGGAAGTTGTGAATGGTTGATGCGCATGTGGTTAACGAGGGCAGTCCACATTTTTTCAATAGTTGTAAAAATTTCAAATGATAAAATAGGAGCTTCCTAGTCTTGCTGTCTATAGATGACGGTGATCATTGAACATCATCATGCCATCTTGGCGTCAAATGAAAAAAAAAGAAAAACAAAAAAAAATATTTTGTGTCGACAGAATTAAAACAATTATACAAAGAAACGGGTCACTAAGAACAAGTTTACAATGTAATAAGACTGTTCTTATGTAATAACAATATTTCAGAACCAAAAGTAAGTATTTTATACAGTTTATTATGAAAGTCATAATGCTGTGTAATAGCTAACATGCCGCATTCGCACGTAATATTGCATCTTGAGACTACTAAACTGCGAAAATGTGGGATAAAGTTAGTTTTATGATGCTTACAATGAGTTTTACAGCTTGCTATGACCTCTAATTCATGTAACATAATGATATAGGTATTATGTTTACCATTTTTATACGAAAACTTATTTATAAATATATTTTTTATAGATGGGATATCATAAAAACTTCTTTCAAAAAAATAATAACAAATGTAGTATAAACACATCAATCAACAAATGTAGTATAAATCGTCACGAGAAGTCATTTTTAACCGACTTCAAAAAAGGAGGAAGAGGAGGTTCTCAATTCGTCTGTATGTTTTTTTTTGTATGTTTGTTACGCGATATCTCCGTCAATTGTAAACGGATGTGTGCTTTTTCTTCAAGTTTCTATTTTCGTTTTAAAAGATTGTAAGTAGTTTTATTTTGAAAATAAATTACTTTGAAAGATACTTTAATACACAGTCAAACATTGGGAGTCGACACTAAAAAGTAATAAATAAAAACTTTTTTCAAAAAAATAATAACAGCCTTCAAAAACTAAAAACCCAAAAATAACTAAAATTTCGGAAGTCAGTGGCTTCTGTTCTGCCAGTCAATTTGTGTTGCCACCGACATCCGAAATTTAAGTATTTAAAAAAAAAAAGTTTTTCAAAAAAAATCGGTTAAAAATGACTTCTCGTGACGATTTATACTACATTTGTTGATTGATGTGATTATATTACATTTGTTTGAATGTTTGTTAATAAAAAAACTTTATTGAAGTTAGCTGAAGTATAGGTAATATTTTGTCTAAAAAAAAACAAACAGTTTAGATGTGGAGTCAAAAACGTGTAGAGAAATATTATTCTTTAATCTCTCTTTGAATCGTCTGTATTTGTGTCATCTTCTTTCATTTCTTTGTCTCAAACATAAACTACTCAACGATTCATATCGCTGTTATTATTGTCATAATATTACAGACCGTAGATACCACGGACTTGTATCCTTGGACGCACTCCTAGCTACGATAACGATGAGAAACTTTTTCAGTCGATAAATGGTACTATAAACTATAATTTAAAACTATTAAAAATCACTTCAATACATGAAATTCCCGCTTTATACAATAGTTGATCGTCCCATGTACAAGGCATAAGACTAATGAAACCAGAGAAAATTCCAAGCGGAAAATACTTGTCGAAAGCAGGACATAATAATGGCTCGTAAAACGGTAAGATGAAGATGCCATACTGTTTCTTTATTATTTAGAAAATGAAATTGTGCTCTTAAATATAATTAAGGTTCTATTTCAAGGGTGAAACATCGTAAAAGCTACGACCAGCCATGAAATGTCTCATTTAGGATTCTAGACATCAGTATTGTGATAATATTTAATTGTCACGACCAAACAATCTTGTTGTTTTTATGTATTCTACTAAAAGCGAATACTGATTGCGTATTTCGTTTTGAATATTGTTTTGATAAGTACGTTACTACGTTAATATTTAAGTACTGAAAATGTTTAAAGTAAATACTGCCATTTACATAAAACTAAGATGAAATGTCTAATTTTATTCTAAAGTACTTTGATTTAAAATCAAAACTGATAAGTATGTACCTATTGTTTCAGTATTTACTTAATAAATATAAACTTAATTTTGGTAAGATAACTTATAATGTAATCTTTACATGAAAAGGCTTTTAGAAATTTGCAAGTCCGAAGAGTTGGAAATACATATAGAAATGTTTGAAATCAAATATCTGTTATCAGTATCTTAGTAACACGAGAATATCTTGTGGCGTGGAGGCGATCGGCGGCGGTGACCTCTCGCGCCCGGCGCTGGTCCAGGCCATGCTCCGGGGCGAGACTGAATAGGAAGCTGTCGCCTCATTCTGCGAATCAGTTATGCTAGTGAAGGAAGTTGCGGCGCGCGAGAGGCAACGACGAGCCTCTCGCCCCGGACAGGGACCCAGGCGTAGGCGTCGAGAGTCGCAAGACGACTACCGGCCACCGTAGGCGCGGTTTTGCGGACGGCGAGCGATGGGTAGCTCGCCGCCCGCTAGGACCAGGCCCGCGTCGACGGCGCGTTAGTGTTCCACGCGCGCCTCAAAGAGAAGTCAGCACGAGAAGGGGCCCAACAAGGCCAACGCCTGCTGGGGTTGCGGAATGTTTATAATAGTTACCGTGACCCCGGAACATAAAGGACAACCGAAGGAACATGAGTGGGCTTTAGTCAGTAAAAGTCTGACACGCCCTCCTGCCGCACCCAGACGAGAGCAGTCATATGGTAATTTCCCACTGCCAAAAAAAAAAGAATATCTTGTGGCTCTAGCTTATTTCATACCAATTTTTATCAAATCGATTGTGTTTTAACCATAAAAGCGTAGCAGTTGTACATTAAAACAGGCAGACAGAAAGACAAAGGTACATACTTAATAACTATTCTGTCTAGTGTAGTAAATAGTAATACAGACAACAAAATTGTGTACTTCGAACGACATCGTTACGACATCTAGTAACATGAAGGAATGTTCCAATTTTGCTAAAATGAAGCCAGCAACCCATATGTATTAAAGTTGAACTCCACGGTATTTCCTAAAAGATATATAATAAGCTAAAGCGGCCCAAGAAACCTCTTAGTCCACAAAGTGTCCACTACACCTGACAATTAACCTACTTCGCAAGGTTGGGAGTTGCGTGTTGCGACCCCTGTTCCGGCTCGTTCGTAACTTGTTAGATTGTGAAAATAGTGTTTATTAGGGAAATATTAACCGGGTTTCGTATTGTCTGGGACATATGTTTGTTACCCGACTGCCGAAAGAAGGGTTATTGATTTCATAGTTATATTTTATGACTGGCTCTTGATCTAGTAGTTTTAGGAGCCTGAGTTCTTCTTTCCCAAAATGTTTTTTGTACAGTGTCTGCCTAGTTTGGGATCAGATGGCCAAGTGTCCCAAGATTTTTATTTATTTACTAGCAGTTTCCCGCAGTTTTACCCACGTTATGTAAGCCTTTAGTTAGTTCTAGTTTTTATCCATTACAAACATACAAGGGATTATTCAATACAAACAAACAATTAAATCCTTCATCTTTTTATAGACTAAGAACTAATAATATCCTGCATTCCTTTTACCTCTCAGCTTCAAAAGCAATTCAATGGTTGGTTAACTGGGGCTGGAAGGTACTAGGATTACAAAGCTCAACATAATACAACAATAATGCTTACCCGCCAATACAAATAGCGTCCTCATAAGTAGTCTATTAATTTTTAATTCTTACCTTAATCTAGTAATACTTTTCCTGAAATATACTTTTACTTTGCTAAATAAATAAGGTAATATTAACGTTTCGGAAAATTTTCAGTAGATCTAATTATAATATTCATTTTTGGAAAACAATTCCACGACTAACTGATGAAACAATGAACTGAGGCTCAAGAGTCAAAAATAGACATTCGTAAAGGTTAGCTGTGTTCAACCTTATGTTAAATAGTTTATTGTTCGCAGGATACATCTGTTTTTATGCCAATATTGTAAAAGTTTGTTTGTTAAACGTAATCTCTGTTAAAAAATGTAAGATTATTTGAACAACACTGACCTCGGGAATTGAAAAACCCCCGGACTTAAAATGAATATAAGTTCGAAATAGTCAATCCGCCTTGAACAAGCGTAGTGATAGAAGGGTTGGTATTATTATTTAATAAGCCAGTGACCTTATTTTGGTGGATACCAAAATTACATTACCATACCAGACGAATTTTTAAAATTATACGGATGTAATTTTAAAAATTCGTCTGGTATAGTAACATCAGAACAGTTACATTACCTAACAAAATACTATCCCCAAGCAATTGCATTTCAACGGTTGTTGAATGTAATATACGGCGTTTCACCGCTAAATATATCTATGCGACAACACGTCGCTGCCATTCATTGCGAAGTGCAAAGCCAGAAGTCGCTAAGTCGCTGGTTCAAGATAAAAATATACCACAATAAGGTTTGGCAGTCCGCCAGCTGGTAGCGCTGTTGTCGCCACCTTGACGTCTCGCTTGAACTAGTTTTATCAATCCAGCCCATCAGGACGCAGGCTGGAAACTGCGAACTGTATTTTACTTAAGTAATACGCTTCCAAGATCTGGGATAAGCCTGAAATATGCGAAGATGGAATGGAAGAGGAAGATTTTCGTTTGGATGAAGGAAACGTTTATGTGAACGTTCGTTTATTTTTGACTGCTGATCTTGGTTGGTTTATTTTGCCAGAACCGTGATTGTTTTATATTTAACCTTTCTCAACCAAGCGACAGCCGGCTGTTGCGGGGCTATTGTGTCTGGAATCACGTATGTTCGAAGGTTTAAAGGGGCCACTGGGCACAAACATATTCATAGGTTCATAAACTCTATTATGTTATATCTTTTGCCAGCAACTATGGCCACCAGTATATCGGTTATCGGGTTTTGAGAATAAAATTATGCTATTTTGTTCTATTCTATTGCGTACGCAAGTCTCGATTTAAAAAAAATATCCTGTGTGAATCGATTCAGCACTAAAAGTGTAATAGACTGGCAAATATAGAGACAGGTAGAGCAGTAATTTTAGCATTTATTGACATTATTATGTATAATGTATGGAAGTACGACTATCAATACTAATAACAACAGAGCATAAAACAAGCATAAAACAGTATTTTATGCATATAGAGTTTTTTACTAATGCCCGGTTCCTATGAACAAGAAACGACTCGTTTTGCTTACGGATAGTAGTATTTTCTACGTGACGTACGCCAAAACTGTTCCTATAAAAATCGTTTAGGTAATGAAGTTACCGATAGAGCACTACCTACGGATGGGAGGGTTACGAATAACGAACCATAAGCCAAATGTATGCAGATGTCGGCCGATGGTGTTCCTATAATAAAAATGAAACGTCAAGGAGCTGTAAAAGTTACGAGTCGTATACAATTTGTTTACCAGCCGATTTCGGTCGGTTATCTACAAATTTTTAAATTATTCAGCGTTATTTTCTTTAAATTATTGTAAAATGTCTAGTTCTGATAGTGAGTTGAGTCATTTGGAAAGGTTGTCGGACTAAAGTAACTCCGAATCAGATGAAGAAAGTGATTCTAATCAACCGAATTACAAAACATTGGTCAATCATTTTGGTATCTTGGATAATAGCGAATTCTAAATTAGATTTCGGCTAGATAAGCCGTCTGTACTAAGTTTACTCGTCGAAATGTATCCGCATTCGAAAGTGTAGGGAGTAAAGTATGTATTTCTTGTATATTCACTAGCCAATATTTATTTAAAATAACCAAAAGAAAAACACGTTTAACTTGAACTCTTTATTTATTTAGTACATGGTGGACTTACAGCTAATAAATCCAAAACAGAAAGGAAACTATAATCACTAGAAAGCCAATTACAAGTCCTCACGTAAAGACACCATAATAATACACTGTTGCCCTTGTTTTGCACTTAAATAACTATATTATTAATGGAATTTGTGGAATACCACCACAATTCTGCTACGACCATGTTTATTTTACAATATTTCAGTCGACGAAAGATCTATAACACAAATATGCAATAAGACTGCGAAGGTCTTCTCTTTGTGAAGAGACCTGGACCGTTAGAGCCTCGTCAGTGAATCTGCAGGATGTACCACGTGCAGGTAAGGTAGGCTTTGACCCTGGAGGTGATAGTAGGGCCACTTACACACCAAAACATATTCCATTATGCATTTTAGTTTAAAATCATAATATATTATGTATTATTTAAATGACATTTCCGTTAAAATGAAATGTGTCAAGCCAGAAGCTCTCAATCGCGTTTTGTTTTCCTATTTCAGAAGAGGTTGAATAACATTTTTTTGATAATAATGAAATTTCTTTAACACAAAAATTATAAAATAAATGTAAAAGCTAAGTTTTCTGTATACAAGTAGGAATATGTTATATCGTGTGTAGTAGACATGGATTCACTTTAATTCTAAACGTTTTAATTCTACTAACTAAACGCAAGGAGGGTCGAACACGTTTTTTGATGGAGAGCTGTGGCAAGTGGGTGACCAACATCTACTCGTTGCATGTAGCTGATGCAAATATTTTTAGGAACGCCATAAACAGTCCGTCACTTGAAACCAAAAAACTAATAGTACCTTTTGACAATAACAAACTTTAGTTCATAGGAACCGGGCATAAGATGTCATGTAGTTCCAATCTGAATCCTAATGACGTATGCGACAATTAGTGCGTGGACACGTCTTGTAAGTTTCACCACAGTTGTGTTTCCTAAAGCGAAGGCGACAAGCATTGTTCTAAAGTCAAACTAGAGATAACAACCCTAGAGACAGACTTCAGAGTCTACACTTCCAAAACGATCAATATTAAAGTCCAACTGTCCGACACAGCGCCTTCCACAATTGTGTGAGCAATGTGTAGCAATGGGTAGAATTTGCGGAGAGTACAAGAATATTTACAAGTAGAACACAATGCAATACCGAAGCCTAATACCTTATTTTCTATAACTACTAAAACTTATCAAATATAATGTTAATCTTATGAATTCACTTAGTGTACTAGCAATAATGTCTATCTCCTTGCTACAAGGTTAAGAGTGCGAAGCACCCGCGCCTGGGTAATTTGTAATGGCTGATACAAAATCTTTAATCGCTCCTAACTGCAGCTATAAAGATTTCCTTAAGCTGGGGTAAGTGCGTTGAGGCTGGTCCATAGCCTTTATCTTCAACCGATTTATGGTAAATAATCATTAATGGTAATAGAGGTATAAATTATTCTCCCAGTATTACGTTGGGTATTGTAATGTGAACGCTAAAAACAAAACAATTTAGATGCAAATATAAACATTGAATCACGTTTCGGCAGTAAATTACAAAATATTTAGTTAGCACTTAACCAATGTTAGTGCTTTTACTAGTAGTGTTGATTTTATTACCTACCCGAAGTTCTGCACTTAAAGCTAACAGCGCATCAAAGCGCTGTAATTCAAAACTGTGATGAATATTCCAGCGTGTTGTTTCAAAAAGGCATTTAATATTAACTCGTTCGTTATCTGCTCCACAATGCACAGTGACAGCGCAGCGCTGAAAGCGGATTGCTAGCTTGCTGGTTTGTATTGCGATCTGATAGCAGATTCTGGACTGGTAACGTGAAACTGTTGTTATATTGTGCTGCTAACGGCGTTTGCTGTTTTCATTATTTCATGTGAATTGACTAACGCACTCAATTTTAAAAGTTCCTTTAAATAAATGTGACTCTACACCACCCTGGGTTGACTGGTAGAGAATGTCTAAGGCAAAAAGTTCACCATTATACGTGTGCATAAAGTTTAATTATATATGTAAATACATAAATCATTAATACTCAAAAAAAAGCGATGCTGGTTGCGAGTGCGTGTTAACGTTATGTAAATAGGGTGCGGCATTGTTATCTTCAGCAGAACGTAACGATAGGTGTTATTATTTTATACCATTGCAGATTTTTTGTACAATTCTGTAGTACATTAATTTTATCTATCTCGTAAAGGTTATTTAATAAAGGTAATCGCAAAACGAAAATTACAACGTCTATTTCTATCGCCATTACACTCCGCAACGTAACGTAGCATCCAATTGCTCAACAAAGCCATTTTTCATCCCACCTATTCGAAAAAGACGACTTTGTTCCCCTTTAAGTACGCCCAAAGTTGGTGTTTTCTATAAGAAACTTTCAGCGGGCAATAATGACGCTCCAAATTAAAAAAGTGCACCTAAAAATAACTTTAATCGCACTTTTTGAATTTGGAGCGTCTTTGCATGTTTTACGCCCTGTTATAAGTGCGCCTAAAAACTCTTTGAATTTGAATCGAACACAAATAATGAATGGCTGGTACACATCACTTACTACTACATAAACCGTTGGTCAAAAGTAAGAAGTTATTAACAGACAGAGTAAAACTCTAATGCCACTATCAGGGAGACAAGAGAGAGAGTATGGTATAATAATACCCACAAACGTAAATCAATACAACGACGGCCAATACCATAGTCACAAACTACAGCCCGAGTTCTGGTAAAAATTTTCACGGATTGTTTTGCAGCAAATAGCTTGATAATAATAGCAGCTACAATAATAATTTTACAATAAAGTTTGAGGCGCCTTTTATTTTCTCATAGGGGGTGATGAAAAGTAGAGTGTATAACTCGGGCGCAAAATATATTTTTGGCTCGGGCGACGTACTTTAAATCCCTCGCTACGTTCGGGATTCTATTTAAGAATCCCTCGCAAAGCTCGGGATTCTACTCTAGAATCCCTCACTTCGCTCTGGATTCAAAAAACGCCCTCGCCGTAAAAATATTACTTTGCGCCCTTGTAATACAATCTACTATTAATAAATATTTATATACACACATCAAAAGTGTCTAGGGATATTTCAATTAAACCTAAAAAACTAAAATTCTATTAACTTTTTGTTAAGGCACCTACACATTAAAATAAACCTTGTTTAATAGCCTATCTAATCTAATAATAAACTTTTAGATAAAGTTAAATTTAAAAAAAAACTGAGAAGTAGAGGAAAAACTCAGACAAAATTTCAATTTAAACTTTATTTTTGAAACATCAAAACCTAAACAAAACAACTATTTTTTTTTTATAAAAATTGTTGAAAACTTAAAATTAATAATCCGTGAATCCACCTAAGACTATCCTGACACATCTGCAGTGGTTCTGTATACTCAAAACAAGGGTGTCAATATCCTGTTGTGGAATACTGTCCCAAATTGCGGTTTCTGAAGGCATGAGGACCAGTCATAGCGTTATATCCAGGCTTTGGTCACGTTATCGTGTCACGGGGGAAGTGGTGGAACGGCACCGAGGACTTTAACGCATTAAAACACATGTACAGGACCGATTCATAGTAAATGCTGCACGAAGTCAACCAAATGTAACGGCAATGCAATTGGTTCAAAGGCTACAGAGAGAGTATGGTTTGCTGGTAATCGGTCAAACTTTGAGAAGACGACTGCATGAAGTCAACCTACGTACTAGTAGGCCATTTCGGGTACCAGCGCTAAGGAGAGGCAATTTATGAAGAAGATTACAATGGGCTATTGCACACGAAAACTGGAACCATTCTCAATGGTCACTTGTGCTTTTCACTGATGAATCCAGGTTTGGATTTAATCCTGATTTGCAAAGAGTACGCGTGGAGAGAACCTGGACGTTGGAATCGACGGCAGCACCTACAACAAGTTCATGCATATCAAGGTGGCACGATTATGGTTTGGGCAGGAATTCGTCTCGGCGGTAGAACGGGCCTCGTTTGGAGACAAGGCAATATGACTGCTCTAAAATACCGAGATGAGGTGCTAGAGCCTGTAATCTTGCCTCTCAGACAACAAATGGGACAAAATTTCCAGCGAATGCACGACAATGCCCGTCCACATACGGCGCGTATCGTCACAAGTTGGTTACAACAGCATGATATCCAAGCTTTAGACTGGCCTGCACAATCCCCTGACTTAAATCCTAATATAATACGAATTTCCCTGAAGATATTGAGGATGAACACCAGCTTCTTGCATCTTAAAAGGACTTGGGACAGTATTCCGCAACAGGATATTGACACCTTGTCTTGAGTATATAGAACCGCTGCAGTGTGTCAGGAGAGTCTTAGGTGGATCCACGGATTATTAATTTTATGTTTTCAACAATTTTTGTAAAAAAAATAGTTTTTTTGTTTAGGTTTTGATGTTTTAAAAATAAAGTTAAGATTGAAATTTTGTCTGAGTTTTTCCTCTTCTTCTAAGTTTTTTTTTAATTAAACTTTATCTAAATGTTTATTATCAAATTAGATAGGCTATTAAACAAGGTTTATTTTAATGTGTAGGTGTCTTAACAAAAAGTTAATAGAATTTTTGTTGTTTAGGTTTAATTGAAATATCCCTAGACACTTTTCATGTGTGTATATTATAAAAATCCTGGTTGTACCGTTACCAAAATATATATTAATTATCTTATAAGTGAAAACTTGTAATTGGCCATATTTTACACATTGCTTCATTCTACTTGACTGTATTAGCTGTAAGTTTTCCTTAAATTAATAAAATAAAATAAAATAAAATAAAATTGTAACCATGATACTTATATAAAAAATACATGACGTAAAAAATATTAAAATTATGTTTTGCAGAAAAAATTGCCTGCTTGAACCCTCAATATATGAGCTATGTGTGTATGGCAATTAAGTTTTAAATTTTGAATTTTGCTATACATTATTCAAGCTCAAGGCGTTAGAATGCTTTGCGCTTAAATTGGAGACGTAGCCATCAGCAAATTTTAGCCAGACAGAGGGCTATTAAGTTTAGTTAATACCTTCTTTGCACTCCAACTAAAAAGGCCGGGTATCAAGTAGGACCTTTAGGAATAAACTTTACTCTTTATATGAACATGACACGTCTGTGACCCTTCATGATCATAACCAAGAAACTTCATGTTTCAGGTGTCTGTATTAAGTGCAGAAAAATGTTGACACAACATCTCAGTGTTAATGAGTCTTTAAAGATTAAAGGAAACTGTGAAAAGAAATATTGATACTTGGTAGCTTATTTCTATAGATATACTTGCCTATTTTTTCTGAAAATCTTTTTTGTGCTATCAAGTAAGTAGAGTTTGAATACCATAGTCAATCCTTACTCTACCTAGTACCTAGCTTTGTAAAAATAAATCAGCCACAAATATTAATTTGCTTTTCATCAAAAGATCCAGAAGAAAGAGGTCGTACTGGTTTTTTTCTTGAATCCCTGTAACGTTTGATAAAATGCATTTAATATCTGATTCTATCAAAAATTTTACTTTGTTTATTTCGGTTTTCAATTGTTGACTTTTCAGAATACGTTCACAAGTGCACCTAATTATTAATTCATTACATGAATTTTGTTTACTGCCAGCCACGATCGCAGGGGTTACCAGTTTATACAATTTTCATTCAACCGTCTGGAGTCTGTTAGCCACTGAAATTGTATGAAATTGAAGCAAAACATGGCGTATTTTGTGCTGCAGTAGTGTACGTAGTATTTGCAAGTCAATAGAGGTCGGAAAGGAAAACAATGTTACTTCTAGTCTAGTCAAGAGAATTGTGCACTGCGCACTGATATCTCAGTGTTGTATGGTTGCGAATGGATCGTGCGATTCGAATTGGAATGGAAACGAATCAAAGTCAAATCAAATGCCAAATGTTTCAGTGCAACTTGAAATCGTAGGCCACTTGCAAACATGTAATGAAAACGGTCAATTAGTCACAATTTGATTTCAGCGGTAATTAATGTCGTTTGCCATTAATGTGGAGAATTTAGAGTTCCGCGAAACGGACTGAAATTAGAAAATGAACGTGTTCAGACCTCAGTTTGGTGAATTATAATTTTACTGAACATAATATAATAATAGCCTCATCTCTTACAGAGAAGGCAAGTATTGAATAAGAGGTAAGTATTGATTTCAGACTTAACCTTTCGATGACCAAGCGACAACCGGCTGTCGGGCTGCCATTGTCTTTCTATTGTGTCTCGAATCACATGTGTTCGAAGGTTTAGGTTCATTAAAAGTTCAAGTTTCCGATGTTAAAATGAATTGAAAAAGTCACAACCTCATACATGAGACGTGTTCAAACCGCGGGGCCATCACGAAGAGAATATCACATAAAAGTAGGAGTTATAGTGGCGCCAAATTGATTTTCAGATTTATTTTATGTTCGAAAATTAAGGGTTTTCATGGCGTGCATCAAATCGTACGATATTGTGCCAAACCGGGTGTGACGGCCAATTTACGACCACCGGTGTTAGCGACTGGCGGCACGGAATCGACACGAGCACTTTCTATGTTATTTCGATATTCCATATTTTATAAAGTATGGAAATGATAAATACCCAAACGGAGTGGAAAATAAAACACAGTACGGTACCAGATAAAAAATGGACATGTAAAATCAATTTAAAACATTTTTAGAATAAAGATCAAAAGATAACAGTTATGAAAAAAACGCTGGGTTTTATTTTAATATAATGTAATATACATTATTCATGATACTAAAGCTGTAACAAGACTGAAAGATTGATAAAAATCACTGTCATGTCTAAACCAAATTAGATTACATTTTTACGTGATGTAGACATCACTACGGGAGGTTTTCGTGAAAGACATTTTGTCCTAGAGATAACTTTACGACCTCCAAAAGTGTAGCACGAAAAGCGGCGAACAACAAACTCTGATTTAATTAATAATTCGACTTCGAGTTTTTTGAAGCTGTCGTCTGCAATAAGTGAAGTTTTAAGGAGCGAATGATAAGGAAAAGGCATGGTAATTTATTATGAGATGAAGATTTTTTGTACTACTACCGTTACAGTTTGTTTCTGTGTTATTCAATACTAGCTTTTGGCCGCGGCTTCGCTCGCATTAGAAAGAGACAAAAAGTAGCCTGTGTTACTCTCCATCCCTTCAACTATCTCCACTTATAAAATCACGTCAATTCGTCGCTCCGTTTTGCCGTGAAAGAAAGACAAACATACAGACAGACAGACACACTTTCCCATTTATAATATTAGAACTATACTTACGTTAGAAAACATGTTCTAATGGTTACAGTTGATTCTAGATTGCGTCACCTAAACGACCTTAAAGACGTTAATATCGGCAATTTGAGCATTGATGTGTAGCTGTGCGACTGAATAATACCTGCAAACCCGCATTGTTTCTACTTATATAATGCTGAAAATGTTCAGTTGCAGTAAATAAAATCACCTAATTCGAAGTTCGCGTGAAAGAGGGCACACTATTGAGTCATTAATACTGTCTGAAACTTTGGTTTGACGAGCCCTTGGCAGCTTTTATGAATGTTTTAGAGGTCATCAAGCGTTACCAATGTTGCCTATTGATTTTACGATCATCAAGTAATATTTTAACGAATGAACTGTATGTTTCTGTTCGACAAATACTTACCAACGAAACAAAATTGTTGGAACCTTTAATTGAAATAGAAGGCTGACATTTACGAAAGGGTGAATTTTAATTTAACTAGGGGAAAAAGGGAAGCTAACTTAATATATTTTAATTACTGTGTAGGTCAAAGAATAAAAAAAGAAACAAACGGGGAACGTTGACAACACTCATTAATAAGATAAACAATGGCGTCATAAAGTTTTTGAGCTGAAAGCCTTTGCTTAGAACTGAGGACAAAACATCGCGTTATGACGCAGGCTTAGAAAGCTTTCTACACAGATACGTTTGTTGTTATGTAAACCACGAAGTAAACCTTAATGAAGCTTTTATTTCTTTTTAAGGATTTAATTTTCTTTACATCCATGCTTAATATAATAAACTAGCTTTTGCCCGCGGCTTTGCCCGCGTTAGAAAGAGACAAAAAGTAGCCTATGTTACTCTCCATCCCTTTAACTATCTCCACTTAAAAAATCACGTCAATTCGTCGCTCCGTTTTGCCGTGAAAGAAAGACAAACATACAGACAGACAGACACACTTTCCCATTTATAATATATATATGGATATTAAGAATTCGTTTGTTTTGCTTGATTGAACGCGCTAATCTCAGGAAGTATTGATTCATATTGAAACATTCTTCTTGTGTTGGCGTTGTGTTCCATTTATCGAAGAAGGCTTTAATAGGCTGTAGAACATTGAGCTTCGACCAACGGAAGCAGATTAGTAACTAAGCATTTGGGTGAAAATTCTTCACGGACAGGTAGTCTAATATAAATTCATCTTGAAACCTGTTTATGTATGTTTTTATCAAATATTGATTTTGTTTCATTTTAGGTGCAGTGTGCTCTTTGTGAAAGTTATATCTATTTCTGCCGTAAAGTAACATTGTTTTTTTTGTTTATTGTCTCTGGGACGGCAACGCGGCAGGGACCACGTAATATTGGGTGAGCTTTCAGCTTGTTTGCCATCCTATTATATAATGTGTAACTGAATTAATGCACTTTGAGAAAATAGTTTGTTCAGAATCGTTTACTGAATCGATTTTTGTAATTTTTAATATAGGTAATATTTTATCCCAAAAATAATTAAAACTACGTAAACTGCTGTCACACTTCCGCTGTACAGTCAAAACAAACTAAAATGGATGAAATACCTACTACTCTAGACCCTTATGTAAGTGCGACTGTGTGCGTGCGTAGATTTGTAATGTGACTATAATTTTCTCCCACAATCTGTACAGCTAATTTATAAAAAAAACAGTGTTTTAAACATAATAATAAAAATTCAGTGTATGTATTATGATTATAACATAATATTCTAATTGGGGTGTTTTTTTTTTGCCCCAGTAATGCATCTAAAGTAAATGATTTTGGCTATAAGCTTTGGCTATTCCATTGTAGTATATTAATCAACGCGTATTTGTGATAATTATCCATTTACACACTTTAACAACAATTGACGTAAGTTTTCACCAATAAAAAAATCTTTGACAAATACCTTGCATTAAAACAAACTTGCAAACTTATATACGAAATGGTTACTGCATCACTATCTCACTCGCTTACGCAATAAAATTACATAAAAAATTAATTATATTATGTTTAGTGTTATCATTATCTAGATTAGGGTATGATGAGGCTGGCATACCTTTGTAAGGGAAAAGCCTCTAAATAAATACAGAATTAAAAAAAAAAAAAAAAACTAATTGGGGTGTCTGGTGGTGTGCCTTTATTTCGGGACATGTTGTATATAAATACAACATTGTTCTGATTTTTGGTTTTTATAAGAAAATTCTATTACGTCTTTAACAAAATTCTGCAAAAAAAAACAAAGAAAAAAATATCCAAGATGGCTGCGTTCTGACGATTCAGGATTAAAGATAACATACGACATTTTACGATATTTTTATGACTTTGCTTGAATATTTATGAAGTTAAAAATTGTTTACAAAGTCTTCGATATTTTCAGTTCAAATTATTTGTTGTAATTCAACGAGGCAAGGGTTACAAATTATTTTCTTTACAAAGAAACTTGTTGCCTTCGTTCAATTTATTCTAGACAATCTCGACTTGTGAACGACTCAGCTGTTAACTGTACTTTGGCTTGAGAGTGGAGCCATTTTATAAAATGTTGTTTCTGGAACGCTTGTTTACATTTGAGGAGCAAGACGTTGAAAAATAATTAATTCTGGGAAATTATTTTTATTTTTCAGTTTCATGCATACAAAATATTATGTTTACGGGTGTAAGCAACAGTTTGAAGTCATAGGGGATTCATTCGAAATATTGTCCTGGTCTAACAAAAAACTTTCCAGGTATAACAGCAAATAAAAAGGTCGTAATGCTGGGTAAAGCATTGTTATAACTAGTCAGCCAACTAGCTAGCTAGCTTTTGTCCTGAATTCAGGGTTTCTTCAAGTTTCAATCAAATATGCGCTAGGCGGTGCGATTGGTTATGTTCACCAACGCTTATCTCCATCTTGATGATATAAAACGCTGCTTAGTAACATAAGTAGTAATCATGGTAGGTTAGTAGTTTATGACTAGATAAGCTCTACACAAAGAACTTCATTTACTTGTAATTCTAGATAAGGCCGTTAGCAAAGTCGTTACCTTCAGGTTAAACGACCCTTCTAGTATGTACTAATTCCTAGTAGACACTTTCATTTAGCAGTTAACTCAATATGGTTAAGTATACTCAGTAAAACTCATGCACTTAATGCTGCATATAGGCGTTCTCTACCAGTCAACCCCAGCTGGCGATTGGCCAGCTGGGATTGACTCAACACCACCCAGAACTGAGATCAACAGATAATTCTAAATAACCTGATTGTTCGTGTATGTGAGCTCCACAAGACTGAAGAAATTCCTAGTTAGCGACGTTTTTAATACAAAACCACAGCAAACTCTATTTTACTTTCACTAACCAAACCGAAATTCCAAGCGATTAAACAGGCCCCTTTATAACAACCGACATACTTACGGTATTAAAGCATAAGCAAAGTTTGAAAGAGAAAGTCAGAATAATCAAGAGACGATAAGCCAGTGAGTAAACCCTTTGTAACCGCAGCATCCCTCGGCAGACAGATATTAAATTATATCAGAGAGATGACAAGCGTGGATGGAACAGAATATATATTTGTTCACGACTATTGAATTTATTTTGCGCGCTACACTAAAATATTGGGTATTTGATTGTGGATTTCGTTTGTTTCAGCTTTTTGGTTTTGCAATTCTTTGAGTTCAGTTTTAGGGTTTTAGGTAGATTAAGAATAAATTTTTGATTGATGTTACAATAGGATTGTTAGTTTTGTGGTTTTTGAATTTTATTTGTTGGTGCTTTTAATAAGAAACTTATTTCATGGTTTTATTGTTATACTATTTTGTTACAGAGTTACTGTTAACTTGGTACAATTATTGTTGGTCTTGTAGCCATGATCATGCTTTTTGACACCCCGATTCGATCCTAGATCTGATAAAAGTTATCAGACTCTTTCTATTATAATACAACCCAACAGGCCCGCAACCATACCCTGTAGGACATAGAAATATTTTCTTCGTGCGCGATTCAACACAGCACCTAATCGATTGACTTTTGCGCTAACCGTGTCGACAAAAACAAACATATAAGTTCAAAATTATATCTAACATTTAGATTGTATCATTCGTTTTAACATAATGATTGTATACGGCAACCCTTTGCCCATTTTATGTTACAAAATGGCGTGTTATCTTATATTCTCGTACGGCCCATTACCCTCCCGTGTGAGAATTCCTTTATTATTAGCGAGGCCTCACAAAGAGTGGAAAAACGAAACGTTACGTTATCTGTTGTTTTTCAGCCTTATGAAAAATGGTTGCTTTTAGATCTTATAGCTGACCTAACAAAGATATCCTAATATAGAAAGGTTTTTGCTAAAAGTCTAAATAGGCCTCCGGGACTTGGGTTTAGAGTCCTTTTTTGGAAGGATGAGTGTAGATCTTTATTGTACTATATGATGTAACTTGTGGAGGTATTTGGTGCAATTTCAAAGTAACAACCGACACGAAGAGGAAGGAAAGAAAATATTCTTTCCCTTTCAATTACCTACATAACGTAAATGTTAATAAAAGTTTACATAATATGAGATCATTTTACCTTGATATTACTGTTTGGGATGCACTAGCCGGTTGGTCAGGTACAAGTAATCTGGCGAATTGGAATGCGATCTGAGTCTATATTTTGAGTGGCAAGACTTTAGATCCTGATATATTTTAGTTTAGTTTTATAAGCCCAGCACAGCCCAGTGATAACTGAGATGCTTACTGTGTAACACGATATTTCTTGCTGAAATTTATGGCTAGATTTTTTAAGTACCTATAACTATTTTTAGTGATTTACGAATGACAACTGGGATCAACGGTTTTACGTGCTTTCCGAGGCAGAAGATGATGTCAATAATGTCACATTGCCCGGAAAAAGTTTGATTGTTCGGTATGTAGTCCGGGTAATATAACCTCAAGCATAAATATAATAAGAGCCAATAGTACTAAACACTAAGTTCTATGAATAATATGAATAAAGTTTACTCAGCGCACTTGCGCCAATTCCTCGCCGCGAGAACGAAAGATTACACGTAGTAACATCATCTACTCTTACATATAATATTAATAATAGAAAGGATCAGAGGATTATCATTTTCATAAAATGAATTATATTGAAATTTTAGTACTAAATGAATTACAAATAAAATATCCCGACAGAATATACAGCGATATCAGAAAATTGATGAGATTTAGTTTCACTCCTTATCTGATGTATGTATAATAGTTTTAGGCGAACGCTTTATCGACGGAGCGAGGAGTAATCCTGTAATCCAGCCTGAACCGTAGTTAGACGGGCATACATAATAATATTGTGGAGGTGATAGCTAACATAACTGACAGGCGAGATTGAATCTAAGGCTCTTTGTGTAAATGTATCTCTGCTTATGTAACCTTGATTTTGGTAGAGGCGATTTTCGTGTTAACTGTCAGGTTTATGAAGTAATTCGTATTATATTTCTATAGCTTTTTCATATTAATAGATAGCAAAAAAAATTAACACGTGAAGTGGTGTCCGGCGCCAATAGAGAATTTTTGTTAATTTTGAACTCGGTTACATATTTCTCTGAACTAACTCATAAGTTCTTTTTTATGTAACTGTCTACAGCGTCAGACGGGCTGCAAAATAATATAGCTCTTAACTTCACAATTTTTGCCCCAATTCTGAGATAAAAATAAAACTTTGATCGGCGAAGGGCAAATGTCACTGTCCCGGTCTTGGCCACAGCTTGCCATTTTTGTCGCAAATAAATTATTCGTTTCGTTTGCTTTAACAGTTTTTAAATTACCAAATAGTGCTTATTATTTAAGATCAAAGATTAGACAGCTGAGTGGCCTTGAGATTCGACACTGATTTAAAAAGACTGTTTCTCGATTTTTCCACAGGAATATAGAACATATTGTAAAAAGACACCATCAACGCGTTGACTACGTATGTTGCTTGTTAAAGTAAGTGAAATAGGGTAAAAATATACCGTACTTTCTAACTCACGTTATTCGTAGTTATGAACTTTGTTAATACTTTAGACCTATCGACTTTTCAAACTTCGATATTCCAAGATATAGTAAAAAAACCGGCCAAGAGCGTGTCAGGCCACGCTCAATGTAGGGTTCCGTAGTTTTCCGTCCATCACAATAAGTGTTCCCACTTATAAGTTTAAAAAAAGGCTATTTGTTACGTTGACGTACTAAGTACGCAGAAATTAATTTGTACAACCTTTTTGTCTTTTTTGTACAAAAACTGTTCTTTCTATCAAGTTCAAAATAACTTTCCTAGAAAGTCCTTATAAAGTTCTACTTTCCAGATATTTTTCATATTTTTTAAACCTACGGGTCAAAAGTTAGAGCCCCCCCCCCCTCTAACTTAATTATATAAAGAGTTCTGATTTGGTATAACCCATGGTACGTCTCGACCTCATAGTTTCTACATATTATTATGCCGTGGGTAGTCCTAAACTTAATTACCTATATGCAGGCATATATTTAAGCATTCGCCCAAACCATATGTGGCTTATGATACTGTAAATGTGTTAATAATCATAAAAAAGTACTCCGGTACAATATCTTAGCAATGTTATCTGTACCCTAAAAATATTTGTTTAAACGAGCTGAAAATAGAAATCTATTTTCATTTTCTTTTTTAAAGTATATTTGGAATGTAATTATCGCAGCTCGAATTAGATTGGGATGTTTTTTGGGGCGAAGGGATGTTATTCACATAACAAATTATTTATTTCGGTGTATTTAAAAATATATAATCCGTAATTATTGTAATTGAGAAAAAACGGTCAAAGAACTTATAAGTGACGGTTTCCAATTTGCTTTATAAAATTAGACCTATTAATTTAAGTACTTACTATAAATTTGTTTTCCTATTAGCTATCCCCGTTACATATTTGGGTACTGCTCCGTTTCCGTGGGTCATGGTATGATATTATAAAGCCTATTTGTTATTCTGATGAATAAGCTGTACTACTGTAATCTTCCAACATAATCCATTCAGTTTTTTCGTGAAAGAGTAACAAACACCACCATCCATCCTACCAAACGTTCTCATTTATAACATCAGTCAAATTAGTAGAATTTCCGTCCGAGACATTTCCGACATTTTTTTTAAATTTTTTTTTTGATTGGGAAATCATCCAATGACTGCTCCCGTCCTGGGTGCGGCGGGAGGGCGTGTCAGACTCTTACTGACTAAAACCCACTCATGTTCCTTCGATTGCCCTTTATGTTCCAGGGTCACGGTAACTAACATTTCCGACATGACGAAACACGAAACTTTCAGCAAGCCGTCAAGTTGAAGTAGCTAAAGTTCAAGATAATTTAAAATTTACCAGTTTCGTTTGATGTAGCAGCTAGTTATCTGCATAACTGGCTTCTAGTTATTTTATAACTAGTTTCTAGTTACAAAAATAAAGAGCGTCGCAGATGAGATACGCCGACTACCCGACAGTTTGAAAGTCTCGTTTTTCCGTTCGTTAGCGCATCTGGTTTGGACATAAATCATTTTATGTGGCGCAAACGGCACAACCTGGCACGTGTTCATTTTGACATGACGTCAGCGACGTCAGCTAGGCTATGAATCTTATGGCTCCTACACGGGCTATATTTTCCCGGCCATGTGTGGTTGTAGTATAGAGGCATAAATGTTCTAAGTATGGTTGAGTGTGAACTAACATAATAAAGTTATTGAAGTTTTTGTTGGTCTATAAGCTCTGAAAATATTAATCGTTTGTGTTATATAACCCGTTTACCTACATAACATTGGGCTATAATCCATCTAGAGACGCAAGTTAAGGGCAGGCAGGCAGTTGAAACCGCGAGAAATAGCCAATCTATACTAATATTATACAGAGGTAAACTTTGTTTGTTTGTTTGATTGTAATGAATAGGCTCAAAAACTACTGGACCGATTTTAAAAATTCTTTCACCATTCGAAAGCTACATTGTCCTCGAGTAAAATAGGCTATATAATATCACGCTATGTCCTACGGGAGCGAAACAGTAACCAAAAACCTAATGTTACGTGTGTAAAACCGGGAGGAACAGCTAGTATTGGATAAAGTTGTTACTGTATTGTATAACCGATTTTCTAAATTCGGTAAAATTTTCTGGACAGAGCATTATACATTTATTTTTGTGAGCATGGAAAACATAGAAACCCTAAATGGTTAACTTTATGAGTAACAATGGTAATATAAATGGAAATCATCTGTTTGTCAAAGTATACGGGAAGCTGTTATTTTTAGATTTGTACATTGGTTACATAAATGAAGTTGTCAAAGCTAACCCTATTTTTTGTTCTATATAAAAACCCATTCTGTTACGCATTTGGCATATTGAATTTAATTGGCATAATAAAATTAATTATTAGCAGAACATTACTACTATTAAGGGTGGAGCAAAAGTGGTCATTAAGGGAATATGCCATATATTTTGCAAATGTCGTCATATTATGTGATTGTAATTGGAAATTTATGTCATAGACAGATAGAGAATTAGTAATATACACTAAGTACTATATTTTTAAATGGTAGGTCACTACTGACTTATGGATATGGTAGTAGATAACCATCGTTTGGAATCGCACCCATATGACAAATAGATAAACTATGACAAAGGAACCTCTGTCACATTTTGTCGTTGTTATATTACCTCTGAGGGCACACAACATCACACCTCTGCCAATTTGGGGTAAATAAGCGTGTTATTTGTGACGTGTTTTTTTTCCACGGCGATATCGGAGTAAAATACCATCATTTGTTTGCACGCCGTAGGATAAAACGTTTCGATTATTTTATCTTTTACCTTGGGTATACATTATTGTTTATATTTTTCTTCGAAGATTGTATCTTCCTCTGCTAAATCAGTTTCCCCTCCTTTACTTAACATAAATATAAATCTCCGTCGAGGTGTAAGTACGTAAACAAAGTGCAAATAATCTATTTGGGTTCTATTCCTGTTTGTTTGCTACAGCAGATATAGCGCGGCCTACGCCGTAGCGGTGCTACGAGTAATGACGTCTTGGTTACGTGGCTACGTTATATCTGCAGCTTTAATCAATAGAAACTTGTTATTATCGTTTTTGTTAAGCTGTTCCGATTGCTGGGTAAAATGGATAACTCATAAGTTAGCGTCATGGTTTTATTTTCCAGTACTTTCAGATTTGTCAATTTGTATGATTAATGGTACTCATAATAATTTTGCTCTCGTATTGGAAAGATGATGAGTTGAATATGTTAAAAGCAGCTTATTATTTTCCTTTTACAAGAAAGGTTTTTTTTTTCATTTGTCAATGTGGATTGGCTATTTCTAACTAACATTCATTATTATAAGTTCAGATTCCCTAGCAATGTTTGCCTTATTGAATTCAGTTATATCCGATAAAAACTTTAAAGCATTGTAAAAGTAATATGGAATCACTTGCTTGGAATTGGACCCCACGCATAAGAAATAGGTGCCTTAACCAGTTATCCCGACATTTTCAAAATACTGGAGGTAAAAATACGGTGTTACATTTAAATAGGAGTATAATTTTCCCTACCACAGTCTGAATATTAGTTGATGTAACAACTTTTTGATTAGAGTTTTAAATTACAAAAACTATTGGTGGTCTTAAAACATCTAATTAGTTTAACGAGAATGTTTTTATTCTATTTACTGTACTGGTAATAGAATAAAAACATTCTCGTTAAACTAATTAGATGTCTCGGTAATAAAAAAATACGCTCTCGTACTATAAAAAATATGAAGATTTGTGTTGATGAATGTTTGTTATTCTTTAACACAAAATGACTAATTATGGTAGGTTTTAAGTGAAACTGCAAGAAATAGTTACATAAGTATAGCGTGAGTTGTAAGAGAGGCATTGAAATGTTGGTTTTATATAAAACTCGCTGTCCCCTGCAGGTTCACCCGCATTTTTCGTTACTGCTCCGCTCCCGTGGGTCTTATCGTGATGGTATATAACCTATAGCATTCCTCGATAAATGGGCTATCTAACACTGACGGAATTTTTCAAATCGGACCAGGAGTTCCAGAGATTACCCCCTACATACAAACTTACAAACCTACAAACTTACAAACTTATAAATTTTACTTCTTTATAATATTAGTATAGATAGATATAGATTATTCCACACGTACAAAAAAAAACATAACAGTTCATATAAAAGGTCTCTCAAAATTTATTACTGTAACTTAGAAAGGTGATAAAACTGCCCTTATTTCAAAACTTTCGGTAGTAATCACCAAAGAAAAAGCATTAGATATTCCGACAAGTTAGTAATCTTCCTCAATTCATTTTCAATGAGCCCAGCCAGTCGGGTCGTTAAACTGTAATACCGCTATATAAACCAGTAATTTACTTGTACCTATCTATAATTAAATCTTTGGTATTTCTAAACATTGCTCGCTCAGTAACAAACAATTTCTGTTATTTCTTGCTGTAAAGTGGAAGTGTTTTTAAGAACACGGTTGATAAAATCATTTATGTACACAGAAACTAATTCATACCATTTATGTAAGGTATAGAGGTAATTGTAATAGTTTTTAATTTCTATTCTATTTATTTTTTATGTATTTTATATCGAACTGTTATTGTACGATTATGATTTAAGGTATTTAGCATAATAGTTTACTTTAAGCTGTTGGTTGATTCGTTTTAGAAATCTAAGGTGAATTACCGACTGATAAAGTTACTTACCATCTTTTATGATTCTTTTGATATTCTTGAGTATTCCTTTGTTCCGTAAACCATAATATATTGAATTGGAATAACTCTGTAATAATGTTATAATTGTATGTAAATAAATATAATTTATAAATAAAAAAAATTGGGGGTCCCCATACATAGAACTTGAACTCAAAAATTTTTTTTTCATCGTACCCCTGGTGGGGTATCAATGGATAGGTCTTCAAAAATGATATTGAGGTTTTTAATATAATTTTTCTCTAAACTGAATAGTTTGCGCGAGAGACACTTTAAAAGTGGTAAAATGTTGCCCCCCCCTGTAACTTCCAAAATAAGAGTATGATAAATAAAAAAAAATATATGATGTACATTACCATGTAAACTTCCACCGAAAATTGGTTTGAACGAGATCTAGTAAATAGTTTTTTTTAATACGTCATAAGCCGTATATCGTAATTTACCTTTCACTACGGAACCCTTCATGAGCGAGTCCGACTCGCACTTGGCCGGTTTTTATTCTAGTGCCTAGTGGGATTTTTTTGAAAAATAACAATTCCCACCAGGGTTGTAAATCATTATAATTATGTACGAAGCATTTGCGTTCTGAGGCTTTTGTAATCGTCTTAATGCTGCGATGAGCACCTGTAAGTTTGCAATCCTATGAAAAAAAAGTTTCAAAGTGGTCATTATTGGGACGGTTCACTACTGTGACTCAGTAACTTGATGAAAAACTGGCTAACGACAAACCAAAACATTACGGCCTTTACAGTTCTACAAACATGAATTTAGACAAAGTCCTGTCAAGTTTGCCTAAGTTAAGACCATTAACCATCCAGCAGTAATTGATTTGTAAACTAGACTTAGGGTCTTAGATATTGGCAAGACAGTTCGAAGCCACGATTTAATGAATTCTCGGAAGCTTCTGTAGCCGATTAGTTTGTAAGATATCTTTATAACATAAAATAGTAAACTTACTGACCGTTTTGAAATATCAACAAACAGTCCAAACAGCTGGTACTAAAGACATATATGAAACTTCGAGGATATGTTCTTTGTAAAGAGTAAGTACCTAACTATTAAGAAAGGTTTTTTGAAAGTTCTAACCATTAATGAATAAAATTGGAGATGGAAGTTTTAGGGATGGGTGAAAGTAATTCTTCTTGTTATAAAATTAAATCTGCGTCTAAAGATGATTCATCTAATGATTATGATTGTGTGTGGAACTATTGACACGCAAAATCGTGAACCGTTCTACATTTTTACAGCGATTTATACAATTAGTTATAAGTAATAAATGTTAAGTGTGCTACAATATCGCATTGGGTTTAGCCTGTAAGGATATTGTATGTTATTATAAAAAATAAATAAATAAATGTAGGTACAGGAAGATGATTTGAACTATTGACACCGGTAGGGACAGTAGTGCAGTTCTAGTAATCAAGTTGCCTATTGATTCCTGATGTTGAAACGCCGTCCGATAGTATTTACTTACACAACAAGGCAAAACACTGAAATTTGGTTATTTCATGACCCGCTCGTCAATTTGACCAATTTCGGGTTTAACCCTTAAGTAATCAAAATAAAGGTATGTTGTGAAATGGTTTAGGTTAATGCCAAAGTGTTTATTTATCGTTATGCGTGGTGTACTATCAAAATTTACTGCTAAATACAGAAGTTAAGACATGAAAATGAAATCAGTTACACTTATACCAGACAGTAACTTAATATCGTGCTGCCGTATTTTAATATTTTCTTTTTTTAAGTCTGATGGGCAGTAGCTCCGTCAAAATAATGTCAACCGATTGAATGCTCTAATTACAGACACAAACAGAACAGCATTGTGTCTCGCGTGGATCCACGTCCTATACACACGAAAGGTTAATGGTAAAATTTTAGCTTTCTTTTGGTATGACACCCTATTTTACGTACCTGCAATCTATGTAAATAAAACTCCTATAAACTCAACCAGACACAAATCAGCTGCACATGGTACAAATATTGGTTTCGTACGGGAATCGTACTCGACACAAGCAGCAAACCAGACAATCGTACGGCCACTGCGATAGTGACGTCACTATAAAAAAAATCTTATATAAATAAATTTCGTTAAAATCTATCATAAAAATCTAGCACGAGACCTTTATTAAGAACGCGAAATTTAAATCCCATTTTTAATTATATAAATTACGGCTAATCTTAAAACTTAAATTGAGTTTAAGATTAATAAAAGAGCTTTATATTTTATAAGAAAAGTTAGGGTAGTTAGATTAAGTCCAGACTCTAGGCTACCTAGAGATAAGTACCTACCTACTGTTGAATGTTACAGCTAGCGTCGATCTGAATACATGTTACTAATGAAACTATGGAAATGCTGACATCATTTGAATTTAATGTTCGTGGATTTATGTTTTTTTAATAATACTAATGTTGCAGTAATGTGTAATTTACTGTATTTGTGTTATTGTTGGAGTTACTAGTCGTAGTATAATGGAAAAGACATAACTTATTAACTACGTTGCCAACATGACGATGAACAATTGACGAATGAATGATGGGCCTGTTGGTACAGTGGTTAGTGACTCTGACAGCTAAGCCGAAGGCCATGGATTCGATTCCCATCCAGAACAAACTTTGTGTGATAACTATGATTGTTTGTTTTGTGTCTGGGTGTAATTGATCTATTATAGATATGTATATAAAAATAATATTAGTATGTTTATCAGTAGTCTGGTTACCATAGGACAAGTTTGCAATATCCCTTATACTATTTGAACGTTACATAACAGCCTTACCCCTTATCAAGTGTCTGTAAGTTACCCACATATTAGTTACGTGTGGGTATCGAATAAATGTTTAAGTCCAAGTTTTAGCAAGTATCTATTAAAGGCTTGAGCAGACCAAACGCGTATGTGTAGACGTAAACGTAAACGTGCGCGTACCACTGAGTTGTAATGTATGGAACTGTATAAGACAGGACACACCGCTTGCGTAACGTAGACGTGCAAGTGGACGTGATGACGTTACGCGTGCGGTGTGTCCTGTCTTATACAGTTCCATACATTAGGCGATTCACACACGGCACCGCGCTCCGCCGCGGAGGGCGGTGAGGCGGATGTCATGTTGTACAAGACACTTTGAAATCCGTTGATACCTAACACACGTACACCGCTGTACGTTTGTTCTCCCTCCGCGGCTGTGCGCGGTGCCGTGTGTGAATCGCCTTACAACTCAGTGGTACGCGCACGTTTACGTCACGTT
This sequence comes from Athetis lepigone, assembly GCA_033675125.1. Taxonomy (NCBI): domain Eukaryota; kingdom Metazoa; phylum Arthropoda; class Insecta; order Lepidoptera; family Noctuidae; genus Athetis; species Athetis lepigone. The sequence goes on from CM066239.1 coordinate 4,503,882, forward strand.
TACGCTTACGTCTACGCATACGCATTTGGTGTGCTCGAGCCTTTAGTGGCACTTCTTGCATGAGATGCGATGACGCGATAATGGTGTTTGTTGATAATTAATCCCTAGCTAAACTTTAAAATCAATTTAATTTAATTTCTTAAGTGAAGATCAATTACAGAATTCATGAAGCAGCAATTATTAAACATGGTATGGATATCTTCCATTAAATACTTTTTATTTTCTACATAGTAGTAGCTGTTAGAACCGTCTCTGACTCTGAATTTTTTAAGGTTGTAACCTTGATTTCAAGTTCAGCTTAGTGAAATATGTAAAAAAATACTGCTGGTAAAACATAACAATTTTAAATTCATATTATTTTATTTGTTTCTTTAAGAGACAGTGGAATGATTCTTCCGTTTGCAAGTATCAAGATTACGTCAAACATGCTTTCAAATTTCCTTCGTTTGACACGGCACGACAGTTGAATTATCGTAGACATTAATTTTGAAATATTTACGACTCTTATCCGTAATTATTAGACCGATATGAACTTTGAAGGTCGAATTTGTTCACGTTCAAAGGTAAGGAACGACTAATGATGACTTGGCAATAATTTTAGATACGTTAAATAATTACCTTATTCATACTTATTAATTTAGATCTTTTAAAAAGGGTTTGTTAAATATTGCAAGTTGAATGAACGGGCAATTTAAATTACACACAAGATCGTTTCACATAGTAGCAAATTATATACAAATGCTATACTAAAACCATTTTACAAATACTAATTCATTTCTAAAAGAGTCAATCCACCACCTCTCAGTAATTAAACTAATTGCGTTAAACTTTGTGCCGAATAACACAACACGTAACTATTCAGTTTATTTTTAGTTATGGCGAAAATGAACCAGTGTTAATTATGTGGTTGCTTTATTTTCGCAAAATTAATACAAACACAAATCCATTTATTGCTATCCATGACAAATTAGTTATTAAGCAAATATAATTGCTTGATTTTCCATTGAGCTTTAATTTAAACTTTAAAAACGTAATGACTTAAGGATTTATCGTATTCTATATTGATCTAGATACATATCTATTCTCTTGCGTCACTGAATGAACAAACTTAACAGAATGCTTAAGTTTATTGTCCAAGAATAACTTTAAGCTTCTACAGTTTGCCCTAAAACTTTGACAGCGAAAGATAAACTCAAACTGAAGTACGAAATAAAATAAAAATAAAACTAAAGCCACTTAATCCGTGATCCGGTTTTGAACACATAGTGTTGTGCCCAGGTCGAAATATTCTTGTAATTCGATACCGATGATGCCTTCTGACATCGTTTTCGTGTAAGTGCTGTAAGTTCAACTTTGAAAAGGTACGTTTGTGAACAATGGTTTTAAGTGTCACAAAGGGCGCGAATACTAAACGAATGGAGGCTTCACGGCTTCGGCGAGCGTAGGGCGGGCGGGGGCGCGCGGCGAGGGGCGACCCGCGCCGCCCAATAGGGATGCCAGCGGTTAAAAATTGGTACATTTTGTAACCCAAGCTTTTTTGGGAAAGCTCTCTAAGCAAATGTATAGGATGGAGAAGAGCATTGTAGACAAACACCACAATATGAACAAATGGTAGAAGAGCCTTTGCAGCTTCCTGATTTTCCTATCTGTTGTTGTAAAAGAAAAAAAATACAGATCGATCTTTTGCAATAACTAAAAATTCGACCGTTTAAACTTAGAAACACTAGTCATAATTATATTGAACGATAGTTCCTATAAAATACATTTTATTAGTTTAGTCTTAAATTCGGTTATAATAATTTTAAATTATTTAATTTGTGTCACTAGGTAGTGTCCTAGTTTCAAAAAGATGGTCCTGCGACTTTTATGAAACAATCCTTACAATTTTCAAATAAAAAGGGTACAGAAATGGTCAGGCTGTACATGGCAACACTGGGTCACAGGGCAGACTCGAGCGCGCGACAGCGGCGGGCGAACGCCGCGCCAGCCTCCGCGAACCGCGCCAACACAAAACAACTGAACAGTGATATCTTGAGTGGAAAAATGCTGGTTCATTAGTAGTGAACACAACCCTGCCTGTTGCACGACGCGACCCGATCTCACACAAAAGGGATAACTTAAGTCCGCGCCATTTTGGGGACCGCGGAATTTTTCGTGAGTACATTTTCTTTTGTTGTTCAAACTTCCATTAAAGTACCTATTTTAGTGTAACGTCTTCTTTTGACAGATAAGTAAAACTCAAGTTTTGCTTTGTGTTTTATGCAGAACACAATAACTGTGTGTTACAATCATGGTTGAATGATTTTTCAAATTAACGACGGCGTCGCTTAGCGCCCATCGCTAACTCATTCGCAACCTGAATAGATGATAAGTATAGACACCGGTTAGATTAACATACAAAAATATATACTGCTCCTACGTAGATTCAAGTACCGAAGTAATAAATAATCAATAACATATTTGAACATACGAAATTGATACCGGCATAAAGTTCAAAGCTATTCCTAATTTCGTTATAATAACTGAGAAAGTTTTTCGTGAATACCGTTCAACGTAAAATCTATTTAAAATGACTCACAGAGCGCCTAAATTTTCTTTCCGTTTCTCTGGAGATTCATTCATTCAAATTATTCTGTAAAGGGCATTAATTTATACTTGAATGGGTTGGAAATTGTACAGTATATTGAATGAACAGTTAATAATGTCGGCATTAGGAAGCGCTCTGCTATGAAAGTTTCCGCAGTTTCCGCCGGCCCCCGGCTGCCTGTGTATGACACATTTGCTTCCTGCGACGGGAATTTGTGAAACGAGAAGAGCTATTTGTCTTGATTATAACGTGATACTTTAAGGAGGATTTTGTCTGAGATTTTAATATGAAATGGGTCTTTTTTCTTAATGTAGAAAGCTTTTCTTTTGAAATATAACTGAACAGAGAAACGGGATTGTCAGAAAATTGTAATGTTTAGGTATTCGTCTATAAAAAAATGTTAATTTCTTGCTCATGATAAGTCTGTTAGACAAACGGTAAGACAAGATTCAAGGAATGACTATTCCGTGCCATTCGTCGAAACTATACCTTGTCTATAAAGATTACTATCAATAAAACAAAAAAATATTAACCAAAACATAGCAAAACCTAAATGGTCGCTTTCAACAGCTCAATTTTAAGACTTAATTACGGTCCCTAAGGTTGAAACCATGACCGCCGCGTTGTCCCTTTCTTTATCTCGTTAAACTTTATAATGATACACACACACATACACAGCAGGCAAAATAAACAGGGGAACAAAGAAAAGGCTGTAAAGGGATAATTTATTCGACAGGAACGCCACGTAATCTGACAGGAGAGACTGATGCCTGTTTCGTTGGCCAAACATTCACGTTCTATTGAACATACAGACGGACTAATGATCGCATATGATGGGTGTGTTTTCTCAATTAGACCCTTTTGATATTCGACGTGGAAGTCATTGGATAGGTTGCTAGGAAACGGTTTACAAAAGTTTTCGGTTATGATAAGGTTTGTTGGAGACCGTTACATGTTTGAGTAGCTCCAGCTTTGCTGGTGTTACAAATTTTTGAAAATTTCAGTTTTCCTTTGCTATACAAAACCGAGTTTTAAAGCACAGGTTAAAAAGATTATTATTGATAAAGACAAACAGCTTGAAACTACCTTCCAAACACTATTAAGCATTTTCTATGCTTATTTTTTCCATTATAATTAATATTACCTAACTTCCTTATAAGATATAGTGTATTTTCTAGTTAAAAACCATTATTTTATTTGCTGTTGTAAGTCCGTTCGCATTGTATACATTATTTAAGTTAAAAAGGAAAACCTATTATTAATTAGCCTTACTAAACTGTTTTATATTTATTTGTAATGCATTATGTGTACCGCCGTTGGTTTTCTAAATAAATAAACAAAAAAAAATGTATGTATATATTAAACAAATACACCTTTTCTTCGGTCACTTTTGATGAAAAAGCGTTAAAATCAGTTTCGTTGGTCGAAAGATCTGAATGTATATTGACAGATAAACATACCTATTTGCTTATCCTTTAGTAATAAATTTATGTTTCTTTATCTTATAAAACATAAATATATGTGGGTTCGCTCTGTAATGTTCAGTACAATTTTGTTTTAGGGGAAATAACAAGTACTAATATTTTATAGTGAAATTAAATATTATTCACTACTATGAGTAAATTTTATTACTAAGATACGTTCGTAGGTAGATTACATTACAGAAATTTCAACTATTGTGAGATTTCTTTTGTGAGGATATTTTACACTAAAAAACAAGTCAAGAGCGAGTCGGCCTTGCACACAAAGGATTCCTATGAATGGTATTTTTTCCATAGACTCAGTTTCCTCGTAAATAAACAAAAGGAAGGAATATTGAACAGCAGACATTTTAGCTGGACACCCGTAAGTCCAGCTAAAAATGTCTTTGTTCTTAATATATAAAAATATTATTGTCAAAGTCAATGGAATATCGAATATCTACTGCCATTTACTCATATATAAACACATTTAAATTGTGTTTACAAGAACTGAATAAATTAATTTAATAGATGCGAAACAGTGTTTATTTAGTTTAACATCGCGGTTTCCAGCGTGAAAAAATAAATCAAATACAGTATGAATGTAAATAGTATGATAAAAATGTTATTTCATTATTCACAATAGAGCTATTTAGATGTTTTACTTTGAACATTTTCGTTTTCTTATAATGTTCCACACTAATAATTTAATTTATTTATATATAAAGAGGAAAGATCTGTATGTTATGTATTTATGTTTGTTGGCTTAACTCGCTGGGAAGTGCTTTGAAAAGCCCCGATTTTCATCACGTTTTAGTGCACTTCTACATTAAAAAAGAAAACTTTTGTGGTTTTAAATATGTAGCTTTAGGATTGTCCGTTATGGGTTGATTATAAAAAAAACCGTCTCTTTACATATGTAACTGATTTTCGTCAACGTTTATTTCATTTGTTATAAAATAAAATAGTGTATCTTCACAATTATAGTCCGCCTATGTACTGTGTTCGTACATTAAGTTCAATTCAATAAATAATTAAATTGTAGACTAAGAAGTAGACGCAGCCGACGAGTAGTGACAGTTTATAGTCTGTGCCATTAAAGAAAATTAAAAATGGCGGATCTTACGGCTCAATAGAGTATGATAGATGCCTTTTGTTAGTTAGTTATAAGTACCACAAAGTTGTGGAGCTTGGGTTGAGAAAAGGCTCAAAAGTAAATATAAAATTGACTGAATGCAACTAAGTTAATGATTTCCTAGAACATCACAAAGAGACAGGACCAGTTTCCTAGAAAATCTAGGCACAAACTGACAACCACATTGTTATAAAAAATAATACGTTTATATAATTTTGTAGTAACAAAATATCCTTTAACATTCCGAGTCAGTAATCACGGAGTGACAGGAGACCTCTCGAAAATGGGCCATAATTTTCCGTGTAGGTAAATACAATGTTGTTTTTTGAGGTAATGTGTAGAGACACATTGACATATGTAGGTATAGTGACCTAGTGTAATAATATGGTGACAGCTTTGACTAAAGTATGTATGGATATAGTTTAATAATTGAGCTGTTGCTATGTCGTTAGGTTTTAATGACTGGTATGTCTGTTCTAATCTTTTGTAGGTCGTAAGGTTTTTTTTTTTTTTTTGGTGAGTGGGAAATCATCCAATGACTGCTCCCGTCCTGGGTGCGGCGGGAGGGCGTGTCAGACTCTTACTGACTAAAACCCACTCATGTTCCTTCGATTGCCCTTTATGTTCCAGGGTCACGGTGACTACTATACACATTCCGCAACTAGGTCGTAAGGTTGAGTGGCAATTTTTAGACGCAGGTAGAAGTCACAAATATAAACGTACTAGCTTTTGCCCGCGGCTTCGCTCGCGTTAGAAGGAGACAAAAAGTAGCCTATGTTACTCTACATCCCTTCAACTATCTCCACTTAAAAAATCACGTTAATTCGTCGCTCAGTTTTGCCGTGAAAGAAAGACAAACAGACAGACAGACACACTTTCCCATTTATAATATAAGTATGGATTTTAACATAGAAGCAAATAAAATAAAATATTTTAAATGCAAAAGTTAGTCGTGTTTTTTAATTCTTGTATAATATATAAAAAATGGTCACAAAATGGAGAACAGATTATGTAGCATGCATTATGAAACAGCGGAAAATGAAATGAATTAATGCAGGCACTTGAGGCATCTTTTTTTTTTTTGGTGCGTGGGAAATCATCCAATGACTGCTCCCGTCCTGGGTGCGGCGGAAGGGCGTTACAAACTCTTACTGTCTAAAACCCACTCATGTTCCTTCGATTGCCCTTTATGTTCCAGGGTCACGGTAACTATTATAAACATTCCGCAACCCCGGACTTGAGGCATCTCACCTTTGTCTCTGCCGTTACACCATGATCACCTACCATCAATGAGTCGCCATCAGTTTGTAGACCATCCAATGACATACAATCAAAAAGATCCCAATAATACGACCCTTATTTACGTTTTTGTATTCTTAATAATTTTATTTTTCAATAATTGAATGAGCCTTACCATTACCCTTTTAAATATTCACCATAACAATGTTAAATATTACTTCCGTATACAATAATGTAGTACCCCATATATTATTCAGAGGGTATTGTCCTTCTATAGTAATTCACGTTAAAATGATAGCTCAGTACATCTTCATGAATATTTGAATTGGTTACTCCGTATAAAGCTTTAGTCCAAAGTGTTACTGAATTAAATGCTGATTAAAGGCTTAATTCGTAACAAAATAACTAATATTAAGGAATTTAGATTTTCAGGACTATCAATACATAGTGTAATACAAAATCGCTTTTCGCTGTCTATACCTTTTCCTGGCATACATCTAAAATCTTTAAAACTACGCAATGGGTGATGGTTTTTTTAATGTTTAGAGTGATTCACGACTGACGTTTTTATGTATATAATACTATTATAGTAGGGAAAAGTTGAGATTTGCGATTTTGCGAAACTGGGGCAGTCGCTAGTCCTAATATATTAAACTAGCTTTGGCCCGCGACTTCGTCCGCATGGAATAATAGTTCCGGTTCCGGGGGATTTCCGGGATGAAAACTATCCTATGTCCTTTCTCGGGTTCCACTCTATATCTGTACCAAATTTCATTCAAATCGGTTCAGTGGTTTAGGCGTGAAGAAGAGACAGACAGACAGAGTTACTTTCGTATTTATAATATTAAGTACGGATGACTGACTAATGACTGACTGTTGTTGTATCAACGCACAGCCCATACCGCTGGTCCTAGAGACATAAAACTTGAAGGGGATATTATACTTTAAACTTTCGCGTTGCATATTTATACTTTTACCGCTTTTCGGGATTTAACGCGCACGTAACTTTTATTTATTTTTGGCTTGACGTTTCGGCAGGGTTACACCTGCCATCAGAGAGCATGAGAGAGAGATGCAGAGTCTGCTTGTGACCATGGCAGGTGTAACCCTGCCGAAACGTCAAGCCAAAAATAAATAAAAGGTACGTGCGCGTTAAATCCCGAAAAGCGGTAAAAGTACTTGAAGGGGATGTTCTCTGTGAAGAGTAGGTATCCCCTAAGAAAGGGTTTTTTGAAATTCAAACCCCAAAAGTGTAAAATAGGGTATAGAAATTTCGACATCAACGTGGGCAAAACCGCAGTCGGAAGTCAGTTTAAAACATATTGAGAAACTTGCTGAGTTAACCTCACATACAGAAGTTCGTTAAAGTTAATGGGCTATTAACCAATGATTAGATACTTACGAGCGTCAGTTAATCTTGTACACAATTTGTGGCGACGCCAATTGCTATTGGCACTGAACATTCCCAATTTAATGATTGACTGTCCAAGTCAATAATTAAACGGTCAATGTTAAAAATGTATGTAAATGTTAATGCGTAAATGTAGCAACATCTATCGCCCAACATTTGTTTACAAGACCACCAGACCAACACCCATCAGAATCTGGTAGGTGGAACCAATTTTCAATAGAAAAATGAAAAACTTTCCACTGTGTTTTTCATACCAAAATTATATGCCTGTTAAAACTTTTTAATCGCTCTATTCAGTGTATCTAAACCTCAAAGTTCAAAATGTTTTAACTAAAAATAGAGAGGCCAAATTGATAGCCTTTAAGATACCTATCACAGTTGCGCTCCTTTAGCTGTAACGCAGCACCTACCACGAGTAAGTAGCTGTCTGCCAGCTAATTGGTAGTAGAGAACATTGTTGTTTTACTGAATAATGTTTACTGTATACGTGAGTAATACGCGGTCCACCCGAGCGTGAAATAGGTAATTTCCCGCGGCCATTAAGGGCGAGAGTACGTACGTAGGTACCTTTCAGCACCACGTCCGAACGTAAAAAAGTCAATTTTTTAAGTAAAGCGATTGCCTTGTCTGGGTGCAGTAAACCTCGTTATTGCTCTGCTGAATTTTTATTGGATCACGTTTATCTGCAGCAATCCGTGTGTCATTTCATTTTGAATGAGTTTATGAGGATGCAAAGAAGATGCATGAGTGTATGCATTAAAATTTTATTCGTTTCGTATATCGTTATAAGAAACTTGTGGCACTCACGAATAAATATTGTGAAATGCTATTTTTGACAAGTGATATGTGACAGCTGCGAATTTTTTTGATATATTTTATCTTAGAGTAAACCAATTACACAACATCAAGAACATCAATTTATCATTTAGTGACTATACACATAACACGATCATACAGGACAACATCGATAACAGTAGGCACCTATCTCCCTTCTTCTTGTGTCCTCATTGTTGAAGGTCTAAGCCCCCTTGAATTACTAACCGAACGCACACTTTCTATCTCAATCTTAGGCAGTGGGTATATTCGTTCTTTTTTGTTAGTGGTGTCGCATGTTAATCTGTCCAGTGCATACAACTTATCTGTGCATCTCGCTGGAATGCGACTCCTCCCCCGCTTCCCCTCGCGGTGCCCCGAGTTCTCCTCATTCGTTTTGTAGCGATAGCATTCTCTCAGCGTTACGTCACAGCACGAGGTGCATATTTATTAGTAAGCCCTTTAACTACCTCTTGCCAACTGTTAAGGACAACATATACAAATATTTAAATAACTGACTATACAAATCAAATCCACAAAATTTCTATGTGTATTTTCTATGAAAACCAAGCACGAGGTGAAAAAGAAAGACTGATTACTAATTAGTTCAGGATTAAGTTGAGTAAATTACTGACCTTTGTCTCTATTAAGAATTCTAGTCAGATTGTCTGCTACCTTCGGTAAATTACCTATTTTCTGACGCTGATATCCTGGTTAATCAAGTATTGAATAAATTATTTTTGCTCTCCTACGGACAAATCCCAGGTGTGTGTTGGTATATAAAAAGTAGGTTTTGCGTTGCAGTAAATAACTTTATAATAGGCGAGACGACGAAAATAAAGTAATTAGTCCGTCATTGAGATTATTAAAAAATTACGGACACGTATTTTTTCTTTTTTCTCGTAAACGAAAAATGACGACGATACAGTGCGTTGAAGTTGTGCGTGACGTCACGATCAGATACAATTTTTGCATTACGGTGGCGTCAAAAGCCCCCACTATGCCCCCACTCCAGAACTTTGTTGCTCTTTATCTTTGTATTTTTTTATTATTTTGATGAAGCAAAAAATACGTGTCCCGTATTTTTGGCCGATCTACAAGACAGACTAAACAGAATGCCATTTTTTATGTTGTCATCATCCCTATAGTAGATTACTCTACTAATAATAATAGATTTTCTCACCTTAATTTGTTAGACTTTTATATTGATACCTAAGGGAACGCAAAAACGAGGTCCGTTTGGAAGCCTTTCTTCAAATTTCCATCCGGTCAAAGGTATATACTGTTTTTCTAGTCCCTTTGGCGGGTTAAGAGTTTTTACTCTGACATTTGTAGTGCTAATAGATACCTGGGGAAAGAGAAAACTTTCTGTTTGTTTGTTCACTTAGTAACACAGAAAACGTTTCAGCTGTGTCTACATAAAACAGGTCAGGGATGTTGGCGTTTCAGTATGCTAATGTTTTAAGTACCTATGAACTGTGGGCGTACCTAAACGCTGTTTAATAACTTAACTACGATTTGTGGAGAACAGAATTTTGTGATAAAAGTAAGTTTAGGCGTAAAACTAATAAGAAAGTACTTAAGTGGTGAAGGGATTTTGCTAGCGTGTACTTGGAAATTAAGCCTAAGATTTCTGTTAATCGCTAAATTAAATATCAAGTTCCTTAAGGTTGTGGTTTACACAGAACTTGTTATTCAAAGTACTCTTATTTGAATTTAGCTTAGTATTGCCAAATAAATCTTATAATAAAATAATTTCTGAGTAATTTAATTAATTACTGACTGGTTCAATACTTCAAATGCTATACATTATAAAGGAAGAACAGTTCAAGGCATCGACCGTTATGCTTAACCTTACGACGACCAGCGACAGCCGGCTGTCGGGCTGCTATTGTCTTTCTATTGTGTCTCAAATCACGTGTGTTCGAAGTACTAAATTAGTAAAAGAATTAATTATCGTATTTATCAATAGAAACATTGACAGATTTAGCAATAGTGGAACTATTTGTGAAGATGTTTGTATGGTGAAGTATTACCACCACATCATACTTAATGCTGCTGCAAAACAATATCTATGCCATCTTTGTCCTTTGATGGCGACGCATCTGGTGGACCTTTGGCAATGCAGTCGTCTATAGATGACGGAGATCTGAGGGCCTAGCCAAGTGGCATTGTAGAATAGAAAACGAAAACGAATAGATTGTCAAATGTATGGAATTGACATAAGCTTTCGCTAAACCATTTGACATCTCCATACATTTGACAATCGTTTTCGTTTCGCTATCTATTCTACAATGCCACTTGTCTAGTGGGGTAGTCATCATCAGAAAGATGAAGTGGGAAATGTCACCTTGCTTTAAAAAAAGCAACAACTCAAAATAAATTGATAAATGACGCATATTATATCTTTTTGTGTTTGTGGGCAAACCCTAAATGTTTTTATTTTTAATCTTGCAATAAGCCATAACCATGTATCACGTACGAATCGAAACTTCGCTACAGATAATAAAACTGAGATCGTAACATGATATAAGACTATTTTATTTTGCTTCTAGGAAATCTGTTTATTATGCAAAGTGGGTATGAATCGTACGATCTTATATTTATCGAAAAAAAGCTATGTCGTTGGAAACCTCCGTTGAGACTTTAATGAAAACTTAAACAGGTAAGGAAACTGGAATAAATACAATCTTGAGGATATTAAACTTAAGTAAAATATTTAAGTTGTCGTGATGGCCTAGTGGTTAAGGCGCCCGCCTCTCATGCAAGAGGTTGTGGGTTCGAATCCGGGCAAGTACCAATGTGACTTTTTCAATTCATATGTACTTTCTAAAGATTATCTTAGACATCACAGACATCGGTAAAGGAAAACATCGTGAGGAAACCTGGACTTGTAGTTAATATAAGTCTGAAATTGCCAATCCACCTTGAGCAAGCGTGGTGATCTATGCTTGTGCCTTCTCTGTATGAGAAGAGGCCTTTGCCCTGCAGTGGGACAGTTATAGGCTGGTATTATTATAATTATTAAAATATTTAGGCATTTTTATTCAGCTACACTTATGTGGGCTGTAGGCATACTTTTCTATTATCAGAAATCTCTGCCTCAATAGAGTCTGCATCTTTGAGGTTTTTGTATCATCTTTTATATGGGATGTTTTTATATAAATATAGAATTTGTCGTGCGTCCCTTATCAATGCCAAAATTTCATCAAAATCGGTCGACTGGTTAAGTCGTGAAAGGGTGACAAAAAAAAACTAACGAACAGACAGATCGACAGGCAGACAAAGTTACTTTCACTTTTCATTAATTTGGATAATATTTCGGTTTCAATTAAAACCATACGTTACTATTAAAATCTCCATGGTCATCTACGTATTCTTGGAAAAGTAATTATTACATTATCGTAGTTACAGAAGCCTGAAAGTCTGACAACCACACTAATGTTTTCCAGTAACTGGATTATGGAGGTCCGATATCTGTCGCTTCATGGTCCTACACTGGTATTCCGCTGGAATCTGGATTCTGTTAGATTGAGCGATCCTAACATAGTTGGGAAAAGGCTAAGAAGACTTTATAGAATGCTAAATCTTATCTTGTTCACTTAGTTTCCTGATCAAAAAGTTGCAAAAACCAGCGTAAAATAATATCTTCCACCAAGTTTTTGTTACAAAATCTGGGTTAGACAGATGATGGATTGAATTGTATGGGAAAAAAATTACAATTCCAACAAAAATATCCAATTTGTAACGTTTCTCTTCGATGTGACATATTACAGGTTTTGATCGATGAGAAAAATAATTTGTTGGGAAAAATAAACGTCACGTTTGGTGAACTAAAACGATAAAAAAAATTGTTTAGAAGGTCGATGTTACTAATTGTGGATTTCGAATTCAAAGTGAGATAAAATAAAAACAAAACTAAAACAGGTGTAAAGAGGTGACTAAAATAAAAAAAAAATGTCAATGTAAGTTTGAATGTTATCGTTTTGTTACAAAACAAAATGATGGTAGGTGTATGTATAGTTGGGGTTTAATTAATTTATTGTTATCGTATTCTGCCCTAACTTGCTATATTAATATAATTTACATCTGCTATTTGTTTTAGGTGTCTGTATTTATTGTTCCGGATACCTCTATTATATTTAAAGCCGAGGATTAATGTAACCGAGACCGTAGTAAAGACTTAATTGATATTTGTATGCCTTGATAGTGAATAAAGTGTATTTCATCATTATGGTTGGTTGATGGTTGCTAAGACTAAATCCATACTAATATGAATGCCAAAGTAACTCTGTCAGTCTGTCTCGCGTTCACGCCAAAACTACTGAACCGTTTTTAATGAAATTTGATACTGAGAAAGGACATAGCTTGAGAAGGACATATAGTTTTTATTTCAAAATTCCCACGGGAACAGGCTTTTGTACAACCTTTTTGTCTTTTTTGTACAAAAACTGTCCTCTCCATCAAGTTCAAAATAAATTTCCTAGAAAGTCCTTATAAAGTTCTACTTTTCAGATTCATAAGTTAACACACACATTGTTTTTTACTTTTGGAGCGATTATTTCCGAAATTATTGATTTACTACCGCTAGCAAACTTGGCTTTTACTTCTCTCTTAGACATGAGCCATATTTTGCAATTTCGCTCAAGTGCCAACCCACTTTTAAGGTTCAGTGCAGAGAAAATTAGAATCTATACTCGCCTTTCGATACTGTTTTTAACGCTTATCATTTTTGCAATTGTAGTTCACTTATAGTCTTTGAAACTCTAAACACGATCGCAACTGTTTATTAATCAAACAGCCAATGGGATTGCTCCAAATCGTGTAACTAACTTAAGTTACAATCCCCCTGTCACATGCGTATTAGTACATTCGCCAAGTTTCTGCGCTGTCACTTGTTATCGACTTAAGATTACAACTTTGCCCGTTGTAACTTCTAGTTAAGACCCAAGGGACACAACTTTGCCACAACTTTATAAAAACTCGGGTTATTCACTTCTGGTATGGCTGCAGTTGAAACAACATTAAACTTTGGAATATTACAAGTTCTAATCTGAAGATGCGTAGGGGGATAAGGGAATAATTTGGAAAAGTGGAAGAATTTTTTGGTTGATTTCTATTTCAAGACAAAACAATATTTAATGTTTTAAGAATGGGAGTAGTTCCTTTGACCAGAGAGTAGTTACATAAAAATATGTTGTGTTCATCGATTTAAATATACAGACATACCTGTGTAACATGTTGTATCAACATAAATAATTTCAATAAAATTATCATTACATTTTAACTTTTTTTTATTGGAACTTACAGAAATGCACTTTCCAAAGCTGTCTGGAGAAGAATAGAAAAAAAAACATTACTTTGGACTTTAAAAAAAGTGTACGACGTGGTTTCGATAACTGGGCTTTCATACTTCACTATCATATTAAACTAAAAATATCATTGAGCTGACTGGCGTTTATCACTTGATATTTTTATGTGAAAACTGCCTGTCAGCACTCGTATAGGCCGGTTACTTTCTTCTCCTATAGAACGGCGTTTATTCCATTGCTCATTCAAAGTAATAAACTACTAAAATAAGGTATAACATAACTGAAAGAGTACAGTATTTAAATTGTGTTGTAAAACTAAATTTCACTATTTCTCTCTATATAAGCACGTAAGAGGAACCTCCCACACAAAATTGAAAATGCCGTGCATTGTTTTCCCACGTACGTGTTGGTTTAAATTTTAATTGACTTGCAGCGTTGAGAGGAAAAAGTTTTATGAAAAAAGGAAATACCTAAAGTAAACGTGGGGAAAAATTCATTGTTATTCTTCATCCCAAAAGTGCCTTATAGTGCGGAAGCTAATATACATTTCAGCTGTTTACATTTTCCCAGACCCCGTCCAATTTTCAAAATATTTTTCTTGGGAAATGTGTGAGCCGCTTCGTTAGTAGCGAAGGCGGGTAAAGTAAAATGGCGTCGGTTAGTTCCATGGTCCAGTAGTTTGGGTTCCCTGCGGGCTTATAAACTAAGCTTGCGTTATCTTTGGCAGGGCTCGCCTAAATCCCCGTTAGACGTTACACCAAAAAGGTTTTCATTATCAGTGGTTTTATATGGGTACTTAGATGTTGCATTTGTTATGCTTTATTGTTAGTAAACATTGGAATTATATTTTAAAAATTTTGTAATTTTAAATAGTTAAGAAAAGATGAGGAAGATGCTAATGTAACGCATGATTGTTTGAAACATAAACATTTTTTGTCGACAACTATTAAAAACCATACTATATTTAAGTTAAAATGTATGCAACAATATTACCTTCTTTTGAAACCGATAGAAAAGTTAACGAAGTACCATTAAGGCAGAAGTTTACAAAGAAATACTGTAGCTTCAATATCTAATAACGCTGAGATAGGAAATTCTCGTTAACCTTTGTTACAAAGGTACAATTCGGACCCCTTGTTTGTCAGATTTAAATGAGCAGGAGGACAATAACTGCAGGTTGTGCTAACGAACCCTCTCGACTGTCTGGCATAGGGGAAGGGTCGTATCAATCGATTTTACTCTGCGGCCTTCCCAAACTTCGCAATAACTTCAGTCTGTGAATAAAATATGCTATATATCTACCTGTAACTACATCACACCTGCTTTCTTTAAAGGAATAGAGAAAAGTGAAGAATAAATTTATAGAGCACGCCAGGTGTAAATTATTGCTTTATTGTCTCAAATCTCGTCTTAAACACACACATTTATTAAATTTATATATTTAAACTAGCTTTTGCCCGCGGCTTCACTCGCGTTAGAAAGAGACAAAAAGTAGCCTATGTTACTCTCCATCCCTTCAACTGTCTCCACTTAAGAAATCACGTCAATTCGTCGCTCCGTTTTGCCGTGAAAGAAAGACAAACATACGGACAGACAGACAGACAGACAGACACACTTTCCCATTTATAATATTAGTATGGATTGTATTTTTTTTTCAAATAATGACTAGTTAATTGTCGCCTTGAAAGTCGCACTTGCTGTCCCCGTTTCACCACGTTATTAGTTCCTACTCCGCCTTATAGGTCGTAGCGTGTTGTTATATAGCCTGTAACCTTCCTAGATAAATGATATATTCAGATGGATCAAGGACCTGAAATAAATATTTTCATTTAATAACTATAGATTAACCTCCAAACTGATACTTACAATCCAATGACTGAAAATATGGAAAAAAAACCGGACAAGAGTGTAGTGTTCCGTAGTTTCCCGTCCGTCACAATAAGTGTTCCCACTTACTACAAACTTAGTCCAGAAATTATTTTGTACAACCTTTTTGTCTTTTTGGTACAAAAACTGTTCTTTCCATCAAGTTCAAGGTACATTGTTTTTTACTTTTGGAGCCATTATTTCTGAAATGATTGACATTATCTAAAATGATTTTAGTAAACCCCTTTTCATTTTTAAATACCTATCCAACAATACATCACTCGTTAGGGTTGAAATTAAAAATAAAATCACTTCCCACTTTACATATAAGGCTACCCTAATAAAACATTTTTATTTCAAATGTTTATTTTACCGCTTTGTCGGCGTGATTGATATACATATTGGTATCAATTTTCAGCTTTCTACTGCTAACGGTCACAGAGATTAAGCGAGGACGGACAGACAGACGGACAGACAGACATGGCGAAACTATAAAGGTTCCTAGTTGAATACGGAACCCTAAAAATGAGAAAGTTATGAATATTTCTTTTCAAAAACATCTTGATTTTCTAATCCTCCGCTACCTCATAAAAGTCAAATTAAATTACCGTCCCATTAACAGCAATTCACTATACATAAGTATTTCCGGAAGAAATATCGCCAGCACTCATTAAGGTACTTACAGGAATTAGAAAAACCTTTTAACGTGAACGTGGTTGTTTAATTTTTCACTTTTCCCCAGTCACACATTTCAGATGGCCTTAAAGGCCTATGATCGATTAACTTGGGTAATTTACTGAAGTTTGACCTTTCGCGATCAGTAAAGTAGGTAGGAGGTATCTACTCCATGTAATTGATTCGTGAATTCGATTATAATAAATTGTTTTTACAGCCTTTTGTAACTTTAGAGTTTTGGTTGTAAGAAAAGGGCACTATTAAATATAGGAGATGAACTTTAGGGTAACGTATTTATATATTCTATAATTTATTTTCAAGAAGGAGGGGTTTAATTACACGTCGTAGCCAAAAAGGTTAATACATTCCAAAACAGATTTTCAAACAAACAATTTTAGTTAGAATGAAAAGCTAAAATCAAATTTTTATAAGTAGCTTTTTCGTTTTATGAGAGAAACATTAATTGCTTGCTACGTTTTGTTTAATTGACCACAATAAATATACCAGTACAGTTACGATTACTATGTAGAAAAATCATGCAGTAGTGACATCAGTAATCAGATAAAAAGCACGATTCCATATATATCCACTGAAGTGCCTTCATATAAAAATCCACATAAATCTATCCGGACAGACCCACAAATGTAAGAGCATGTTCATAAAAGTAGTCTTGGCATTCGCGGTACAAAGCCGTATGTCATAACTGGCTCTGCGACGTCAAGACGGCGTTCACAAATGGCTTCCAAAATAAACCAGACGACAGAAATGTGAATTAATATTCTTTTACTGTAAAGGGGCTATGTTTTTGTTCTATTCGCGAAATTGACCTTGTAGGAGATAAATAAACCCAAGTATAAATAAATGAATGTGATCCATATCTACACTAATATTATATAGAGGAAAACTTTGTTTGTTTGATTGTAATGAATAGGCTCAAAAACTACTGGACCGATTTTAAAAATTCTTTCACCATTCGAAAGCTACATTGTCAACGAGTAACATAGGCTATATAATATTACGCCATGGCCCACGGGAGCGAAACAGTAACCAAAAACCTAACGTAACGCGGGTAAAACCGCGAGGAAGAGCTAGTTATACATAGTAAGATTTTTTTTAAGTTTTTTATGTGAAATAAAAAAAGACTAAAAGTATTGTAAGACTTACACCATCTATATGTATATGTATTATTTACTATTGCATAAAAAGTCGGCAAGATTTTTTATTATTTCCAGGATGAAACCTTAACACGTTCAGTTCACGTCGCAGATATAACGCCATAAGAATTTGATGGAAGGCAATAAATAGAAGAAGGTCGGATATAAAAATAACCCTAAATCCGCGGATTCCACCGCGTTGTATTTTCGATACAATTCGCGGTATTTACGATACTATTCGCGGTATTCACATTCGACCACTTTAATATATTTTTTAGTCCACAAACAAAAATATAATATTTATGTATATGGCTAGTATTTGCTAGTCAGTATAGTCGTATTAGGTTTAGTCTAGAAATCGCATACGTTCCCGTAATTCTCGGTGCAGGAGTCTGGCAGACAGGGATTTTAAATCGACAAGTGAATTCCGCGTCTCATTATAGATACTATCAGTAACTGTATTTCCCTTATAGTGATTAGATATTTACCATGCTTTTATATTGTAGCAGTAGGGACAGATTTCGTAATTTAAGGTTACAAATGTGTCTGAATGTTAGGTACATTCGGACACACATCTGGCTGCAACCATTATAATTTATACAATATATAAATAAAAAATATAGGGTGGAAAATTTCACAAAAGGTTCATTTTTCTACCCTATAAAGATGAAGGCATTATTTAAACATGCTCAGACTAAAACTCTAGTACGTAATAGCTACAACGCTCCAGAAATTTCATGAAGCACTTTTACTCTTCAACATGGCTGTAATCAAAACCCTAGTTTTTTTTTGAAAGCTTATTCACAAAGTCTGTCTAGTCCGCTTACGTATATAAAGACGAGATAATCATATCCATTTTCACAAAAGACCAGAACCTCGAGAACACTTCACGAAATATTAACTTTCTGAAATACATACGTCAGACATCGCTTGCAATTTGTTACTGTTCTCTTTTAAACTTTTCTCAATGTTTGTTAATTTTGCACAACAATCTCGGACCTGTGTTAAAATATACTAGGAAAAAAAAATGTGGAAGCCGCAGGTTCAGAATCATCAATCTAAATCTATTGTTGGTTTTATGATGATACGATTTGAAGGCAGCAGTTCTGACAATAAAGATTCAATCGTAACTAAGGAGCACCGGACTTATCCACGCAAAGATATCTCTCGTAGATAGAACTATATTCCATGGAGACGGTTCCTAGACTATAAAATTCTGATCTTTGTTCGAAAAATCGTAACATCGTGTCCCTATACGGTGCCGTTTTAACATTATGTACAGCGTTTGTACGTTTTCTTTTTATATCCAATGCTGTAATAGAATCTCAGAGAGAACATCTCGATTTTACGGGTCTTTTACGGACTTTATAGGATTAAAATGTATTTTCGATGTAGCTTCGGATTTCAAGAACTGTTTCTATTCGTTGCAGAAGCAGTTCAATTGTAATACCAATCGCTTCGAAACTAGCCCTAGTTTAATGGTTATTGTTTGATCTGGCCTTAAATATACGTACTTAGTTAGGTTTTACTCCTGGAAAACAGATAATACTAAGCAATTTACAATACAGGCTGCTTAGAGTAATATAGAATAGTGCTCCACGACGACGTTGTAAAAATAAATGTGTCCTATAAAGTTTCTGAATTCGAAAGCACAGAATAAAGTTAGTACGTTCATCTGGAGGTATTTGCTAGAAGTGTTCATAACTTGACTCTATGATTTATTTCCATATTCCTTGAATTGAAGCTGCAACTAAGTAAAGAATGTATGACTAACTAAGTAGGTTCAACTTGCGATTTCTTCGCTTCGAAGTTAAGGATATGGAGAATCAGGAGAATGATCACCAAAGAAACGATAATTATGAAAATTATTTAGTTAAGTTTCGAAATTATGTTAAGCAAATTAAGTTTGACATCATACTAATATTATAAACGGGAAAGTGTGTCTGTCTGTCTGTCTGTTTGTCTTTCTTTCACGGCAAAACGGAGCGATGGATTGACGTGATTTTTTAAGTGGAGATAGTTGAAGGGATGGAGAGTAACATAGGCTACTTTTTGTCTCTTTCTAACGCGAGCGAAGCCGCGGGCAGAAGCTAGTATTTTAATAACTATTTGTGGACTAACTTATGTTTAGTAAATTGCCAATTTGATTGGTCATGCCTGAATTAAAAGATTTTTGTATGTAAGACTTATTTGTGCAAAATTGTAGAACGGCGTGAAAAGATAACAGGCTCCCTTCATCCTCACACATGTTCGCGTATGAAATACAGGCCTTTAAAACGAAGTAGCACATTTTTCAAATTGTAATTTTGTTCTTAACTATTTAATTGGAGTAAAATAAAATCGTTTTTTTTTTTTATTACATATGGGCTTGCTCTTGGTCCCAGACTAGCCCGAAACAGATGTTTTGTAGCAAACATCTGTTTTTAAGCTAGATGAAATTAAATTCTCTTTCTTTACCTTTTATTATGTAAAATAAATATATCTTATGTACTTTTAATTGAATACAATTAAACGTTTAGGGCTAGATTACAATGTGAAGCCCTTTGTCCAAATTCATATCATGTTCATTTAATAATAGTTTGTTAAAAATTTAAAAAGTCTAAAATAAGCGTACCTGGAGAACACAATAGAGTCGACCTATTTCTCACAAACCCGAAATATTATGCAAAGCATCCGGAACATAAAAGATTGACGGAATACCCATTCGTATCTTTTGTTAGTAAATTTATTTCTTTTGCTTTTATTTCGTGGATTTATTGCGGTGGAAAAGAGTATCGGAATAGATATACGTCGTAGAATTAGATTTGCAATATTAGGATATCATCATACGAAACTATGTTGCTTTTCAATATTCGTAGGTATGCACACATTTTTTGGGTTCACCATGCATAAAAATAGTTTTAAACCTTCGAATGTGATTCGAGACACAATAGAAAGACAACAGCAGCGCGACAGCCGGTTGTCGCTTGGTTGTCGAAAGGTATTGACGAAACACCACATACATTTTCGACAAGTTCTTTAGTTCAGTTTAGTTGTTAGGTTTAGTTGTTAGGTTTAGTTTAGTTGTTAGGTACAATAGGTAATAGTTCTAGCTCAACTTAAAAAATATATTTCTAATTGCCAATTATGTTTATTACACATTAATATCACCTTAAAAGTAAGGCTTGGTTGATTTATGACCACAAAACAGTACGGTTAGTGTATAATGATGTTCCAGGCTTACGTACTTCGGGGAGTACGTAGACGCGTTCAGCCCATCCCTACTGATGACGTCAATTACCTATACAGATTAGTTATTACGGCTGCTCTTATCTTCTGTCGTCATTGAATCTAAGTTGTGTGAATTGGATAACTAAGATAATGATTACGAGTATGTACCTGTGTTACGTTAGGGTATATTGTAATTGAACTCGTCTATATAAAGATTCATTGGCATAATAAGTCTTTGGTCTTATGAGAGGCGAGTTTATGTGCTTTTGGCGAGTTTTTCGGACTGACAGTAAACGATTTTTCACTATAGCTTCAAATCTTTCGAAGCAAGATAATGTACTTAAGCACTGTGGAGATCAGCTGCTTTTGTCGTATTCTATTTCGACAGTTTAAGTATCTATATATATAAAACAAAGTCGGGTTTGTTACAACACTTATAACTCAAGATCGGCTAGACCAATTTTCATGGTTTTTGGTTCGTTGGATTTGTCCCCGCCCCGAATAGCAGAATACATCTTAAAAATAATGAAAAATCGACGAGAACATAATTATAAAAGATGAATCATTTTCCCCTATAGTTAATTCTAAATTCAATTAAAGATTGAAAACTTAAGAGAACAATAGTACTAGGAGCGCAGTAATGTGAAGTGATAATGTGAGAAAATTTAAAATACTGAGATACTTAGTACTTAAATCAATCAAAAGTACTAGGCGCGCAGTTGTGTGAAGTGGTTAATAGAAAATGTGAGCGCAATTTTAAGAAAATATATGTTTATGAACTTAAATAATATCCATCCAATATCCATACTAATATTATAAATGGGAAAGTGTGTCTGTCTGTCTGTCTGTTTGTCTTTCTTTCACGGCAAAACGGAGCGACGAATTGACGTGATTTTTTAAGTGGAGATAGTTGAAGGGATGGAGAGTAACAAAGGCTACTTTATGTCTCTTTTTAACGCGAGCGAAGCCGCGGGCAAAAGCTAGTTTTATATAAAAATGAGTTAAATGTTTTGAAAAAAGAAATAAAAAGAGGCCGAAGGGGTCTTGACAGCCCTTCAGGCTGTCGAGCTAAATATAAAACGGTGATAAATAATAAACTAGTCTATACAAAGGTATTTAACTATAAGTTGTTTTGATTCCAGTGAATTATTTATATTCTAAGCTATCTCACCTTGACCTTGTCTTGTCCACTGTGTTTGGTGTTGATTCCACTCAAAGTTTCCTAAAAAATTAATAGACTCCCAGATTTCCCGGATTTAAAAATTATTCAGTTCACTTTTCCAATACAATTTTTCTATTCATAAAAACCTACCTCAGACTTAAAAAAATTTATGAACCCTATTGGTTTGTATTTAGCTACACAATATTGAAGGATTTATTTGTATTTATACAGATACAATAAGTTCCCTTTAGTATCGACTTATTATTGATTTGGGTCAACATTGTATCTCTAAATAGATATAACAACAAAATCTCTTATATTTACAACATATAACAACGGAACATATAATTTTATTTATTATAATGATTAGTTAATATAATAAACCATTGATATAATTTTAAAATAACTAATTTTTATAGACATAACATAATATACATTTATAATATCGTTCGACATAACATTCATCTTTACTAATATTATAAAGAGGTAAAATTTGTAAGTTTGTAGGTTTGTAAGTTTGTATGTAGGGGGTAATCTCTGGAGCTACTGGTCCGATTTGAAAAATTCTTTCAGTGTTAGATAGCCTATTTATCGAGGAATGCTATAGGCTATATACCATCACGCTACTACCCACGGGAGTGGAGCAGTAACGAAAAATGCGGGTGAAACCGCAGGGGACAGCTAGTTTAATATAAAATCGTTTGACATACCACTCAAAAGATATAACACTTGTTTGGTCTAATATGATGAAAACCAACTTAGATAGGTCGACGGATTCCCGCTGCGCGGGCTCCTATTTCTAGGTGGTTTAAAAAAAAATAACCACGAAGGCCAACTAACCTTCTAACCTAACTGGTCCGAGTCGGGGGGCTCTGAGTCGGGGTGCCCTGAGTCGGGGCAAGGAAAAACTAGTTTAGCCTAGGCAAAACTAGTTTGTTCTGAAATCTGGTTTGGCCGGTAACATATACATTCTTTTGCAAAAAAAACGGGCACCTAAGGAAATTTACGTTCTAAGGTCGATTTGAGTCAATTAAATGAAATTTATTTCTTTGACGTAGTCTGTATACTTATAATCGTGTAAATTAATGCGCGTGAAATGAATTCGGGCAATTAAAAGAAAAAAAAAACGATGGATTCTTTAAAACCGATGTACACGCCCAAGCAATATAAGAAGTGGTAGGCAATGAAGACAAGATTTATTTATTACTTTTTTTAATTAAATAAAGTTACAAATGTAAAAACCTAATAACAAGTGTGACCTCCTCTTGCCGAAATCACAGCTTGAATCCTTCTGGGCATGCTTTCCACGATATTTTTAATAACGTTTTGAGAAATACGTTCCCACTCTTCTGCAATGACTCTTTTTAGCTCCCTGGTGTTTTGTGGAGCAGGTTGCACTGATCTTACCCGTCTCTTTAGAACATCCCAGACATGTTCAATTGGATTGAGGTCAGGACTTCGAGCTGGCCAATCTAAACGACGGATCCCAGCTTCTTGCATGTACGCTTCCACGTCGCCAGAACGGTGCGGGCGGGCATTGTCGTCCATGAAAATGGAATCTTCCCCAAGTGCAGTCAATGTGGGTTGTGCATATGGAATTAGGACTTCCATTATGTACCGGTGTGCATTTAATGTTCCATTTTCTATAAAAACTAACTCCGTACGCTCCGTCGAATTAATTGCTGCTCAAAACATAACGGAGCCTCCGCCATAAGGAGTGATTTCTTCGAAACACACTTCCGCATAGCGTTCCCGTGGTCTTCGCAGCACTCGCCGGCGTCGGTCCTCTCCACACAAAGAGATTCTAGCTTCATCAGAAAACAATACTTTATTCCAGTCCTCCAGAGTCCATGAAGCACAGTTCCGAGCAAACTGAAGTCGAGCAACACGGTGCTCACGGAGTAATTTAGGGCCCCGAGCTGGGCGGTAACTCCTGATATTGGCAGCCAAAAGCCTCCTTCTGACCGTCCACAAGCTAACTTCTACTCCTCTTACTTCTTCAAGGCTCTTCTTCAGGTCCACACTTGACGCTTTACGATTCCGCAACGCCTGACTCACCAAAAAGCGGTCATCTCTTGGTTCTGTGCATCGTTTTCTTCCCGAACCGGGTCTTCTTTCGACCGAACCGGTCTCTTGATACCGTTGCCAAGTCCTCTGGACAGTTGAACGACTCACATTTAGCCGCTGAGACACGTAAGTTTGCGAACAACCTTCTTCAAGTAGGGCTATAATTTTACCGGCCCTTATCGCTTTATCACTCATATCAAAAAGTGATATTTAATGTAAAAAGAAAGATTAAATTGTTTAATTTGCAGAAAATATCCAAAAAGTTTTAAAATATCGTAATCAGTTAAAAATCGTTTCAGCAATTCGCGCCATTAGTAAAGCAATTTTAGAATAATCCACAATAATCATTATTTTTCTTTTATTAATTTTAAATTTGGAACGTAAAGAATCATGCCAGGATGCTTCAAATAACATGCCAATACATCGTCAAATTAATAAAACCTATTTCTTATTCTTCTTCATTGAAGTAGAGAAAAAAATCTAAAGTGCCCGTTTTTTTTGCAAAAGAGTTTATTTATATTAAACGTTACACCTAATGATTTTCGATTAAATAAACGATATACATAATATATATTTTTTTAAACTTTAGATCAAATGATTTTCGATTATATAAATGTTAAATAAAACAACGTTATACTGATTAAGTTTTAGAATAAATGAATGTTATAGGTAAAGAAATTATATCAAGACGTACCCCCTTTTAATAATCAGCTATTTGAGACGATAAACTATCTACGAGTTAATGAGTCATTATAATTATAGATAGGCGTTGATCACATAAGTAAATCAGATAGGTAGCTATCGTTCTCAATAATCAACCTCAGCCTTGAGTGGCCCCATTGTCGAAGATCGATGAGGCTTTGATGATAGAGATAATTAATTAACTGACTAGACTTAATACGTTTAAACAGGGTTATGGGTGGAGAAATTATTATGAGTTTTTCGTTCTTGCGGTGCATTCGTGCCAGTTCGCAGATATTTGCGATGTGATGCGAATTTGCAGTTTTTTCTGGGAGCCCTTTGTAGGAGTTCGGGTTGTACATTAACTCTTGTATTATGGTGATCAATCTATATATATAAAAGAAAGTTGTGTAAGTTACACATTTTATAACTCAAGAACGGCAGAACCGATTTGGCTGAAAATTGGTGGGGAGGTAGCTTAGGACCAGGGGACGGATATAGAATACTTTTTATCTTCTTTTTTTAGTAACCAAAAATATGATATAACGTGGGCCACAGCTAGTAGTGAATAAATAAACATTCGATGGATAATACAATTGTTCTTTTGTTTTAATCTGTTTATTACACGACTGCCCAAAAAAAGGAGTGTTATGTTTTCAAGATTCATGTATGTATGTATGTATGTATGTGAGTTTCTTTATTCCACCATAACTTCTTAATGCCTGAACCGATTTAGATGTATGATGTATCGTAACAATCCGTACATAGTTCCGAGTAACATAGGCTAGTAAAAGTTTAGAAATTCAACCCATATGTGTGTAAAATGGGATGAAAATTTGAATGAAAATCTGTCAGTATTGAAGTTTTTTGCCTTTTAGTTCTTTTTTGTCCTGGCAGTCGTGTTTTTTAATTTTTTTAATTATTTTTTTTGGGGTGAGTTTCAAAAACAAAAAAATTATACTTTGAAGACTATTTAGATTTGTTACTTGTTAAGTACTCATGCACGGCTATACTATGGTAACCAGCAAACTGATACACTTATATAATGTGCAAAACATACACGTTTTAAAAAAATACATTGTGGGTGTAGGTATATAGACACATAACAAACAACCATGCTCTTCACACAAAAAATGTCATGGGTTTCCATTGTACCCACGTCCTCCGTCTAATCAGTGAGGATCACTAACCACTAGACAAAGCCAGTCAAAATCTACACATTGAACTAGTTTCAACTCAACATTTCAGCATAATTATAAATTAATTTGTTCCATCTTCACTTCTTATTGTAACCTTTCGCTCTTTAATGACAAACGGAATGAACTTTAGCGCAGCGACTCGGAACATTATACTAAGTCCACATTTTTATTTCTTTGCAAGTGGAGCTGGCGTCACAGTAGAATTTAAAAGTAGCAGATGTTTTAAAGATTGGACGTAGCAAGACAAAAGATTACTTTGTGAATGAAGTGCAAATGCGAGTAGTGTTGCGGTTTTATCTTTTCCGAGGAATAAGGTGTTGCTGAGTCATGCTATATAAAATATATTTGTTGAAAAATTGCAAACAATTTTTATGTATAGTTTGCTAGTATACATTGTAAAATGTGATTTTTTAAACTGCTATTACATATTATTGACACACTTAAAGCTAAGGGCTAAATCTAAACTTACAGGGGGTAGATTTTAAAACTTTTTAACGTTGAAAAATATGATAAAATGAATAAAAGTATATTTGTGATAGAAAAGTTTTCTTAATTTTGACATATTTAATGAGTTTATATTTATAACATGGTTAAATGCTGAATGCATCTTACGTTTATGTTTTTATAACAATTTTAATAGGACACTAGAAAAATACGTTATTACATGTAGCAAATTCATCACCACAATGTATTTAAGAATAGGGCTGCCTCACAACTTTTTAATTAAGAAAAGTACAACAATTTCGCAAACTTTTATATTATGACTTTCATTTCTTTGTCCGAGAGCACGTGTCTAAGCTTCGCAGGAATACTGAGGTCGCGAGAAGTCAACGAGTTGCTTCATTTAACATTTACGAGTTGTATTCTAACTTTATATTGCCAGCTAGTGGATTGCACCGAGTGGTTGAGTCAATTTTGTGACAGCCCTTGCGGATAAATAAATGAAGAAAATATGAAGTGTTCAACGGAATGTTTATAATAGTTACCGTGACCCTGGAACATAAAGGGCAATCGAAGGAGCATGAGTGGGTTTTAGTCAGTAAAAGTCTGACACGCCCTCCCGCCGCACCCAGGACGGCAGCAGTCATTTGATGATTTCCCACTCACCAAAAAAAAATATGATTAGTTGAGAAAATATTTCAACTCTACCTTTTTCTTTCAATGTCCTAATGGTCTAGTGGTTAAGGCGCCCACCTCTCGTTCAAGAGGATGCGCGTTCGAATCCGGGCAAGTACCAATGTGACTTTTTCAATTCATAGTACTTTCTAAAGTTTATCTTGGCCATCACAGACATTGGTGAAAGAAAACATCGTGAGGAAACCTGGACTTTAGTGAATATTGGTCCGAAATCGCCAATCCACCTTGAGCAAGCGTGGTGATCAGTGCTCGTGCCTTCTCTGTATAAGGAGAGGCTTTTGCCCTACAGTGGGACAGTTATAGGGTGGTATTATTATTATATTACGTTTTTCTTCCAAAAGCAATTTGGAACAATAGCTCTACGTTTATTTTAACGTGTTTTTCGATAGTCACTCTTCGTTAGCTCCCTTGTTTACGCCATAAAGGTGAACGCTATTAATACGGTTGTCGATACTGGTTCAGTACTAAATAAGCTCTCATGGGTCTCTAACAACGCCTTCACAAAATTTATCGACGTAGACAGGATAGTTAGATGTTTTTGTTGTGCTTTTAATTCGTAAACTTTTGTTCGTTTAGTACACAAGTACTTGTTAGTGTCTATATTTAGGTTTAGGCTGGGATAAATACAGATCGCTAAGCAATAATACTGTCACTATCGCACAACTGACACACTACTATGGCAAAAAAGAGACGGAGCAAAAATGTTAGCTATAGTGACGCTTATTTATATCTCCAGATATCACTTTGTATACTATAAGTATATTCAGCGCATCCTAAGGCCGAAATACATAGAAATTACTAAAAGCACTTGCAACGTTCAAACTGCTTCGTTCAGCAACTTTAGAACAACTCAGAGTAATTTAGTTTCACATACAGTAAACAATTAAAGCATCATTGTTGAGTGCCGTCCACTACGGAAGTTAAGCCTTAAACAATTTACTGATGCCGCTGCTGCCCTCTGCCGCCTGCCGATCAAATTAAACAGTCAATCTCAATTTACAAGTTGGTGGAACACTGGAAAAATTAAGCGGTTGTCTGAAGTTGTGATGTGGTTCAGTGCACGAGCGAATTATTAATAGAGTGAGTACCATTGACGTTTACGAGGCATAAATGTAGGCTGTAACTGATATTTATGATGTTGTAGCATTTCAACACGCAGTCATAAAAGGATTTCGGAAATGGTGTTATCGTGGTGACTGATTTCTCGTCACACCAGCTTGTAACATTAGTGTGTATTTTTTTTATAAAGCCGGATGTTTAAATAACCTTTTATATTCAAACTAGCTTTTGCCCGCGACTTCGTACGCGTGGAATAGTAGTTTCCGTTCCCGGGGGTCCCAGACTGTATTTGTACCAAATTTCATTTAAATCGGTTAAGTGGTTTAGGCGTGAAGAAGAGACAGACAGACAGAGTTACTTTCGCATTTATAATATTAGTATGGATGTCTATACAAAAGAAGCTGGGAAAAGACAATCTTTAGGAATAAGTTGTTTATAAAATTTCTTTTCTAGCTTCACATGTATCTGACTACTAGTAGTAGTATGTACCAAAGCTTGAAAGTCGAATTAAACCATTGAACCAAAAAAAAAAACTTAAACCAAATACCAGGGTTTATGGGAGTTTTTATTTTGAAAAATATTTACAAGAATGTTGTTGACGTAAAAAAAACATTAACAGCTCTAGTAAGTTACTAATGTAGTAGTTTAATAAACTTAAACATTAAAGAGGTCGATAAATTGGTGGAGTGACAAAAATAAATAAAATCTCGTCGTCACACTACTGGTGTTACAGGCTGGTGTGACGAGTCTGTCATCGTTACAGTTAATTTCGGTTTCTGATGAAGACCTTGGACTTGGATGTCACCCTGAACTTTATAATGAACACTTCATACTTGATAGAGCCTTGTTGCTAATACGTTAGTTAAATATTTAAACTGTTGTGTATACAGGCTTGCTGGCCAGTACAAGTTGGACGAAATGACTTGAATATTAATTCAATTTTGTCACAGATTTGCAGTCCGTTGCTGGCAGTTTAATTACGATTGTTTTGCTAGGACACAAAATTAATTGAAAGCTCTTTTCTATTATAGCATAATCAAGTAATGATAAAGGAAGGGCCATGAAAGAGTGACATGGGATCGCGTCGCTTATTAAAATTGGTAACCGTAATGTGATGATGAAAGAAGCCAGCTGACCCAAAATGTCATTAGGGAACTAGAACAATGTTTCAGTTTTCAAATAATTGAATCAGCTTTTGTTGTTTAAAACAATATTGATGCAAATCTGACAGTGTGTCTCTTTCGCAGAGTCTAAAAATGAATCTAATTCAAGTTGTAGTTTTAGAATCAGAATCGTGAGCATAAGAATCTACAAACATAGGTATTTGACTGTAAGCCTTATATTATCGATAAAAGAATCCAAAGAGAACGATGAATATTAAAAAGTAACAGGTGTTAAAAAAAATATCCCCGTCTTTGAAATAATATATAACTTCGATATTGCTGAACCAATTTTGATAAAATATATTGAAACCATCGCTAGATAATCTACTTTTAAATAAAGAAAACCGCATCCAAATCGGATCACTCATTTACAAGCTATAATGCCACAGACAGACAGATACACGTATACATAGCGGTCGAACTTATACCAGACACCACATTTTATCGTCGGTTCTTAAAAGAAGTAAAAATAATCTCTTTGACTATATTCAAACTTCAGTTAAAACCTATTAACTTAAAAGCTTTTACGATTCCGTACAAATGAATTTTCGAGCCAAATAAATTTATCGAATTTGTTCCTCGGAAGAATTTATTTATTCACCTGGATCTGTTATGTCTGCCGTGATTCTTTAAAAAGCAGTCATCTGACAATTTACCGATTTTGAGTTTTAACATTGAGCGACATCAGGAAAAAAAGGCGCGTCGACCTATCTAACCCCTTTTTCTGAAACTTATTTAGCTTTTGAGATATTTTTTTTATAAAAAGCAGTGAAGTGGTTTTGATACCAGTGCCAAATTTATAAAAAGACAGTCATATCACATATATTCTTAAAAAGGCAGTTAAAGTCCCTTAAATGCAAAATATTTGAGAATATTTTAAGCAAAAACTTACTTAAAAGGCAGTGTTGTACAAAACTGTCTTTTTCAAATTCTATTCTATAGAATTATCTTCACACTAATTCACATAAAGGCCGCTTTTGAGGAAAAACTTCTTAAAAGGCAGTCATGTGACTTTGGCTGCCTTTTTAATAATTATTTGATAGATATTTTTTTCTTCTATACTTCAAAAAAAGAAGTTTAAGTTGCCTTCAAAATTTTTATTTACTAATATTTTGAGTCTATCGGATACTAGAAAGCAGTTTACTGGCAATAATTCATTAAAAGGCAGTCAAGTTTTGTCGCGCTACTGAATTTTTGTGTAGAATCAGCGTCAGAACGCTGACGGATGGAGGAGGTGGCTGCTTTTCAAAGAACCGGGAACCTATCGATGCATCCATGAACAGTCAATCTGATTTACTGTCAATACAAACAACAATGGAAAAAACAATTGCGTACGAATTTGTCCGGATCCTCAGGACTAGAGCCAAACTGGTCAAGAGAAGCAGAAATATATATAAGGTATTATTCATTAATTTATTTATTACTATACGTATCTATTGAAACCGTTGATCTCTTGTTGTTAATAGCGATCTAATAAAATTAACCAGTTTATGTGATCGCCCGTAATTGGAGTTACACATCGTAAAGTTCGACTGAAGTTATAATTGTTTCTATTTAATAGACATATCTTCACTTATTAATTATGCACGCAAACTACTCTCCGCAGAGGACGCTCCACGGTGGACGCCATCATGCGCGTACGAGCCCTCACGACAGGAGATGCGGTGGCACAGAGCAGGGTCGTCTTGGCGGTGTCTCTCGACATCGCCAACGCCTTTAATACCCTGCCTTGGGGTGCATAGGGGCGGCACTCCGGTATCACCGGATGCCTGCCTAGCTCTGTCGTGTGGTCGAGGCCTATCTGACGGACAGGGTCGTCATCTACCCCGGTCACGAGGGAGTGTGGAGTCGACGAGGGATGTCGTGCGGTGTTCCACAGGGATCGGTCCTGGGGCCGCTCCTGTGGGACATCGGGTACGACTGGGTGCTGCGCGCCGACCTTCCCGATGGTGTCAGCGTAGTGTGCTACGCTGACGACACGCTAGTCCTAGCGCAGGGAGGGTCGTCCCAGGCGGCCGACTTGATGTCAAGTGGAGTTGCGACAATCGTGGACAGGATCCGGCAGCTGGGACTCGAGGTGGCCCTGTACAAGTCCGAGGCCATGTGTTTTCATGGCCCCCGGCACCGGCCACCTCCGGGGTCTCAGATAACGGTGGGAGGGGTTCACATCGGTGTCGAGTCGACGATAAAGTACCTGAGACTTGTCCTCGACAACTGGTGGAACTTTACGGAGCACTTCCGACGTTTGGGCCCCAAACTGGCGAAGGCCGGAGCTGCCCTCAAGCGGCTCCTGCCCAATCTCGGTGGCCCAAACGCCTCCTGCCGGAGGCTCTACACGGGGATCGTGCGGTCCATGGCCCTCTGCGGGGCTCCGGTGTGGGCGCCCAATCTAGCCACGGCTCCGGCCCAGCTTCTGAGGGCGTCCCAGAGGGTCATGGCCATTCGCATGGTGCGGGGATACCGCACGGTCTCCTGTGAGGCGGCATGCCTCCTTGCCGGCGTCCCGCCGTGGGATCTGGAGGCAACAGTCCTTGCACACACGTACGAATGGCGCGTGGAAGTGCAACGCCGGGGCGGCGCGGCTCACGGAGCTCCGGCGAGATCTCATGGCGGAGTGGAGACAACGACTGTCGCAACCTAGTGCTGGGCACGCCGTAATAGCGGCGGTAAGACCCCTCTTTGAGGAGTGGCTGGAGAGGCGTCACGGCACTCGCACGTTTCGCTTGACACAGGTTCTCACCGGACATGGTCAGTTCGGGAGGTTCCTGTGTCGGATTCGAGTGGAAGCGACGCCTGGGTGTCACCACTGCAGTAACGGTCGCCTGGAGGACACGGTCGAGCACATAGTGGAGGTGTGCCGCGCATGGGCGGAGCATCGACGTGTCCTCGTAGAGGCGATCGGCGGCGGTGACCTCTCGCGCCCGGCGCTGGTTCAGGCCATGCTTCGGGGCGAGACGGAACGGGATGCCGTCGCCTCCTTCTGCGAAGCAGTTATGCTAGAGAAGGAAGCGGCGGCGCGCGAGAGGCAACGACGAGCCTCTCGCCCCGGACTTAAGACCCAGGCGAAGACGTCGAGAGTTGCAAGACGACTACCGGCCACCGTTGGCGCGATTCTGCGGATGGCGAGCGATGGGTAGCTCGCCGCCCGGCTAGGACCAGGACCGCGTCGACGGCGCGTTAGTGTTCCACGCGCGCCTCAAAGAGAAGGAGTCAGCACAGGAAGGGGCCCAACAGGGCCAACGCCTGCCGGGGTTGCGGAATGTTTATAATAGTTACCGTGACCCTGGAACATAAAGGGCAATCGAAGGAACATGAGTAGGTTTTAGTCAGTAATAGTCTGACACGCCCTCCCGCCGCACCCAGGATGGGAGCTGTCATTGGATGATTTCCCACTCACTCACCGAAAAAAAAAAAGTATATACAAACTACTCTAAGTGAAAGATACAATTATTCTCTATATAGTGAATATTCGTGTAACGAGTGTGTAAGTGACGTCATATGGTGACTAATGTATGAGCCGTAACGATAGTTTTAAGTTTTGTACTGGTTTTTGTACCCTGCCAATTAATAAAATTTTGATTTTACTATTCTTTTTTCCTTTAATTTGAAACTCAATTACCCTTGACTGCTGCTTATCCAAGCTCAGTTAAAAGAATTACATACGTGTATAATTGTTTAAAAAACAGCAAACTGCAGTTGAGAATTTTTGGCTGCT
Source organism: Athetis lepigone (assembly GCA_033675125.1). Taxonomy (NCBI): domain Eukaryota; kingdom Metazoa; phylum Arthropoda; class Insecta; order Lepidoptera; family Noctuidae; genus Athetis; species Athetis lepigone. The sequence goes on from CM066239.1 coordinate 4,536,927, forward strand.
TTTTAATGATTTCCTTAGATGCTATATTTATTCAAAAAGGTTTTTAAGAAAGTAGTTCGCTGCAAAACTATATTAAAAGGCAGTTATTGGACTGTCACGTCTTTGTTAGAAATTTTTCAAATAGAATTTTGGTTGTAAATACTTTTTAAAAAGGCAGCTCAATGAATAAACGGTCTTTTAAAGAATTATGTACAGTGAATTTGGTGACCAAATGATTTTCAATAAAAATAAATTACTAATAATTCACTAAAAGGCAGCTTCGGGACTGAAGCTGTCTTTTACTGGATTATTATAGGATGTAAAATTATCCTAATAATGTTAACAAATATAATAATTCATAAAATGTATATTTATATGTGTAAAAATTGATCCAGTAACACTAAATAAGATACAACGGGCACCCTTTATCAAAAAAAAACCACCATATTATGTCATATTTCTTACGCAGATTAATTAAAGTAAAAAAAACAAAATGAAGACTGCTTTCGCGGTTTTTTCAAAAATCTGTGTTGTCAGAAGGTTGCCTTTAAAAGAATCACGGCAGATCTGGGAGTTTCGTGACGTAATCCCCGAATTAGGTATGTGCGTAGGTACTCTAATTTCGTGAACTTTACTACCCACGTCGTATTGACGGCCTGGGACAGTTGTATTTAGAGGGAAAAAGAGGTAAGTTCACACGTAATCAGTTAATTGAGATAATGTTAAGTAAATTGGTCGATGTTGCGAAGGTTTAGCCATTGTTTGGTAAAGAACAATGGCCAAATTTCTATAGGAGCTGGACCTAACTTTTATTTTTGATGTCACCAAATAAACTATAATGAGAATGGCTTGTTTTTATGTCGTCAATACCATCCCGTTTGAAAATCTTACATAAATGGCCACGATTTTTTAAAATTCGTCAATAAAACTATTGAGGTTAGAATCAACAAAATAATACCTTTTACCCTATTGCGGCCGTGCTCAAAAGATAGTAGCAAACAGGATAATTGGCGATCTCATAGCTATTTTATTCGATGCCTCATAAAAAGAAAAATAACCGCCTTCAAAAACCAAAAACCCAATAATAACTAAAATTTCGGAAGTCGGTGGTAACACAAATTGAATGGCAGAAGAGAAGCCACCGACTTCCGAAATTTTAGTTATTATTGGGTTTTTGGTTTTTGAAGGCGGTTATTTTTTTTTTGAAAAAAGTTTTTTATTTATTACTTTTTAGTGTCGACTCCCAATGTTTAACTGTGTATAGTATCTTTCAAAGTCATTTATTTTCAAAATAAAACTACTAACAATCTTATAAAACGAAAATAGAAACTTGAAGACAAAGCACACATCGTCTATGAAAATTTCGTCATTTTTTTTTTGTTCTTGGTGAATTTTTCGAGAAGCACTGAACCGATCTCCACAAAATTTATATGGTGGTCCCATATAAATTTTGTCCCCTGAATCGAAATCAAACAAAAAAAGAACCATCAAAATCCGTTGACAATTGACGGAGTAATCGATGATCAAACATACAAAAAAAAAAAAAACATACAAACAGCCGAACATAGTACCTCCTCCTTTTTGTGAAGTCGGTAAAAAATAGGAAATATAAACAATCAATAAACCACAACAACAATCGTGGCGAAAGTCGCTGTCACTGTCAGATCATAGTGGTCAATCGATGGCGCCGATCAATGACATGTATCGTTCCGTTGTACGCATAGACCGTGCAATAGGGAAGATGCAAACATAGTATTTATTGAAAATTTATTAATAAAATGTTGAAAAAATGTAAATGAAGGGCCACTGCAACTTTTTTTTTGCATAATGTTTATTAATATCAATAAAATATGAATTTAAAATTACATGAAAAGAAACGTAATTTAAAACACCAATCAGCGTTAAGCGACTGGAATGACGTCACTGGCACGTTCCAAAACGTGCGAGGAATTCACTCGAAAATTAAAAAGAGGTTATAGTACGATTTTTAATTCGAGTCAGAAAAATGGATATTTCCAGTGGTTTTAGTTCCAAATAAATAGTGATGTGATACACATACAATCGAGTTTTTACAATGAAATCTTAATCGAGTTTTTTTTTAATTCAATATCAAATTGCCTTTGATTAAATAAAAAAATATTACATGTAATTTACGGTTATTAAATAGAAGACATACACGGTAGGTAATTTAATATTACATAAAACACTGTTACACTATTTGTTTTTGGTAAGGTCCATATTTCTAAAATTGATTTATTTTATTATTTTTATTTATTTTTTTATTTAAGATGGTATGTATTCAATATTTAAATAATAAAACGCTTTGGTACCTAAGAAAACAAAGCATTTATCGCCATCGTAGCAATAAGTGCATTAGAACAATCAGCGAGCGATTAGCAATCGATTCATACATAATACGTTTTTTTTACGTTAAGCGATTAATCGCGCGATCACTGCGCAGATATTGCCGATTGCTGTTTCATAGGTAATAAAAATTAATAAATAAAGCCAGCGGAACGCTTTAGAGTAACCTTCGCGCTACTCCGTGTAATTCTTATCCTTTTTGGAACGCACCCCCGCAGTTGTCAAAGTAAACAGAAATAGTTTTGTAGGGTATAAAATTAGCTTTAGAAAAGCAAATTCGCGCAGTCTTCTAATGACTCTTTGAATATAATTTCGAAGGCATGCAATTTTCTTCGACCCTAAGACTACCCACTGACCGACTGCAGTACTTCATCTTTTGAACTTTTCTTAGTGTTGTTCACTAATGGTCTAATCAACTGAAATAAGACACCTTCGATATGCTTGAAGCCTCCGTCTGCCATGATACAAGGTCCAGGAGGTAAAGATTCCATAAATCCAGATTCTTCAAATATTTAAAATCAGAAGTTCAGCCACCAAAACTATCTGATACAAAGTTTGCAACCCCGTCTGGTATTGGAGATATCAACATGAGTCAACATGCTTTTTTGCATAAAAAAGCATTGCATACATGCTTTCATGCGGTATTATTATGACCACGAGATGTTGATTGATAGTTTATTTTCAAATTTTAGCAATAAAAGTATCTGGAATGGCGAAAAACAATAAAAAGTTATAAAAATTAGAGAAGAACAATACAACCAGAGATACAGTGTCACTGCAGTGACGTCATCGGAACTATTGGTCCGTTTTCGCGCGGAATTTTAAACTGTCAATTTAAAACCGCTTTTTTTACAATAAATTACAACATTTTAACTTTTAATTATATTAGTGGTCTATTTTACATGGAATTCTTTAAAATCAAAACAAAAATAAAAATATTGCATCTTCCCTACTCAATTTGTACTTACTTAATTGTTTTTATGATACAAGTTCTTTAGATACCTAAAATAACTTGTTGATTAAATGTCTAAGTATTCATTAAATTACGGTTTATACAAGTATTTAGAAAATAATTATAATTTATATATAGTCCATGAATAATAAAACATTTCATGAGCGAATTGAATCGTGAATGGATGCGTATAATATGTTATTCCAAATAATTTAAAATAAGTTTGCAAAACACAAAAAAATATCTTTTTAATGTGGTTGAATATCGCGATTTTACTTATATGTTCTGAAACCTTTAAAAAAAAGGGATTTTTTGACATATATGGCATACGGTGACATCATCAGGTACGTTTTGGCCATCCTTCTTTGGACTGATTCTGTACCTATAGTTCTAGTGTGATGGCGGTGACTGGTGTATCTATTTATATACAGGGTGTCGCACGGCATTGCCACATGGAGGGAAAATACCTTAAATATTGTAGATAGATATTTTACAGAAATAAGACATTATTTGAATTTAGAAAACATTTTTAACTGCTTTCATAGATATTTTAATAAATAAATATAAATATCCTGGGACAACTCACACACGGCCATCTGATCCCAAACTAAGCAGAGCTTGTGCTATGGTAATCAGACAACTGATAAACATACTTATATATTTTTTAAATACATACATATTATAGATAAATCACACCCAGACACAGAACAAACATTCGTGCTCATCACACAAAGTTTGTCCTGGGTGGGAATCGAACCCACGACCTCCGGCTTAGCAGCCAGGGTCACTAACCACTAGACCAACAGGCCCGTCAAAAATAATTACATAGTTGAACCGGTAATCGAACCTGTTACTCGAGAAAATTAATCAGCCTGTAGTTTTATCCTACCGATCGAAAAGCTTCATCACAAAGATTATTTTTTGCTAAATAACATAGTGTCAAAAATAAAAGAAACCATTTAATTATTTGAAAATCTAAGAATGCAATTTAAATTGTTTTTAAATTCAAATAATTTCTTCTTTCAGTAAAATATTTTATATCTATAAGATTTAAGATACTTTCCCTTCATGTGGCATAGGCGTAGGACACCCTGATATTAAATGGTAAACTGACTGACTGATTGACTGGCAGTTGATGTATCAAAGCACAGCTCAAACCACTGACCCTACAGTCATTGAACTTAGAGGTTATGTTCTTTGTGAAGAGTAGGTATACTAAGAATTATTTTTGGTAATTGGAACCTTAAGGAGTGGAGTAGTAGATGAAAGTTCGACAGCTGCGCGAGCGTAGCCGTGGGCGGAAGCTATTTATTAAAATATGTCGCGATGGCCTAGTGGTTTGGGCACTCGCCTTTTTATATTATACGAGGTTGTGGGTTCGAATTCGGGCAAATTCCAATGTGACTTTTTCAAAAGTTTATCTTGGACATCACAGACATCTGTAAAGGAAAACACCGTGAAACCTGGATTTGTAATTAATATAAGTCCGAAATCGCCAATCTGCCTTGTTGCTCAAGGCAGATTGGCGATTGCGGCGAAATGTTTATAATAGTTACCGTGACCCCGGTAACATAAAGGGCCACCGAAGGAACATGAGTGGGTTTTAGTCAGTAAAAGCCTGACACGCCCTCCCGCCCCGCCCAGGACGGGAGAAGTCATTTGATAATTTCCCACTCCCCCCCAAAAAAAAGGATGTTGATTAATGCTCGTGGCGTCTCTGTATGAGAAAAGGCCATTGCCCTGCAGTGGGACAGTCATAGGCTGGTATTATTATTATTTATATTGCAAATTTAACCTTTCAATGACCAAGCGACAGCTGGCTGTCGCGCTGCTATTTTCTTTCTATTGTGTCTCGAATCACTACGAAGGTTTAAACATATTGGTATACCATATTAGTGAACGTAATATGTATAGAGACACTGTAAGCGAAGTATTTGTTGGCCAGGCTTGAACTATTCTTACGAAAAACAAAGCCTACGTCGCTTCTGTCTGTGTGTTCGCAATAAACTAACATACTACTAAATTTCCGCCAAAAGGTCTGTTACTTTATGTTCAAAGACAGGCTATATAACATCACACATAGTCACAAAGTCATAACTTACAGCGGTTGCAACGGATGTACGACCAGACACAAAATATTCAGTAACTATGAATGTAAAATGGATGCCATAAACGTGTCTACGAATACAAATACAAAGCATTTTGAGTATTCACCAGTATTGCTATTTGCTATGTGTAGACCGCTGGAGCACTACAAGCTCAAAGAGTCGCTTGTCCCAACACATGTCGAATACCGGCCACTCGTTCACAATTTATTTTAGACTAGCACTTTCAAAATTGTATTTTGTAAATATTTAAAAAAATGGAAGTGCAATTCCATGTGGACCATTCACATATACCTCTCATTTATTGTTGTATCTGTTATCCAAATATTTAGTTGTTTATTTTATTGCTTATGTTTGGAACGCTTGGTTATTTTTTTGTAGTAAGTATGAAATCATTAAAGCTTTGTGATAGTTAAAAGTTTTTCACAGAAAAGAAAACTGCCTTCTAAAATTGTATAGTGTATAATAACTTTAATTTTGGAAGCGTGTATCTTTGGTTCAGTTTTGTTTGACCAAAGACTTCTGAAATAGAAGTTATTTGTATAAAAAAAATATATATCTATATTTTTAAACTGAAAACAGACATTTAATTTAAGAGCTTTATTTTTGTGCATGTGTGATATTTAAAAATTTACCAAAGGTCATTTCTTTTCGATTCGTAACACCCACATAAATTCCTGCAATATTGTTGACGAATATAAATAAATTGGCTACATTAGTGGACAAGAAGTAATTATATTAAAACGATGGTGTGTAGCACGCATATCACGCAGGCTCCTATCGCTGTCGACCGATTTGTCATGAGCTGACACAGAGAAATTACGATAATTTCTAATTTATTTATGTACTACAAGTAAAATTATGTTCAATATTATTAGGTTTTTAGTGAAGTCGCTAAGTTTTTGGAAAGCTGCTATAAAGTTGCCCATAAACCTTTTTTTTTTGGTGAGTGGGAAATCATCCAATGAGTGCTACCGTCCTGGGTGCGGCGGGAGGGCGTGTCAGACTTTTACTGACTAAAACCCACTCATGTTCCTTCGATTGCCCTTTATGTTCCAGGGTCACGGTAACTATTATAAACATTCTGCAACCCCGGCAGTCCGCAACCCCGGCAGTGCCCATAAACCTTTCAATTGACATGGCAAATTCCTACATAATTATAATCTTACTGAGAATACTGACATGACTTTGGCACGAAGTGTCTAATTGAATTTAGGCATCAATTTTGTACCACATATCTTCACCAAAATTTATGGCTACTCTGGTATACGTCAAAAAAAACAAAATAAGTACCTATTTGGATTTGTAAGCGTACTTCTTAACATTTATCTCAGTAATGGGCTACTAACAAATGACCAACTGATATCAACAAGTATTAGAGTTCTTTCTCCTCATTACTGATGGGTGATTAGTAGTCGTGACTCCTCTACTACTACCATTTACTGCTGAATTAAAACTATAGCCTTCACTAGCTTTCGTCCTTGGTTTTGTACGCGTGGATGTCAAACACCGATTCCCTCATTTCACCCCTTTAGAATTGGAAACCCTTTATCTTAGACATCACTGACATCCCGTGCCTCGGAAAGCACGAAAAGCCGTTGGTCTCGGTTGTCATTCGTAGAACTTTGACAGTCGTTACTGGTTAGCCAGAAAGTATGACCAGTCTAACCAAGAGGTATCGTGTCGCCCAGTTACTGGGTTGTGGAGGTCAGATAGGCAGTCGCTCCACGTAAAACACCGGTATCCAGCTGAATCCGGTTAGGCTGGCAGCCGACCCCAACACGATTAGGAAAAGGCTAGGGAGATGATGATGAGAATTGGAAACCCTTTGTTAGTGGATACTTTTTACAAAGACCATACCCCCCAAGTTCGTTTAGGCTGTCCGTTGATGTATCAACAGTCAGTCTACCGTTTCACAATATAAGTTTTCTCAAACATAGCACCCGTCTTTCTAAGTAAATACAAATGTTTCAAAAACCAATCTAAATTTAAAGCTACTTTTGTCGACTGCAGAAAAAGAGAGTGTCAATTAATAAGGGAACCTTTAATCGGAGTTTACTCCGGGGTCCAGGTTAATTGTGGGTTTGTTTTTATTGGCCCCACCAGAGGGCGCGGGCCGCTAAGTGATCAAGAATTAGGTCGAAGGGTTACCCTTATAACGTAAAAATGTTATCGGACCCAATGACACAGTTTGTATAAAGGGTAAATATAGCTTTGATGCTTTTTATTTGTTTTAAAGATACAGAAAATTAAATCTTCTGGTGTAGGAGGTTATTATTATTAGACACTGTATATTTCTTAACCTATCAAAGACCAACCGACAGCCGGCTGTCACGCTGCTATTGTCTTTCTATTGTGTCTCAAATCATGTGTGTTCGGAGGATTAAATACAAGATTGCTTTATGCAGTTTATTAGATTTAATAAAGTAACAAGTTCCTAAAACTTCTCTTATTCAGGATTGTACTACGTCAGACATCTTACTCTATTTAAGATTGTACGTTTTATTTCCAGTGCCTACAATATTTGTATATTCATTATCATTATAAAGATTTGTAATTACGATTACAGATTTAATAATGACCTTAGTCCTGACAATAAGATTTAGAGTGGGTTATCTATTTAACTTAATATCTTATGTCCCCCAGATGGGGCAGAGGGCTGAGCAATAAATACGTTTACCTGTACGAAGCAGATCCTAATACTAAGAATAAAGTAAATTTATCACCAATTCGACGTGGGTTTGTTAAGATTATTAAAAAAATATATATCCTCGGACAACTCACACACGGTCATCTGATCCCAAACTAAGCAGAGCTTGTACTGTGGTAACCAGACAACTGATAAACATACTTATATATTTTTAAATACATACATAATATAGATAAATCACACCCAGACACAGAACAAACATTCGTGCTCATCACACGAAGTTTGTCCTGGGTGGGAATCGAACCCACGACCTGCGGTTTAGCAGTCAGTGTCACTAACCACTATACCAACAAGCCCGTCGGAAAAAAGACGGAAAGTAACAATATTGTACTGCTGGTGGCTAAAATGATACATCCATGCATAATATAATACGTAGAATGAGCTCTCCTTAATCCAGAAAATGACGTACAAGGAGTAGACATCACAAAATAGGTTCAAAGTATGCAGAGTTTTAAAGTTTAAGTAAATTGTTGTATAATTTTCACAGAAGTTTTAACATGAAGCGTGGGCCTCAGTCGCGAAGGAAAACGGCTACAGTAACAATTTATGACAAAAGTTTTTGCGTACAGATTCTACATTTGTCATAATTACTTACGCAGACGAGACGTCTTGATAATAATTAACAATCGCGCAAGTCAGATTTTGGTGTGCGGAGTTTTGGGTTATGGCAAGTTATGAGTCTGTTTTTATTTAACCTGAAAATATTAGACGCACCTAATATAATTTACTGGGCCTTATTTTTTATAGTAGGTTCTAATATTTTCTGTATGTATTCTATTGTTCCAAAACAAATCATAATTTTCGTCAGTTATAAAATTATATTAAAAATGTTTCATTGTCTATCACCAAAGGTTTAGTGCAATCGATATCAAAAAAGGTATACAACAAACAGTTTTATTTAATTGGTTCAAAATTAACAGAAAAGATGGAAAACTTAAATGGAATACACAAGAATCTCCTTCAATTTGTAATCGATTAAAAAGGGCAAGAAAACGAGTTTAATTTACCCTGACTAGAAAGTGGTAACTACTGTAGAATAATTAATTTTATAAAAGCTTTTTTTACTTGGGAATATATAATAACTTCCCGGTACGGGAACCCATTAACGCAGTAATGCGGTTTCCAGCGCTTTGTTTTACGTGAAGGTGGGTTGCTAAAGTGCATGTCACACAACCGCGAGAGGGAGAGAAGCGGTAGGGTTAATTGCTGGTATTGATTTTGCTAACTTCTTATACTTACCTATTCGATCAGTGAAGCTGAAAAGCCCTGCTTGCACTAGAAAGACACCTCAGTTTATCAATTTGAAACAATAATGAAAAAAAAGCTTTTGGAGAAAGTGTCTATGAGACTTGCTGGGTTCTTCTCATTCTTTAAAAAAAAACTGACAGACTTGCCCTAATTTTGACTCTTAGGTCCGCCACTGAATCCTTTGAAACTAGCCAATATGTTAAGAGTAGTAGAGCTTTTTGTCTAAGAGCTCGTCCAAGGAAGTATTACTAAGAGTGGGAAATCATCCAATGACTTCTCCCGTCCTGGGTGCGGCGGGAGGGCGTGTCAGACTTTTACTGACTAAAACCCACTCGTGCATGTTCCTTCGGTTGCCCTTTATGTTCCGGGGTCACGGTAACTATTATAAAAATTCCGCAACCTTACCTTAATACCTATTTTTGCAGCACATTTGCGTTGCTTTTTTGAAATTTATTTTAGTTTAATTCAGCGATAACTAGCCATTTAAAATCTTGTGGGTTGTCAGCGAGTTCGTCAGCGAATGATGAACATATTTTAATTCTCGACTTAGAATAAAAGTGTTACAGCGAAATTTTACCAGCACCGACCTACCTTGATTATTCAGACAAAACCAGAAATCAAGAGACCGAGATCTTAGTACTAATCGTTAGTCTGCCAACGAATGTTCCGTTTTACGTTCCACAAGGCCATTCAGGCGGATACTTCAAATTTACATTTCAATTACTCCCTGGATAGTGTCGCTAAAGGCGACTGGGATCGTGTTTCTGTGTTGTTCCACCCCAGTCGAGACTGGGGGAACTCGGGACCCCACGGAAATCGTACAGAGTTAATTGCTAGGGTCGATGCTAATTAGTTTCGCCGGCGAGCGGACGCGCCGTCGGAACGGTTACCTGCCGGTTCCCTCCATACCTCCACCAGAGGGTCCGCGTGGTGTTTATTTTGGGGGTCTGCATACTGTAGTGATTTCAATCTCAGCATAATTACACTGAAGCGAAGTGCGTATAATAATATGTGTTTATTTCTTTTTATTACTAATTGATATGAGTTTTGTGGATCCCAATCGATTTTTGGACGTCAGAGGATTAAAACGATGAGTCAATGTTAGGAACCATCTTTGTTCTATTGTTTTTTTGGTAGGCCTTCTTAGTAAAGAATACAAAAATGCTAAACTCCCTTTGTTCGTTACTTCTGCCATTTGGTTACCCTAACTTGCTAGCTAAAAGAGACAACGTTAGAACTTGTACCCAAAGCCTTTGTGAACTTTGCTAACAGTGCTCCAAACTTACAGAATACAGATGCTTTTAAATCCATCCGGACGCCTCTACGTTTACAAAACGAGGACAAGCTTGCAACCGGGAAGGGGCAACCCTAATTGAGGCTGAATTTAAAATTGCTGTTAGCAACCTTTTGCAGGCGCATCAAAAGGCACCAGGAAATGGCATCATTATTTTATTCTTCTGTGCAACAAGCCACGGATACGGAACCATAAACAATATCTCATCTCGCCCTGTATTTTGTGAGGTTTTATCCTTTAGTATCAAGTTACACGTTATGTTTTACGTTACATATTCCGTGTTGCGGGATGAGATTGTTATCCAAATTAAAGAATACTATCTATCTAAATAAGCGTGGCAAGGACGTCTCATATTTTGCACAAAGCAGAGCAGAAAAATAATTTCCATGAATTTATTCCGCAATATTCGAGGTGCTTTACAAAAAAAAAAGAAAAAAAAAATCCGATACATTTTCTAGTTCGTTGCCAAGCAATTTTCTTGTATTCTAAAACTATTAAGCAAGTCCTTAGTACATATTTACAAAGTGTTCCAATAGTCGTTGGTTGCACAAAGCGTTGTAGAAAGCTCGCGGAAATTTGCATTAACGACGAAATTCAGCTCTAGAGAAAGGCGTTTAGCGAAACTACGTAAAGAACTGTACAGTGTGAATTTTGCAGTGGGTCGTTAAATGTGCCTGTGAGTGAGTGCAGAGTAGATTGTAGTGAGTGGCAATGCAGGGTAGCTAGGGTTGCTAAAACACAAACTTTGTACCCAATTGTACGACAAAGGGAATTTTTTGTCACCGGCACTCGGACGCGTCACGAGTGATTGACGCGCGGCCAAGAAATCTATTTGACTGTTGCTTGTTCGAAAAAAGGTTTGTATGGCAATTCGCCAACCCTGTTGGTGCACAGTGCGTCGATTGCTTTATGGCGGACATAAGATTTTCATCAAATATTTAAGTATATTTTATTTTCATCAAATAATTATATTTTCATAAAAACCCACCGATAGATGCCATACCATCATGGTGATAAATGTCTCAACACATTTTTTTTTGTGAAATCAGACATTAAGTCCACCCTAGCTCCTGCTTTAAAACTTTTTGTAAACTATTCATTGACTTATCATTCGTCGGCTGATCCTTTCGTAATACCTTATACTTTAAAGATGCACAAAATATAAAATGAAAAGTGAAATTTAGCAAGCTTTAACAAGAATTATTTGTTTTTCTGCATTAACTAAACCATCTAAAAACTTCTATATGCAAAATACTTAATTGAAGAGAAAAATAAACAATACACACGTAATCACATGAAAAGGCAATAGTTTTTATCTAAATAGCAATGCAAATATCACTGCCTGCGAGATTTTGCGAGTAAACATATTGTAACTTTCTATTCACCATACTATCCAGCGAAATCCAATTACTGTCCTGCAAAGAACAACCACAACCAAAAAAAGTGTTGCTTTAAAACCGCAAGCCAACAACATAATCACGACGACCCCGATGGGTATTCGAAATTGGAATTTGAAAGAACCTATGTCCTTCAAAAAGCAGTTTTGCACCAGTGTGCGGGTTCGAGGTGCAGACTACCAGGCATACAGGGCTGTTCCAACATCCATCGTTCAATTTAGTCGTTGCCACACGCCCGTCCAATCTCATATGCTTAACAATTTTTCTCAGTCGGCTTCGATGAATGCCCAGCCGGCGCAAACTTTGTCTTTGTTACTTCGAATTGTGTGCAACATAAATATTTTAGCTGGGCGCTTTATTCTTCCAGCTTTGAGTGTAATTTTTCTTTCATCCCCTTCTTTTAGTTTGCACATAGTTTGTTGTCTGAAACAAAAGTATTCTTTGGTTAGTATAGATGATATAGAAAACGAAGAAAAGTGGATACAAAGTTGGTCGATTTTGTTACTTATTATAATACAGTCGATTCAATTATTATAAAAGGAATTTTTTAATCAATTACCTGAAGTCTTTTATCTATCTATGTACAGATTCTTTTAAGCCGTGTTTAAAGGTCTAGAGGAAGAATATATTGTTCTATTTGAAGCGCGGCATTCAAAGGTTAATTAGTACTGGAAAATGTAGACTACGAAGTGCCGCTTAACCCTTTGACTATCGGCTTGCAAAGGCTGACAACAGTAATTTGGTGAGTAACCCATTAAAAATACAACAGTTAACTCAGAAAACTACAAGAAAAGTAAAGCAACAAAAATATAATCACATGTTTACATGCTTCTACAAACAACATCCACCATTTATGCTGAGATTTCCATAAAAAAAACTTATACAGTAACAGTGAACTAAACCAGCTGGATGAAATGAAGTCGATAAAGTCGACTTTATGCGCTCATTCTTGCTGAAGCAAGCGCATTTCCCCGCATGTTAAAAGTAATAGGTAATTTTGCGCACTTCTCCGTCTAATGAGTCTCAGGGAAGTTCCAGACTACTCGCGTTGATTACGCGATTAAGAGCTCGAGTAGACGACACGAGTGTTTGTCGTATCTGTGTCTCAGTCACGATTTTGAGAAGTGTGGAGGGCTTGTGTTGGTTTATGATCTGCAGCAGAGCAGTTAGTTTGATAATGAGCTGAGAGATAACCGAGATAACAGAATTAGAGTTTAAAATTGCATAAGTACGGGTGAAATAATACAGACCAGATTTATACTTTTATTTGGCATGGGAAATAATTAAATGACGTCTCCCGTCCTGGGCGGGGCGGGAGTGAGTGTTAGACTATTACTGACTAAAACCTACTCTTGTTCCTTCGGTTACCCTTTATATTCCGGGGCTGTGGTAACTATTAGAACTACTTCGCAATCCCGGCACAGATTTGTACTTTATATGTGATATTTTTCAGTTAAATATAAATTATCTTGATTTCGCTGTTTCATCGGACGATTTGACTTAGGAACATTTGAGAAAAGAACTTACACCTTCTTAAAGGGTTGACTGCTCAACCGCGAATATGGTGTAGCGGTCGGTGTTCACTTCGATGACCTGTTTGCCTATTATTTTACTTATATAAAATAAAAGTGGAAGCAGAGATGCTTTAAAGAGCGCAGTCTTTTTACCAGACCTGACGAAAATTTTGCCTGCAACCTAAGCGCCTCACAGACACGATTGCCCAAAATTTTATGACACACTCGTAAACGTTGTATGAGGGTGCTGTACATGCGGGTCGTAACATCTGGAACAAGGAGGAAAGCCTTTTCCTTATTAAATCAACATAATTGAAGTGTTGCAAACATTCCTTTAAGTTTTCAGCTCTTGTTTTTTGGAGTACGCCATTTATGCCATTGTAAATGGAGAATATTGGATGTGGTGGTATTTTCAACGCTGCTTTTGGCAGAAGGTTGTAGGTAGTGGATCTAATTATGTACCTAAAGGTGTAATGGTTCTACTATCCCGCTCTTTCCCGGTTTTGCTTCACAAAGAGCTACCAACTTTTTTAAGTACACTTTTATAAGACTAGCTTTAGTCTTGGTACAGATTTTGTAGAGATTAATTTATTTTATTAGAAGTTTAAAGGTAGGTAGGTAGGTTAGGCTTATTAGAGCCGCCCGGCAGCCACCCCGCACCGCCTCGACGCACGGCATCAACTCGTTGGCCCGCTCGTGGCCCGTGCGTTGTCAACGCAAGGCGCAGGCATTCGAGCAGCGAGTTGTCACCGTGTGGCCCACCCGCCGACCGCGCCCGAAGGGCTTATAACCGAGGCGATCCGGTGACGCTACGGAGTTGATATAGTGAGCGCATGCCCATACAAATCCATATAAAGAATACTAGCTGCAGGAGGCGAGTCGGTGCGGAGTTGGTGCCGGGTGGCTCTAATGAGCTATGACCTTAAGGCTTCGCTATACAGAAGTATTATTAAGCATATTGTACACAATAATCCCGTAATAAAGCCGCGCCAAGTCAACATTCCTATGAGACTCAGCCTTAATAAGTTTACAGCCTTCATGATTAAAAGCATTTACTTTTTTTAGGCCGTAACGCAACACTAACATAGTAGTCGACGTTTCATAAGCCCAAGTTTACGCCAGCGCAACCATTACGCGATTAAGGACATTAGTGTTTTGTGAAACAAACATAACACACGCGAGAGAGTTACTCCGACAAACTTTTTCAGCTTCAACCAATACAACACAAAAGCATGAATTTCTTATTCACTTTTCCCAGTCCTACCACTGCTTACCAAGTTGTATAGTGCGATACACACGTCATCCAACATTCACGACGACTAATGTATTAGCTCTTTCACATTATTACTTCCTTGACGCGCCTGGCATGGATTATGTCTTTGTACCACGTTATTAACTAAATGAGAATTTGGTGAGGCTGAAAGAGGTTACGAAGTTTTTATGGCGAGAGGGATCTTATTACAAAAATAAGTAGAGGATTAGGTGGTTATTTAAGTCTTGGTTGCACTAGAGCAGGGGTCTCCAAACTACGGCCCGCGGTCAAAATCCGGCCCGCCAGTGTCATCAATCTGGCCCGCGACTACCAATGATTTATTGTCATCAATCTGGCCCGCGAAAGCCAATGAATCTAGAAATATAGTTAAGGGCGGAAAAATTAAAACTGGTTTGGCCCTTGGAACAAACTGAAAAAATCATTATGGCCTGAAGGCTTCAAAATTTGGTGACCCCTGCACTAGAGCATTACAATTTGTGTTAAGTAAACACCGTGCCTTCAATACGTGGTAGTAGGCGGGACTGTTAGTTTTGCCGGTTCCTGGACGAATGGGATCCTTATGAAAAAAAAAAGGTACAAAATACCCCCACCATGACACGCATCACTCAAACTACGTTACGTTGCAATGTTTCCCCGTGTCAACGTCGCGAGCAACTTTTTCCGTGACGCGAAATATCATAGGGGCTAACTCTCAAGCCGAGATAAATGAGGGATACAATATTATTGTAGTTTGTTAAAGTATGAATCATCACCCCTTTGGGAGATAGTCGACCCTAAATAGTCGGGATAAGGCTAGCTTTATTTTTACTAATATAGGGTTAAAATTCAGTCTAATTGGATCTACCTAAAAACCTACATGGTCTACATGGAACGACTGTCTATTAGACACCAATAACACCAGTTAATGGGTAACACGATACACCTTGATTACTACCCATAACGACTGTTGAACATCTACAAAAGTCTTACGTCTTGTCTATACGTACTTTCCGAGGCACTGCTGTTGAGTTTGTATGCTTATATTAGTTATAATGTTAAAACGGAATGTAGCGGATGAAAGGTTGGGTGCGAGTAAGAGGGGAGAAATAAATGGTAAAAAAGAGATCTACGACAAACGTACGGTAAGCTGATTTATTTGTGCGTGATAGAAGTATTCTTGCCATACAATCTCACATGGGGACACATTTATACCTTTATCTATGTTCTTTAACTAAATGCTTAGCTATGTTCCTGTCTCAAACGTACACAAGAAGTTTGACAGTAGTGTGACAGTGACAAATATATAAGGTTTAACCGGAGCAAGTGCTAACTAAAGTAGTTTTATCCCGATCTAAGAGCAAGTGGCTTTGTCCTCGAGACGTTTACGTAACGTAATTGTTGAGCGCTGCATGACGTGCCGTTTGTTCCCTAGTGTAGTCTTGCGATTGTAGGCAAAGAAAGTTACGTGAACTTGCTAAAGATGTTAAATAAATAAATCTCTTGAAACAACTCAGATGCGGCACTTTTATCCCAATCTGGACAGCGTAATAAGAACTATATGTAATCGATGTAATACTTATACAGAATACTTTACTTAGCACTTGCTCCGTCTAAGCCTTAGTCCTCCGACACTGTCACACGACTTTTTTTTTTTTGGGACAATCCCACCACACTATTCCCAACCACTGCAACTCTTGAAAGCCAGAATCAACAGTGGAGTCCGCCAGAAAAGCGCCGAAGCAATGAAGCTCGACGAGTCCCGGAGAAACGATTCAACTGTCTTGGATCCCGCAACGAAATTAATCAGAAAGAACTGCGGAGGAGTAAGAAAAATAAATATTTCCACTTCCCTCCATAACAAGCAGGAGACAGAACAGAACTAGGCCAATAGGCACAAACTGTCACACGACTGCCAAACTAGACAGGAACATAACTAAGCATGTAGATATAGATCATAGATTAATAAATGTTTATCTATATGAGCATGAATACTTCATCTATTTGTCACCATTTCTTTCTGCCCTCTCACTCGCACTTATGCTTTTCTTGTTTTTATCAGCTGCATTCCGTTTTAACAATTATGACTAATAGAAGCATTCATACTAAACATAATTATAGCCAGACACAGAACAAACAATCATGCTCATCAGAAGAGAGTCTGACTGGTTAGCAGTAAGGGTCACTAGCCACTAAACTAACAGACAAGTTCACAATATTGAAACAAGGCTCCCCACACACATCCACTTCATCAAATGATCCTAGAAACTGGTACTCAAGTTGTTTGCAACTGACTACGATTCCCGCAACAAGCATTATGCAACTTTGTACTTGAATATAATAGTTATACCTGGGTTGCGGAATGTTTATAATAGTTACCGTGGCCCCGAAACATAAAGGGCAACCGAAGGAACATGAGTGGGTTTTAGTCAGTAAAAGTCTGACACGCCCTTCCGCCGCACCCAGGACGGGAGCAGTCATTTGATGATTTCCCACACCCAAAACAAAAAAAAAAATAGTTATAGTAATAGTTTTATAGTAAGTTTGGTAAACCTGAAATGTATTGGATTTATTATAAACCGTAGCTGGTGAGACGAGGGATATAGTAAAGGAGGCTATTCAGTATTCGATTCTCATTCCAAATAGGTAAAAAACAAAACCGTAATTTTTGACTAATAGTCTCACAAAGTAAAAAAATTGCCGACTCGACATACCTCTCTTATCATACATTTAAAATTTTATTACGTACTGAAAATCTACGTTATTTATTGTTTTCATTTTATTTAGTCATATTTTGAGCATTTATTATCGCGTCCTTGTATATACGAGTGTATGCCTCGTCGTAGTCACAGTGTTTAGGTATGTGCTAATTCAACAAAAAATCTGCTAAAAAACCTTCCTTTGACAATAACTTTTAATAACCATAGCGGTCACTATATAATTTAAGAAAATTATACCTAATACCCCGCGTATTAGGTATAATTTAGGTCCTCTGTTAGGCAGTTTTGTAATTATGATAATGTGTTTGTACTGAGTCCGGCCTCAAGTTCCCGATAGGTTAATTATTGCGTTCCAAAACGTGTACATAATCACTTATTCAAATTGTAGCGTGGTTCGCGGCTGTTTGCTTAATCGAGTCGTGAAGGCTACGGTTATTTTGCTTGCAATATTTAGGTGCGTTTTTGAGGAAAAAGTATGACGTTCAATTTTATCCTTAGATTTTCTATTGTTCATGGGTCATTAGTTGTAGTTGTCACTTGGTATGCATGATTTGGTTTGGCTGCCAACGGAACTTTAAGCATAACAAGCATTGTATTAAAAATGTGCGTGTATCAAGATTTTGAGCAAGCAATAGTTCTATATGGTAGTGTAGTGCTTTCGCATTTTTTTTTGTATGCAGTCCTTTCAATGTGACTGATGCGTGTGCCCATCGGTTGGCGATAAGCGACCAAACAAGTACGCAAACTTATGGCACGTTTCCATAAATTGTCGTCTGTTTTGTGTGAAATAGTGTGGTTGACGTACTTTAAGTAAGCTTACTTGCTTGTATGTCTCTTGCTTACTTAATAAAACAGTTTTCGACGAAATGTATCGGCTAGTAACAGCCTAGCAATTACTACGATACCTCTGATGCTCAAATCCCGCTTATATTCCCAAAATTATTTAATTTAATTATATTTAATTTAATTTATACTTAATGATACATTGTTTTTATTCGCTTCTCGTAATTTTCACAATTTTCTCAATTTTATTTTTATGTTTTTGATTTGTTTCTTTTTAAAGATGTTTAAATTTGTTTTTGTTGGCTTAGCTGTTAAATTTCTATGCATGCTGTGGTCTCCTATAAGTGAAGGGGTACACCAACTAAATACCTAGTTTAAGTTTATATATTGTAACGTTTACTTCTTTGTTGGAGATCCTAAATAAATAAATAAATAAAAAATAAAAAACCCTATTCACAAAAAATGCCTAAACTATTCAGATATCTTGTAAAAGATTTTAGTAGAAAAGTAGAAAAAGTTAGATTGGATCAAGCCAGCTTACAATAGAACTTGGATTAGGGTCGTGAATAACTTAAGTTAAACGTAAAACCTTGGGTCTGTACATAAGTTGGGATTAAATGTAACCTTTTTACCTAAAACTCTCTATAGTCTAGAAACTAAGTTGTGAACATTACACGGTCAAGTGTTTTATAAATTAGATAAATGTTTATGCAAAGAATCAAGTAATTTTAGTATTTGTAACATTCTCTTTGAACAAAAAATTACAATTTGAAAAGATGATAAACTAAAATGGCCTGAAATTGCCAAAATAGGGTGATTTCAGTGACGTGCCTCTCAGATAAGCCTAAAAGCTCGGCTTGCTCTAATTGTATGTATACTAGCGACTTCCTGTTGAAAAATCTCGGTTTCTTCAGTTCTTCTTGAATCATCTTAACTATAAGAAAAGTGAATCAAAATCCGTTGCGTAGTTTTTTAAGGTCTGAGCATACATAGGAACTGACAGGCAGAGGAAAACGACTTTGTTTTATACTGTGTAGTCAACACACAGCCAAAACTACTGAAACGAAGAAATGTGCGTAGTAGTTTTCTTTATGGCTTAGAATCGCACTATATGCTTTGCGCTGTAGCAAGGTGCGGGTGACACATTCAGTAACATTTCATTTCACTTTAGAAAGTTGCAGTGTTTTATAAATTATGACTTTAGTAGTTCTGCTGTACCACATTTCTAATACACTAAATCATTAATAACTGTAGTACATAAATTAATTTCAACCCAACCAGAATGCACTAAACCACAAATAAAATTAATTTGGGTTAAAAATTAAGCAATGTGTTATTCGTATAACGTAACGCCTTCGACGTAATTAGTGATGGGATGTCCTGCTACGATGGAATGTCGATATTATATATAATAATACTAGCTGATCCGTGCCCACTTCGTTGGGCGGTAAACATTTTTTTAACTTGTGATGAAATTATCACTGTGGTTCGGTTAGTACTGAGTGCTATGATTTATTTCCCGACTGCCAAAAGAAGGGTTTTGTTTTTATTGCATATCAGAAAGATGCTGCTCACGTTCAGCGCTAGATTCCTGAACAGGCGATGTAATCACAGTTTGGCTTGCGAGCCGAAGGCGAACAACAAGCTCCCTGGCCTGACTACTTAAAACAGTTTTTTTTGTATGCTTAGGCATGGTAATCACAACAAACTCAGAAACAAACTTTAACAAAGATAACAACAAACTTTAACAACAAAAATAACAAACTCTTTAACAAAAATGAAAACAAACAATGAAATAGTAATATTAATACGTGTCACACAATACTAGCCGTTAGTACTCGTACTCGTTCTGACAGCATCGCCCGGGTAAACAAAATCGCTGTCACTGAGTGTCACTACGATGAGCCATAGAGCAAAAATATTGTCACAAAAAAAAACATAAACCCGATTTTGTTATTTTATATTAGTACTAGCGGTCGCCCGAGGTTCCGTCCGCGTGGATGTCGTTTACCGCTGCAATTATATTTTGTTCATGAAGATCTCCTGTCCGAAAAACCTAAATATCTTACGGAACCCTATTTTTATCCAAAATAAAATATAGCGTATGTTACTTGTGAACAATGTAGCTTTCGAATTGTAAAAGAATTATTAAAATCGGTCCAGTAGTTTTAAAGCCTATTCATTACAATCAAACAAACAAACATTCAAAGTTTTCCTCTTTAGCACAAAACTGAATATCACACTAATTTTCGTAGTGTCGATAGCGATAAAGTGAATTGCATATCGTCCCTAGTCATGTGGTACTGACTGATGTCAACGTCATTTAGACAGCTGCCACCCGCACCTTGCTACAGCGCAAAGCATATAGACGACGATTTCTATAAATTCAACCCTAACATGATAAAATACGAGATGCAAGTTTGTATGAAATTGGCAGGCGAAGCGGCAGAAAACAGGTCAATAATAGGGCAATAACATCCATTTTGAAAATAGTATAGACAGCGGAATCGAATAAATTTTCAAATGTATGAAGATGTCAAATTATTTAGCGAAAGCTTATGTCAACCACATACATATTTTGACAATCTATGAAATCTACAATCTATTCTACAATGCCACTTGTCTGGGGTGGCTTTGGACATTAAACCTTTGTACCTAACTCCTTTAACAGTAACAGAATATACGTGCACACAGAACATATGTAAATTATTTATATACATTGTAACGAAAGACTTTTATTTCAATAATAAAAAAGCAATCTGCAGAAAGATAACTTCGTCAGTAATATCTTATTTCGTCTAATAAAGACGAAAGCTTCCATAATCTCGTTTTATCATAAATCAATAAGGAAAAAAGATTCGTACGCTATTCAGAACTTGTTTAGAAATCAAACAAAAATATTCAAGGCTAGGTTCCGCCCGCCATTTCTACGCGGGGAATGAGTAAATAATATAATAGTCCCATGTTATTGCCCCCACCCTCTTCTACAAATAATTAAAAGATTTTCCTTCACCGATGGTAGACCGGAAGAAAATGCCCAAGGCATTAAACTCCTCCTCGCATCGGTTCCCTCAGTGCCGTGACCACTTTCCAGTAGCTTCTGATGGACAACTCAACACCATCTGTGCCAATTGGTGCCGATCTGTTGCCGAGTGTTAGGGTATTGTTAACTGATGGGTTGATGGTGGAGAGAATAATATATTTAACTATTAACTGTGCCCCTGTAGGATTTTTGGTCAAAAACTATCCTATGTCATTTCCCAAGCTATGAACTATCTCTGTACCAAATTTCATTAAAATCGATTCAGTACTTTTGCCGTAAAAGACGTACAACGTACAAGTTTTCCACTTTCTTCATCATTAACAGTGTTTTCTTACATTACCTGCGTAAGCTTTGATAATAGTCAATAGTCAAATCATTTCTTTCCATTAGACCAAAAAAAGGCACTTTGAAACGTCATAATTATAAAACATAAGTGAATCTACTGCCCATTCCAAAATGTTGTTACGTATGGAGAAGAATGGGCAAGAAACTCAATACTTACTCTTTTAAAAATAGTCGTATTACAAAGTTTTTTTTTATACATGGTTAAGCGTGATTTAAAATTAATATAATCCAAAAACCATTTCCGTCATAAATTACATGTATATAATAAAAAAAAAACTACTTTTTATATAAATTAGGAAATGGAAGCTTTATAATGTTCGCGAGCAAAGTGTTCACATGTTCACAATTAAACTACATTCCTCAAACAATGAAAATAATGTGCGAGCCAGCGCAATGTATAACTAGAAAAAAATTATTATATATATATACACATATATATATATATATATATATATATATATATGTGTATAATTACTTATGTAAATAAATAAAAGGATTAAAAAAAATACAAGTAGGAAAAAATACGAGTAGGTAATTCCACTAACAATAAACTAAATACATACATAAAAGCTGCCATGACATTAATTAGCACCAGTTCTGTCAGGAACTCGAAGTTTGCTTATACAAAGGTAATTTGTTACTTTTGAGAAAGTCTTAAAACTGTCAAGACTTAGTAAACCTTATGTATTAAGTTTCAGAGTGCCATTTGTTTTGGGGTCATGTCATAATGTTTCTATAACCTAATTCTTGTAAATTTTGGTATTCTCGACTGGTAACAGCCCTGTCGATAATCTTCTTTTTAGGGCCTTATTACACTAGCGGTTTGTAAGCGGCTGCGGTTGCAAATGCGTCGCAAATACACCGCGGCTACACAGCAAAGACTTCCCGGACGCGTGGCAAATTCGCAAAGTGTAGCAAGTTTGTAGCAAGTTCACGACGAAAATATACTGCTATTAATTGCGCGTCCGCAACAAAAGCTGCTACCCATGCGAGGCGTGTTAACTGTTATAGAGTGCGGAGTTTTAATGGAATAAAAGATTAAAATATCATAATATAGGAAACGTTTATTCCACACACGGCAGACATTTTGTAGTAGACTTGTGTCATTTATAAAAAGAATAACAACGTCCAATTTCAAATTACGTACAATTTATCAACTAAATAGTTTCTATTTAACACACCTCCTTAAATTGTACTCCAGAAGCTTTACTAACTAAACCTATTATAAAACTAAAATAAAAGTAAGATAAAGTAAAAATAACCACTAAAAAACATGACTAAAAAAAAATAAGCACATCAAATATCCTAACCTATTCCTAAACCACTTACACATAAATAATATTTTTGTTTTGGCAGTGGTTTCGTTAAAATATCGGCAAGCATCACATCAGTTGAAATGTACTTTAATATGATACTTTTATTATTCCTCAAAGTATCTCTCAAAAAATGATGCTTTATATGAATGTGCTTACTGCGGGCATGAAAAACAGGATCTTTTGCAAGTGTAATAGCTCCCTGATTGTCCGCATGCAACGTCACCCTACTAAAGTTATGTAACTCTATCTCACTTAGTAAACTGTTTAGGTAAATAGCTTCTTTCATGCTTAAAGCTAAGCTAACATATTCAGCTTCGCACGTTGAAGTAGCAACACACTTTTGCTTCTGCGATTTCCACGAAATAGCAGCACCTGCCAATATAAACGCATTTCCCGAAAAACTTTTTCGATCTATATGACAATTTCCAAAATCACTATCCGAATATCCTATCAAAGACTTACCTGTCTTTTTATAAATGAGGCCATATTCCCTGGATCTTTTTAAATACCGCAGTATCCTTATAGCTGCTTTCCAACATCCTTTATCGGCATTATCTACGTACTGACCCATCTTTGCTACAGCATTGGCAATGTCCGGCCTGGTACCTACAGATAAATAAATTAAGCAACCTATTAATTCCCTATATGGAAAGCTCTTATCGATATTCTGCTGCATGGGTTGTAACTTTAAACCCACCTCCATCGGCGTTGTATGTATTTCTTTACAATTTTCCTGTCCGAATTTGTAAATAATTTTATCAATGTATGAAGTCTGTGACAACTTCAGACTCTTGTCACTTCTGACAATATCTATGCCAAGAATGAACTTTGCAACTCCATAGTCTTTTAATTCGAACTCTTTAGCCAATTCAGATTTAAAATTTTCAATAGAAACTTTTTTCTGGCTAGCGACTAATATATCGTCTGTGTAGACACAAACAAAAAGTTTGTCTCCGCCCTCAAGATTCTTGAAATATAGACAAGGCTCGTTCAAAGATTGCTTCAACTGCATTTTCTTCAGTTTCTCGTCCAATCTTATGTTCCATTGCCTGCCAGATTGTTTTAAACCATATAATGATTTAGATAACTTGCATACGTTACCACCTGCCGCTATGTCACTAAGCATTTGTCTAGCTCTTTCTTTAATCAAGCTATCTTCTTCATTTTTCAATATTTTATTTAAACTGTCTTCTAGGAGCTCTGGAATTTTCATATACACCTCCTCTTCTAGATATCCATTTAGGTAAGCCGTATTGATATCTAATTGATGTATTTCCATATCTAGCTCCATAGACAATGCGGTAAGTAACCTAACTGTACTAAGTCTCATGACCGGAGCAAAAGTTTCACGATAGTCAATACCGTAGCGCTGACTAAAGCCTCTTGCTACTAATCTGGCTTTCTTCTTTTCAGTCTTATCTATGTTAAGCTTCGTGGTGAGTACATAACGACATCCCACTATACCTCTGTTAGGGGGCTTTTTAACAATCTTCCAAGTTTCATTTTTCACGAGACTTCGGATTTCCGACATTATCGCATCTTCCCATAATTTTTTATCATTACTGGTAAGTGCTTCTTTTAATGTCACTTCTCCTACAGTACCAACAAAATCCTCACAATCGAGAAATTGTTCACATGACTGTAAATTATCATTGTTTTCCGTTTCAGTATTTTCACCAATTTCAAATCTCTCCTCTTCCACTTCTTGCTCTACTTGCACAGGAGCAATTTCCTCTTCCAATTCTTGCTCTGTACGTATAGGGACCATCTTATATATTTTCTTCGGTCTACCTACTTGACCTCTTTGGATTTTTGGCCTACCTGGGGCTCTCTTCATTTCCTCATTTGGTTCGGTTAGAGGCTGAGATGGAATTTCTTCATTTGAAGATAGAGGCTGAACTGGTTCTACTGGTGTTTCCACGTTATGTTCGACTTGCGGTAAAGCGGGCTGTGGATTTATCTCCATTTCCACAAACTGCGTCGGCTTCAATGTAGGATTCTCCACCTGAAAAGGATCACCGGGCGCATAGTTCCCAGATTCTTCAACATTCAAAAAACGAACATCTCTAGCAACAATTACTTTCCGATCTTCTGGTAACCATACTCTGTAACCTTTTTGATTCCTAGGATAACCTATAAAAATTCCTCTTTTGCAACGATCTGCAAACTTATCTTTATTTGTATCTTTATTTAAAACATATACCTTTGATCCAAAAGATTGTAAATAAGAAATTTGTACAGGTCTATCAAAAAACTTCTCATATGGTATATTACCATTGATCTCGCTAGATGGACATCTATTTCTAATATGGCATGCAGTAACCACTGCGTCAGCCCAAAAACCTGGTGAAAGCCCTGATGATAACAAAATGCACCTTGCCATTTCGACAAGTGTCCTGTTCATCCTTTCTGCTATCCCGTTCTGTTGTGGGGTTCCTGGAATTGTGAGTCGCCTAGTTATTCCTTCCTTTTCCAAGAAATCGTCGAACTCTTTATTGCAATATTCGCCACCGTTATCGGTTTGCAAATATTTTATACGTTTACCAGTTATATTTTCTACATACTGCTTATATATTTTAAAAACAGTAAAAACTGAACTCTTTTTACTTAGTAAGTAAACTTCACACCATCTTGTACAACAGTCTATAAATGTAACAAAATATTTTGCACCTCCTAGAGCTGTATTTCTCATTGGTCCTACAACATCAGAATAGACTATTTTCAAAACTTCATCACAATGTCCACTAGAGCTAGTGAAGGGGGTAGCACTCATCTTACCGCGAATGCATGTTTCGCAATCATGCAACTTTTTGACAGTTGTCATATCAGTTTTAACCCTTAAGTTACAGTGATTGATGAGTTTAAGTAAATCTTTTATATTCAGATGACCTAAACGCTCGTGCCATACTCGAATATCAACTATGTCGTTGGAAATCGCAAAAGCTCGAGCACATCGTTCCTTAACATAATATAAATTACCTTGTCGATTTGCAACTAACTTAACATCCCCATTAGAATCTGTTACTACAGCACTGTCGTTTCTAAAAGTTACACAGAAACCCTTGTCAGTGATCCGAGCGACCGAGATCAAGTTAGTTCTTAAATCAGGAACAAACAACGTATTTGATAGTTCAATTACGTACTTAGAATCATCGTTGCATGCGTACAATCTTACCGTACCCTTACCCTGTACAGGAGCGCTCTGATTGGTAGCCAAACTCAATTTTCCAAAAGTAGGTTCTAAAGTATTTCCAAAAAATGATTTTTCACTGCACAAATGACTTGTACAGCCGCTATCTAAGATCCATTTTTCCTGCTCGCAGTTTGCAGCAAGACATTCATCTGTAAAACAATTAAAAGTTATAAACTCGTCATCACTCTTAGAAGCCATATCACATTTAGAAACATACTTTACGCTATCTTTCTTGTCTTTCTTCAATTTACACTCCGAGGCTTTGTGACCTGTTTGATGGCATTTGAAACATTTCATAATGAATTGTTTTTTCGTTTCAAATTGTTTATCGTCGATTTTTATCTTTTCCTTATTACTTCGACCCTTTCCTTTTGCGATGAAAACATTATCATGCATTCCAGCATTTCTTGCATTATTTTCTTCAATAATTTTGATTTTCAGCACCTCAGGATCCGGAAAACTATCTCTCGACTCTATTGCACAACGAAAGCTCTCAAAACTTGGCGGTAAACTATACAACAACATAATCGACGCCAAATCATCATGAATGTCGATATCCATATCATGCAGTTTATTTTTCGCATCGAAAAAATTTGCCAAGTGCGTATGAAGATCATCACTTTCGTTCATTTTACATAAAGTGAGCTGCTTCAACAAGGACGCCTTTCTGGCCGGTCCTTTAGATGCATAAATCGCTTCCAATTTCAACCACAATTGCCTAGAAGTCTGGCAATCTCTTACATGCCTCAATTCGCTTGGATTCATCGCTAAAATTAATTCAGCCCTAGCTTTGGCATCCTTCGAAAGCCATAACGCTTCCTCTGCGATTTCTGCTGGTCTTGGAATTTTGCCGTCTACGTAATCCCATAAGTCATTTTTAATTAAAATTGCCTGTACCTGAATTCTCCAGGAGCCATAATTGTCCCTGCCCAGATTTTCTATCCTCACAGTTGTAGTCATAATGAATCCTTCAATACGTACAATACGGGCAACTCAAAAAAAAAATTGTACTCTTGTCGTACTTACTTTTCAGATATTTTATTCCTTTTCACGTCGAATGTAAAATTCAGACACCAATCCCGGTTTAGAGGCCCATAACCATTGTTATAGAGTGCGGAGTTTTAATGGAATAAAAGATTAAAATATCATAATATGGGAAACGTTTATTCCACACACGGCAGACATTTTGTAGTAGACTTGTGTCATTTATAAAAAGAATAACAACGTCCAATTTCAAATTACGTACAATTTATCAACTAAATAGTTTCTATTTAACATTAACTGCTTGCAATTTGTTAGTATGATAAGGCCCTTATAGCCTGCTGTGGTTAAGTGTATAACAGTAATCTTGCTCGAGACTAGATTTACCACCTCAGGCCGGATCCATACTGACTTCCAACTTTATTATTGGCTTTAAATCCATTTATCTTCCAAAGATAGTTGGCCGTTTCCTTCCAAGTGGGCCGTTTAGCCGTTCAATTCGTATGAAAAATAGGCGATGTGACTTGTGTTATGTTAATGCTACTATAAGATGTACACACAAATAAGTGTGAACAATTTTTATAATTTCTGACTTGTAAATGACGTCTTGTGGTTACTATTCCATGGACCTTAACCTTCTTGTTATTCAGATTAACTTCAATGTAGGTATTTTATAATGATACTAATAATTATGGCGAAGATGAAGTTCATTTGCTTAAACAAGCTACATGATCCTCTGAGTAACGCGAAGTATATTATTACTTTACTATAATATCATAAAGTTTATAGTAATGTAGCTTATTTATCAGAATAACACATAAGCTAAATAATATTACACTTTGACAAACAAGATCAGAGTAGTACCCAATTTCCTAACATATGCATCTAGTAAATATCTCAGCTACAACAACAAAATCGCGTCATTTTTATCCTGACCAGCACAACATTATTTTATCTACATGTCCCAACTTACAATACCCCTAGGTCTGGTTCTATAAACTAGTACAAGTTATAAGCATACATGCGAACATGCGAAAGAATCACAAGCACAGCGACTTCCATTCCGACCAGTCGTGAAGTTCACATAAAATTTGTTCAGGAGTTACAGAAAGTTCCGAGTTAGAAACGAATTTATTTTAAGAAGGAACTTTGGATCGAGGTGGACAACGTTTCTGTAGTAATCTGGGCTACTGGGAATCTGGTGAGCTCAGCTTAGTTTGTGGTGCTAACGGTGATTAGTTCCGAACTCAGCAAATAATTGTTTGAACTTTGAAGTTTGCGTTCAGTGCAGGTGTTTACCCTAATTTGTGATGTTTATGATATTGTTGTGAATTGTAATCAAATGTATTAAGTGACAAACTAAAAAGAATGATCTAGAGAAACTATTAGGATACGTTAGCAACACATGTGGAATTGTTTTTCGCCTCATCATTTGCCTGTAAAAGTTTGTACTAAATGTAACAAATTTGAAAAAATAATATAATTTAGACAACATCTTTTATTTTATACAACACCATTTCCAAGATACACAAAGTAAAAAATCACTAAATGGTTTACGCTACACAACATGTGGCGATAAAGTTAATAACCAAATAATATTTCCTCTTTTACAACATCGATTTAAGTCCAAAGGGTAATCCCGGGTATGTCCAACATTTTGGACGCCAAAGGGAACAATTAAATAAATCGTAACCCATTTATCTAAATTGTGTTTCATTTATTTAACTCTTGCCTAAATAAATGGGTCACCGTAAGGAGAAATAACGAGGCTCCGCACTTTTTGGGGTTCATGCCCAAAAAGCTTTTCATTTTCAGTCCATTTAGCTGTCTCAGCTCAGTAGATTCGATAAAAGATAATTATGTTATGTATTACATGGCGAGGTTGATAGAACCGCACAATATTGTAACTTATTATTTCCTTACCAATTTTTTACATATCTATAACTTCTGGATGAGGGACGAACTGGGAAGCTTGGTAGACGCGATGGGAGGCTTATGGCAGAGAGTGATCGGGAGTTAAAACGATGGCAAATAAATAAAAAATCGCAAATACCATAGTATCTAATTCCGTTAATCCATTTTTCACACCTGAATAAATCCACGATAACCATGCATATACTTTGATTACAATTTAATTTCCCTTCATCTATCAGCAAGATTCAACGAAAAACAATACCAACACGAACTTTGGTAGCGCGCACCTTAACAGCTATCATAATCAAGGTCAGACGGTCCAAAAGCACCACAATCAGCTTATATAATCAGGAGATTAAGTAATAATGGGTCCAGTACCCTCAAAGGGTGATTAGGATCAGGTCGACACGCGAGGGTTGAAAGCTATCGCCCATCATTTTTATAAGGTACGGGCTCAGCAAGTTCGCGTTTTAGGGTTTTTGTGGCCGCCATCTTTATAAGCGCTCAGAGATCCACTTGCTGTTTTATGTTGAGTAGGGACACGCATCTCTACTATATCTTGCTCACAGGACCCTATATGTCTAAGTAAGTGAATGTCCTAGACATCATTGCGATACGACATGATGAATTTAAGTTTACGTTTATATAAGTATTTGCTGACCGAACAGACTTCGTTCTGATGAAATGGTTAAACAAAACCCAACAGAAAAACGAGCGTTCAGTTTTTCCTGAATTTGAGATTTTTTCATGGAATGTTAAAAAATATTCTCATCGTTTAATTCTTCCTCGTTTGCCAAGAAATATTTAGAAAGAAAATTTCCAGTTGTTTACAAGTTTTGCTCTCAACAACACATTTGCCAATTAGTTTTTATTTATACTTAGAAGATATATCTTCTACCTTTTTTGAAATTCAGACATCATCTTCACCAGCCGATAAGCGTCTACTGCAACAACATACACTGGTTGAAGAGTTTTGTCTTCAAACACTGGGGTATTGAGATTCAAGGCAAGTGTTGAATTCTGATTTAACTATTGTTACATTTTCTGCCAGTACAATAGTAAGTGGTTTCATGACAGGTAGTATTTCAGTTAAACATATATTAAAAAAAAACGCAATTTAGTTTCAAGGATAAAAAATAACCTTATTTAAAATGACTATGAATGTATAAATTTTCCTCCGCGCAACACGTGTGTGATATCAAGAGCTAGTCAGATTGTTACACCGACACAAGTGATTGATCACCCAAATCCCGCCAGTGTGCCTACGCCTGTAATCTCCACCACTACACTGATTGATGTGCTCCCACCCTTACAAATAGGGTCTTCATCTGCCAAACTGTTAGCTAGGTTGAGTTTTATTATATCTATTAAAAGAAGGCTCTGAATAAATCTTTGTGCCTCGGTTGGGATCATAGGTAAGGTAGGTATTAGGTATATGAGATATGAATTTTAAAGTTATTACCGTTTTATTTTTCCTTTTGACGACAATGGCGCCGGTTTCGACTATTTTTTCAATGTCCAGCACTATAAAAAATAAAAAAGTGGCGTTCGGGACCATGGTCTCGATCCCCAAAGAACTTTGACCCCATATTGAAGGCTTAATTAGTATATTGCATCTTCTTGGTTACACTAGATGAACTCTTTCTGAACCGCGAACAATCATGAACGCATATTTTAGTTACACCCTAAGTATAATAGTCGTAACGTTAACATAATCAGTAATCTATATAAATAAAAATGAATTGATGTTCGTTAGTCTGATTAAAACTCGAGAACGGCTGGGCCGATTGAGCTGATTTTGGGTTTAAAATGTTTATCGTAGTCCAGGGTAGGTCTAAACGGTAAGAAAATAAGGAAAAATTGCGAGAAAGATAGAGTTAGAGTAAAACAACAATTTCATTTTCCAATATAAAAGTTGTCCATGTTCTGTTGGATGTCGTTGTCATAGTAACCGGCAAATCAAGTGTCAAATTCAAGTGTTACAATTACAACCATAGAGGTTACAACCCGTCAACCTGACACAAGTAATGTTTAATTGTTTTCAAAAGACGCAAAGGAATCATTTTCATAAAATTAAATCCAAATCATGCAGATAATTTATTATAGGTGTACCAGTAACTCATGACAAAAAAAAAGTAAAACAAATAATGTATGGTATTGTTGTCATGTCATCTGTCAAGTGACATTACGCTCGTTTGTTCACATATTTTGTAATTTTCAAAAAAAATTAAGTAAAAAGTGAAGGAATGACTACGAAATTACCGCGGTCATGTCAATGCCGCGGTCACAATCCAGAAGCACTGTTTATAACGTCTACCGATAAATCTGTAAAGAAGAAGGTGTAGCGTACACGCAATTTCGATTTTAGACCGTGTGCCTCGCCCAGGTTGATACTTTGTTTCATATCCATATGAGTTTAACATTTGTATATATATTAGGTACGTAACATACAACTTTGGCTTACAGGGGTGTGTAATAGTGCTACACGACGAATTATTGCAGAAGGCAAATGAAGAAGTCAGTAGCCTTGGTGTCAGATTCACGTGAGCCGCCTAAAGACGTTTAACTTGCCTTATGTGAATCTTGACAAAGTACAGAATCATTTTTTTTAACGGGCAATAAGGTTGAATCAAACTTGCAATGCCTTAACCAAACTGGGATACTTATCACAAAGCGAAATACCATTTCTTTCATCTTTATTTCATAGTTATGTTATAATGATTGGGTTTATCTTAATTTATTTTATACTAGCTTTTGCTCGCGACTTTGTTCCCGTTCCCGGGGGATTTCCGGGATGAACACTACCCTATGTTCTTTCTCGGGTCCCAGACTATATTTGCGCCAAATTTTATTCAATTTGGTTCAGTGGCTTAGGCTTGAAGAAGAGACAGACAGACAGAGTTATTATCGCATTTAAATTTTAGAATGGATTAACTGGATATATATCTCGATATATCTCACTCTCTTTTAAAAAATATCTTTATTTGGTCACTCATGGTTAGGGGCTAAAATTAGTGCCTAAAGCCTTTTTAGCTTTACCCAGAGAAGGCCGCAAGTAGGTCACAATCGTCTTATTAGATAATAGAAAAATACAACTGATCAAACATCACTGTTAAATAAACTGCACAAATTATCGCCTATGTCTTATTCTGATATATTTTATAACCTATATTTCTGTAAAGTTTTATCAAAATCTGTTCAGTCGTTTTTGTTATAAAGCAATAAGTGTTATTAAGGCGAAAATACAAGTATCAAAACATTTTAATCCTTTTTCCCCAGTGTTGCTGTCATCATTATTTATTTACCATTTTTGTCATCAGTTACTGGTGCACCTATTATAGTTGGTTTTATTGGTAAAAAAATATCTAGATTTAAAATATTTATTTATTAAATAATGGTGCTTTTAATAATTTTTTTGTTTCTGTATGGTCATCCTGGACAATTTTCCCTACCAGCAAAACCGCACATGATAGTTGTTCAAAAACAAAATTATCATAAGCCCATTTCATAACATGTCCTTTCAACAATCTTTTCGTCAAAAGTTAAGGGACAGTGACAATGACAGTATTGCCAGATTACTAAACAACTATTAGGCCGCCCCTAAACACGTCAATCCAGATTGTGATAATGTGGCGAAATCTATACAAATCTTTTATGAATGAAGGTAATATAGTTTAATTTAAATAAGTTTACATTGATAAGTAAGTGATACGAAGTTCACCGGGCCAACTAGTGTAAAATAAAATACAAAACCAAACTGGTGGCTAATTAAAACTGATAATGATTAACTACTTTTACAATTATAAATTAGACACAATTCTTTTTTCTAATAGTTGGAAGCGCTGGCTCACACATTATTTTTCATTTTTTGAGGAAGGTAATTTATTTGTAAATGCGTTACACTAAATGTTCGTGAACTTGATTAGCTTCCATTTCCTAATTAATTTTAATTGTTATTATGTTTATATACTCTTTTGACGGAAATGGTTTTGACATTATATACATTCTTCTCTTCACATTTAACAATGTACAATTAATAATATTGTAACAACATTATTTTAAAAGAGTAAGTATGGAGTTTCTTGCCCATTCTTCTCCATACGTAACAACATTTCCGAATGGGCGGTAGATTCACTTTTGTTTATAAGTATGACGTTTCAAAGTGCCTTTTTTTGGCCTAATGGAAATAAATGATTTGACTTTGACTTTGACTTTGAATGACTGAAGTAAATTTCATAATATAATATTAAAATGAAAATAAAGCTAAATGTCACGAATATTACGTTCCGTAATAGACAGTACACGTAACACATAACTTAATTATTCACCCAACGTCACCTGCTCTATCTCACAACGTAAATAATATAGATACCCCAAGTACGACTTTGAAAAATATCTTTTATAACCTACTAGCTGACCCGACGGACAATTTGTCTAAGTAAAGAAGTTGTCACAAAAATGCCTTAGCACTTTCTTTTTGCCGAAGTTTTCAGATATTTTTTACGATATTTTCATAAAAATGTCTACCCAGACTTTTATGAACATTTAGTTAAAAATAGCTAAATTCGTCTAAACGTTCTCCAGTTTTGTGCTTAGCAACACAACGACATAGGAAAATGTTTCCCCGACGGCTTTCAAAAACCTCCGCCATTCGCGCCCACTCCGTACTTTAATATCAAGGGAATATTGTGTCAAAATTATTTCGAGTTTTCGGAGAGCCGTAATTCCACAGGCGCATCTAGATAAAACCTTTTCAGAAGCTACGAACCCTTGTGTCGTCCCTTCTGTCTACAAGCAAAGGGGATCAAGAAACGATGTTGTTTTATGAACGCATTGAGAGCTTCCTGAACGATATCCAAGAACAAGTGTAGAACGAGAAACAAGTCTTGTAAACACCCGCGTCAAAAACCCATAAAATTCTCCCTTTTATCTCAAAGAAAAACAAATTGAGTCTGCAAAGATATTTTTCTTTTTGTACCACTTGAGTTTTCGTTTTCGTTTTGAAGAATTTTAAGAAGGATGCAAAGTTGAGTCCTTAAGTGACAGTTCTCTTTAATTCTGAACACGTTTCTTCTGGCAAAACGAATGGCTTATTACAAAGTTTTGGAGCGAATGAAAGGAAATATTTGTGTCGTTTTGTTTCTTTTTTATTGTAATTTACGGGATTTTTGATTGGGTAGACGTCGTGAATTTTGGGGAATTACTTGGGTAATTTGATTGGTAATAAAATTAAGTGATATATAAATAAGACGATGGTTCAATTAAAATCTATACGTATAGTAAAATGATAGCAAAGAAAAAGTATGTTCTTGGTTGTAGCAAAACCTTCTGGATTTTAGAGCTAGATGTAGAGTAAACTAAAATTGGTTATCTGGTATTTCTACGTGAGCAAGTTATCCTTTAAATCAATTATTTCAGCTGTATCCATATTGAAATCCTTCTAGAAAACGCAAGTGGTACAATAAAAGAAAACCAAACAAATTAAGATCAATGGTAGCGCGTCAGATGTGCAGTACAATAATCTGGACAGTGAGACACGACGGCACGGCACGGCACTGCCACGGCTAACGAACGGTAATCTTTACGAATCGCCCGCCTGCTACTGCTCGCTATAAATTAAAGACTTTCATTTTAATTCTCGTAGCTTTTGATTTATAGGTTGCTAGAAGGATTTCTTAATTAGTCAGAAGATTAAATTCGTTGGAAACTGTGTTTTGATTAAATAATACGGTTTTGTTATTTCAATTTTAAGACCTTGTTGGATATCGTGCTATTCGATCGATATTTTAGCTTTCCGCTAGTCTCACGCTGAGAAAAATAGACATCAGTTAGTCTGTAATTCGGCTAAGCTTTATTTATGCCACGATCGCACAATTGTCAAACTGTGATAGTAAGATAGAGATGGAAAATAAACCAAAGTTCATGCTAAGAAACAGTTAAGTACGTTCTAAAGTTCAACACAAAGCATATACTAACTAAAATAATTAAAAACAAATTGCCAACAGTATGGATTTTATAATATTAATATAGGCATTAATATAATTTTTGAGTGGGATTAAAATTGGATTATTTACGATGACAAGACGAAAATGAGAGTACCTTCGATATTTGATTACTCATTCATCGCATTAATTTTATCGTTTGTGACGTATTCAGAAAGATATTTTTGGAATTGAAAACGGTGCGGACAAGAAAACCGTTTTGTGTAAATATCATTGTTGACAACTTGTCAATTTGTAAATGTACTTACCGCTCGGCGTAGCCCTAATAAATATAATTAATTTTATTTTTAGGTTTTAAAAACTTTAACATAAAAGGTAGTCTGAAGTTCTTTTGTAAATATGAAGGCATTAACGTAATTAATGTATATTAGTCTAATTTAGGTTATTTTAAAATAAATCATTTTTTGCAAAAAAGCCTTGTTCCAGCTATGTATATTCGTCCAATAATGTTCCCCTGAATGCGAATAACAAAGTTAAATCCCGTGACAGGTGTTAGCCATCCATCATGAGCGCTCAGGGGAGATCAGGTGCTGTTCCGAAGATTAAACCGGCCCTCAGTTACAGCGACGTACTAATATGACAAAAACAATACAAGCACTATGTGTAGCTTGACAACGAGTAAAGCATTAAATAATAGAGGTTTTGCTTTGACAGTAAACTAAACAATCTATTGAAAATCTATTTGTGTGTCGTACAAATAAATGGAAAGTCATTTTCGTTGTACATTAAATGACCTTTTCAGGATTTGTCGACGATAGAATATTATTATCGGAATCGATGCTTTCTCTTATTATTACTTAAAAGACATTTCCTGGATGAAGAGCACTCCAATTTCCATCAATGGTATTGGTGTAAGTAGCCGAGCACGTTACGGCTTATTGGCTGCTAATAAAATGGTACCCAGCATCTCTGAAAGGCTTTCTCACGCTCGCATGAACATTCCGTTCCGTGACGGCATTTACTGAAAATATTTCTGCAACGAACGCGGCAATTGTGGGTAGTCAGAGATTCGCATTCGTAGCGACTCTACTTGAGATTCAGTCGAGCTGCAATCGTCGCGTCGAGCGGGCGTGCCCCGGTGCGTACAAAGACTATCAAGGTTTAATCTCTAAGATACGATTTTAATTTCGCTTCAAGTTTTCTCGTCACGTCCCCGTTACAGAAGTAAAATACGGTTTGTTTATTACTCGCAGTTCGTTATCCGTTGGGGATATATTTCATCTTGGCTTGCAAGTTGTGCAAACTGCGGTCCCACTTTGATGTACCATTCAAGTTTGCTGAAGCTTGCGGTATGTGTTATATTCATACAAGTTATGTAGCCACAGTTGCGAGTCTTAAGAAGAAGTTAAAATGGATTCTGTTTGTAACTTCAGACAGTCGACATTGTAAAGTTAATAGAAACGTATGATCGGGACAAGGCTTTCAAGTAGCTTAGATTAAAATATAAAAACTTTACGGATGTTGAATATTTGCCAGGAAGCATTTGTTGCACTTACAATAATTTATACCTGTCTACTTAGGTATAAATAGAGAGCGCAGATAAGTCGACCCAACTTCAGTCCACGGGTTGTGTTGGTTTTTGCCCGAAGTGTCACTCGTTATCGGAGTCCGCAAAGCTCCGACCAAGTTTCTTGCATAAAATTGTCAGGTAGCAATTTTGTGCAAGAGCTAAAATACTTCTCTTTAGTTAATCTGATCGGTCTTTCTTCCAACCGTTCAAGAACAAATCTCATTATGAAGTAATTCATTAAATCGCAGAACATCTTTTCTTACAGCACAGCTCTTTGCATAATTGGATGACCCTAGAGAATAGGATATTTTCTCATTCTCGTAGACTTGCGAGTATTCGAGCGTCCGTGGGTTTTGTATGGAAAAAAGAAAAATCATACCCTTCTGTAATTAATTACCTAGTCACTTCCTGAAATGTTGGAATATTTAAAAGTCACTCGTTTGCAGTACCACTTTAGATGTTTTCTTCAGTAAAAAGCAAAAAGTTTAAGCTTTAAAAGGGAGACTAACGACATAGTCGGTAATAAGCAGTCTTTACTCCTAGCGTGAAAGTAGGTTACAAGGGAGGGTAATTGGGGTGCCAACGTCCCCTCTTTATGCAAACATAGATCCATTCCTTACCTATTAGTTGTTGTGGCGGTTTGTGTAATGTACTTTTAAGTACAGTATTCCCCAAATATTGTTGTAGTTAGAGGACATTTAGGAACTAGTTATAATATTGTTACCAGCGTAAATTCAGTCGTGCCTATAATATCCATTGTGCTAACGATACCTATTGTTAGTTTGAGGTTAATACCATCATAATGATCACGCTTCCACTTAGATATATTATTAACGACAAATGACAGGTGATAATGTCGAATAAATAAACGTCCGAAACTACGATACAAAACATACAATCAATTACAAGATAAAAAAGATATCAGTCAGTGAGTAATAAAGTTGAGGTACGTTTTAAATTTTTAAGCTGACTTTGAATTTCAGAACAATATCGCATTTTATCTCCTAAAATAAAAAGGACATAAAGTGGACGTAAAAAGGCGACTTCTCGTTACAACAGTGAAAATAAAAAGGTTCGTCCACCTCGGTTTTATCGTTTTATGCAAATCTCCCTTTCAGCTATTCCATATTTAAGTGACATGTGTGAATCTACTTATTAGTTTAATTTACTTAAAATGTTCACGGTGTATAAATTTTACGTGTTTGTGTTATTAATTGTGATTAGTGGGTACATACAAAAATACGTATTTTTATATGGTTTTGATGGTGAAAAAGCGTTTTAGCTATGTTTACTTATTGGAAATTTTTTTTCAGGCATCGTCCTGATTTTACTAGTTCTACCAATGACTAATTCCACTGACTGACTCTGTTATCGGACAACAATGAGACTTTCATATTGTATTGTATGAATAGGGAACTGCATGTATAAGTATGCATAAGAATCTATTTGGTAGAATCTCTTGAAGTGGCGTCACCTACATAACCGTCAAGTCAAGTTTATTAACATTAAGTTAAAATCTGTTTATAAACATAAACGGACTAATTAACAATAATTTAAATGTATTGTCGTCTCAGACTCCATCTCAATCTTAACTTATCCTTTCCAAAATGAACCTTAATCTAAAATAAACTACTGGATTTGAAGCGTAATATCGATTAATGATTGCCTCAAAATTGCCTCTTGGATTTGGCAGGTACCCGGAAATATTACGTAAACTCAAGGAAAACACGGCTGAGCAAGGAAACCGGTGAAAATTACAGAGTGTAGAGGCTGCGAGCCAAAAAACGACCGACTAAAGTGTTGACGAAAATCTACTGAAAGTGCTACGGTACTTAAGAAATAAAGAATAATAATATAAATTACTAGCTTTTGCCCGCGGCTTCGCTCGCGTTAAAAAGAGACAAAAAGTACCTATGTTACTTTCCATTCCTTCAACTATCTCCACTTAAAAAATCACGTCAATTCGTCGCTCCATTTTGCCGTGAAAGAAAGACAAACATACAGACAGACACACTTTCCCATTTATAATATTAGTATGGATGTACATCATTCTATTCTACAATGTTTAGTAAAATAAGCTTTTGATGAACATGCAAATGTTTTTATAGTTTTAAATTGTTTGCATTTACATGTTGAACGAATGTTGCGGTTAGAACCCTAATATTTGAAACAAAAACTGTATAATTTGAATGACCTTATTCTTTGTACTCTTTAAACCAACACACAAAACGATAATAAGTCGGTTTGAATTCGAATATGAATATTTTATTCGGATACGACAATGTAGGTTTTAACGATTGACATTCGACGGTACGTCCGAAGTTGAAATATTTAATCGCACGCTTTAAATGGAAGTAATTTTATGTGGAACTGATTTTATTTATAGCTAAACGTTTTTCTATTCCCGATAAAAGTGTGCTAATTGATCCGTTCATTTCTGTATATACCTCCGCTTACCAGTCAGCCTATTATTTACAAATAAAATAAATATTTTAATCCTGATGTTTTCAGAGTTTACCCCGTTTATCTTACATTAGGAGCTTTTTTGTAATACTAACATTACTTTTATTTAGACAGAAACAGTAGTTCGTTCGCAGACAAGCTTTAGTGCTAAAACTATTCGCCGAAAATCCCGGAGTTGCAAAATGTACGTCAATTTGGCACTACTGAAATTTCGAGAATGGAAGAAGGATTACCTGCACATTTCTTTACGGTTTTTCACATTTGCCAGATCCAGTGCAGGATTTTTATTTATCTGAAAAGCTCTCTTTTACGTTTAGGTTCGTGTGCCGGGTAGTATTAAAATGTCTTTGTTATGTTTTATACCGAAAATTGTTAAAAACATTCATGAATACATTCTTGGTAACAACTTTAGTAAGTTGATTTCAAAGCTCCGATCTCTTTTTGTTTTGTGATGTACTAACTGAACTCAATTTCTAGCTTTATGTACTAAAGTTGATACAAAGTATCTTGTTCTTTCATAATGTTTGTTGATCAGTAAGGAACCTTATTGTTCAGTCACTAAATATCAGCTCTTCCATACATTTAGATCCTTATTTGTAAATGTAAATGAAGTAAACAGTGTATTAAAGCAATCTATATGAACAAAAATGAATCGCTAAATGTGTTGCTAAGTGCATATCATTACTACAGTTGTTAACTACCAATACGTCCGAGTCCGTAATATTTGTAACTTATACTGTTCACCTGTTACATGCGGATACACCTACACAAGGTCCCTAGAAATATTCCTATTTACAAAGGGCATCTTACACAAATTATTCAAACAAAGGACGCGTTACCTCAGCCTCAGTTCCGAGTTCCGACCTAATCCGCCTCTGGGGGCATATCATAAGCTGTTTCCATCAGTCAAACAGGGCAGGAGTATGACGCGATACGCAGTATTGTTTGCCCACCTCAGTGTTTTATCTCGCCAAACAAACAAGAGCCAACTTGATCGTCCGGAGTGAACAAGTTGCTACGTTGTGAATTTATCTCGAAACCAATCACTAGGGTAAACATTGTTCCACGCTACCGTTGACGTGATTCACTTAAATACAGATACCTACCTCCATTTTCCAATAACTCGGTTAACGGTTTAGTTGGAGTTTATTCGATTTCCTATGATTGTTGATTGTTAGTTTCACAGAATTTTGAATGTTTTGGTGTTTGGTTAGGATTAGTTGGTAATGCTTTATTGCTTACTTTGAAAGCAGCTAGTTTATAAGATGCTACACAGGACTGTACAATAACATGCTTATTAGATATCTCGTGAGTGCTACATGTGTTCAAAATCCTAACAAAATCTTTGTAAAATCTACATAAATTTCTAATCTGATCCAATCCGTTGCATGTTGGTATGTGCAATTAGCAGGTAATATTTTTTTGAGGCACAACATGGTACTTCTCAGACTTCGCGCAAATCGATGTTATTTATTATCTCAATCTTACATGCACTTGTTGTTTAAACAATGTTTAGACAAATAAACTGTATATAATATACTTATCATCAGATAAGACTGTTATAGTAAGTTTAAGAAATACCTATAAACTTACAATAACACACACTAGAACGGTACTAAACTAAAATCTAAGTACTAAACAAAACTTTATCGTAATAAAATAAGACTCTTTCAGGATGAGTCTAATTTTATTAGGATACTTTGAGCTCAAAGTTTACGTACGTTATGCCTGGCATGTTGCCAATATTTTAGGAAGCTGGTTCGATTTTTACCGACTTCACAAAAAGGAGGAGGTACTATGTTCGGCTGTTTGTATGTTTTTTTTTTTTTTTTTTTTGTATGTTTGTTCATCGATTACTCCGTCAATTGTCAACGGATTTTGATGGTTCTTTTTTTGTTTGATAAGTCATGATTCAAGGGTGGTCCCATATAAATTTTGTGGCGATCGGTTCAGTGCTTCTCGAAAAATTCACCAAGAACAAAAAAAAATGACTAAAATTTTCATAGACGATGTGTGCTTTGTCTTCAAGTTTCTATTTTCGTTTTATAAGATTGTTAGTAGTTTTATTTTGAAAATAAATTACTTTGAAAGATACTATACACAGTCAAACATTGGGAGTCGACACTAAAAAGTAATAAATAAAAAACTTTTTTCAAAAAAAAAAAACCGCCTTCAAAAACTAAAAACCCAATAATAACTAAAATTTCGGAAGTCGGTGGCTTCTCTTCTGCCATTCAATTTGTGTTACCACCGACTTCCGAAATTTTAGTTATTATTGGGTTTTTAGTTTTTGAAGGCGGTTATTTTTTTTTTTGAAAAAAGTTTTTTTCAAAGTCACTTTTTTGCTTGTTTTTCTACACCCTTATGATCTCGCCATTTCCCGGCACACACTTCACCGAGGTTATTTTTTTTTTTAATTTATTTATGGCTCTCCAACAACTTATTCACTAAAACACATACAATAAACACAGTAAGATATTTGGATACAGTGAACTTGTCAATTATAGGAGTCAGCACTTGCACAATTGGACTTGTTTAGCCAAAATCTATATGAGCAAAATAAAATTACGGTCTAAACTAATGCCCTTACTAATAATCACTGTGTAAAGTTATGCAATGAATAAAGCCTGTGTAACCATACATTTTTTGACGTA